>OX377622.1:130356418-130696729 GCA_947397865.1 Polietes domitor
ATTGTACCTTTAATGTTTGTACTGCAAGTGTAAGTTCGTGCCTTGCACATTTAATTAAAGCTGAAGACAGAAGTTTAGGAACAATTGCCAGAAATTTTAATTTTTGTGAGAAAAATCTAGAAATAGAAATAAGTCGAAAAAATACTTTTATTTTTTAACGTAAAAATATAGATACATATTTGTAGACAAAAGAGGGTTTTTTTAATTACGACTCTAAAACACAGACAGCTCCTTCGACAAGAAGACCCATAATTTCTACATTTATCTTACATTTTATTCACATAGTCATTGTCTTCTTCATGCTATTAGTCATTGTCTTCTTCATGCTATTAAAAAAATAATATATATTTTTTGCGATTTTCTTATTGATTTTTTTGAATTTTCTACGAATATTGGAATAAAATAAAAAACTGTAAAATATATACATATAGAACATTTTTGGGTTGCTCTTATGGAATAGTATGCCTCAATATAAACAAAAATATTTTTTTTTTGGTCCTAGACGTTGAGCTTTTCTCTTTAAGGTGCAACAAACCAAGCTGGAAAGAAGAATCTTTTTAAGTAGAGGGTAATTCTACAACATTTCGTTCCAGTATGGATTCCGACCCTTTGAGATTTTTTTTTTGGCAAATTTTATCAATTATAAATCAATTCCATGAAAAAAATAATCAGGTAAGGAAAGGCTAAAGTCGGGCGGGCCGACTCTATGATACACTCCACTTTCAATCCGATTACAATTTAATTCGGTGAAAAGTGAAAACGAGAAGGATTTTTGTATCCTGTAAATGTATGTGTTTGACAACAAATGTTAAATCGGAAAGAACATATGTATGGGGATATATTTAAATCTGGAACGAAATAGGTGAAATATAATATGTATAGTTTGCCCAAAATCGGGTTAACATTTGGGAGCAACATTTGTATTTGCGCTATATCTAAATCTGAACCGATCTTAGCCACTTTCACCATAGGTTTTCTACTTGGATTATAAGCTGTTGTGCCAAATTTGTTTGGGGGCTATATCTAAATCTGAACCGATCTTACCCAATTTTTTCATAGGCGTTTCTAGTTGGATTATAAGATGTTGTGTCAAATTTAAAGAAAATCAGTTACAATATGTCGTTTCTACAGCGGAAAATGTCAAATCGGTAGAGACTTTTTTATGGGGGCTATATATATAAATCTGAACCGATCTTAGCCAATTTTTTCATAGGCGTTTCTAGTTGGCTTATAAGATGTTGTACCAAATTTAAAGAAAATCGGGTGCAATATGTCGTTTCTACAGCGGAAAATGTCAAATCGGTAGCTACATTTGTATGGTGGCTATATCTAAATCTGAACCGATCATACCCAATTTTTGCATAGGTGTTTCTAGTTGGATTGTAGGATGTTGTGCCAAATTTAAAGAAAATCGGGTACAATATGGGGTTTTTCCAGATATAGACTGGTGTCGTAACAGAATTTCCGTCAAAATGTCACACCCGTAACAATTTAAATTTCCTATCTTTCCTATATTCATAAAGAGATGTCGGTAACGAATACCTTTGAAGAAACTTTATGAACTACTCTTTCGATTAGCAAAAATTAAAAAGTCATGTAATGGAAGAACCTACCAGAATTCAAGAAAATGAGTTAAACCTCAATATTTTCTTCAAAGCTAAAGTCACACCCGTGACGCTCTAGTTTGTTGTATATCTCCAATATTCAAAACGCTATGACATATTTATATTTGCAATAATATTCCAGTTGACCTGACGTTTTCAATTGGCAATATAGTAAAAATCTTAGTCAATATACGGGAGATATTTAAACATATTTAAGCTAAAGTGTCACATCCGTTCCAATGGAATCAAGAAAGAAACTGAAAGGGTCGATCAGCCTTTTTTGTGTTCTAAAGCAATTAAAGAGTTCTACGTTTAGAAATATATCGTCAGGATTTAGTAAAAATTAGTATAAAATTATAAATAATTTTACATTGAAACGGACGCTACAAAAAAACAGAAGTAGTTTTGAAGCTCTTATAAAAATATACAACGTTCAGCGATTTTTGAGAACTTTTTTTTTTCATATATACATGTAAATGAAGGTCAGAGTATATATTTTGTTCGTAGATTTATGAAATATGAGAATTATCTCTTAGATTTTTATACACTCCACGAGAGTATTATGTCTTTGTGCATTTGTTTGTAACACCCAAAAGGAAGCGAGATAGACCCATTGTTAAGTATACCGATCGACTTAGAATCACTTTTTGAATCGATTTAGCAATGTCCGTCTGTCTGACTGTCCGTCCGTCTGTCTGCCTGTCCATCTATTCTTGTAATCACGATACAGATCGCAATTGTAGCCAGAACCAAACGAAACTTTGCACAACGAAGTTTTCCGGGATAAGGACGAACGCTATTTAATTTGAAGAAAATCGGTTCAGATTTAAAAATAGCCCCCATACGAATTTCACTCCCGATTTGACTCTTTTCACGCTGGGTACCACATACTTTAACAGATTTGGTTCAAATTTGCTAGAACATCTTATTTTTCCAATATAAACACCCATGATACAAATGGGTCTGATCAGTTCAGATTTATATATAGCCCCCATACAAATGTCGCTCCCAATTTGACTTTTTCCGCTCTAGAAACCATATATTTTATCAGATTGTTTTCAAATTTGGCAAAACATCTTATATTTAAACTAGGAACACCTGTGGTGAAAATAGGTCAGATCGGTTCAGATTTATATATAGCTCCAATACAAATTTGGCTCCCAATATAACCTTTTCAGTTCTAGAAACCACATATTTTATCAGATTGTTTTCAAAATTGGCAAAACATATTATATTTCATCTAGAAACACCTGTGGTGAAAATGTGTTAGATCGGTTCAGATTTATATATATCTCCCATTCAAATTTCGCTCCCGATTTGACTTTTTCTGCTCTAGAAACCATATATTTTATCAGATTGTTTTCAAATTTGGAAAACATGTTATATTTAAACTAGGAACACCTCTGGTGAAAATAGGTCAGATCGTTTCAGATTTATGTATAGCTCCCATTCAAAGTTCGCTCCCGATTTGACTTTTAGTGCTCTATATACCACATTTTTTAACAGATTTTCTTCAGATTTGGCAAAATATCTAATGTGTCCAGTAGAAACACCCATGGTGAAAATGGGTTCAGATTTATATACAGCTTTATATTTATATTCGCTCCCAGTTTGACTTTTCCCCCCAGAAACCAAGTATTTTCAGAGAATTTCTTCATATTGAGCATAACACATAATACTTGAACTGGAAGAACCTATTGTGTAAGTGGGTTACATCATTCCATGTTTGGATATAACCCCGATCCCCAATTTGTCTTCTCGATTTGACAAATTGGGTCAGGTCATATTAGCCTATGAATAGGAAGCATACAAAAATCTTTCGCGTTTTCAATTTTTTACTGAATTGAATTATATTCCGATAGAAAGTGGAGTGTATCACATAGTCGGCCCCGCCCGACTTTAGCCTTTCCTTACTTGTTTTAATTAGATGCAGCAGAAATACGGACGCGACAAAACGGACGATAAAAATATTTCCACTTGTAGTAAAAAAAGTAATAATTTTTTAAATTTTATAAGACTTCAACTTCTAATAAAAATATAAGAGAACAAAACAAGTTAACTTCAAGTTTCGTAATAAAAAAAGTTGTTGGAAAGGAAAAAATAAAGTTAAAAGGTATTAGTATGGTCTGATTTCATTATTTTCGTAGACCTTCTTTTTTGGGAGATGTAAAAGTTTTAAGGATAGGAGATTAAATAATTATATATATATTTTTTAAATATTTCTATAAATAAATTCTTTAGTAAATTAGAGAACAAAATAGTTTATATTATTTTCCGATTTCCCCGTTGTCAAAAACTAGTTAAGGGTGTTTCCAAAGTAACGGTCGTTACCGATATTCTGTGATTTTTTAAATAAAATTCCACCCTAAGAATATATGTCACGAGGATTGCTTAATTTTGGACCTACGAATGTTCAAGCTTCGGTAGCAGCCGAAAGCATTCATAAAAAATCTAATTTCAATACTATTTTTGACCATTAAAAAAGTAACGGTCGTTACTTTATAAATGTGCTGTTTTCATATTTCGGAAACAAATATCATGTATTGTAAAATTTTGCACAGGATGTGTCAAGTAAAAAATCTGATTAAATTCTTTGTAATGTTTTCTTTCAGTAATAGGTTTGTTTCCAAATCAAAGAAAATTATTTATCAAAAAAAAATTCTTTTAAAAAGTAACGGTCGTTACAATATAAAAACTTAAACGATTTTTGTGTTTGAATTCATTTATTGTGGGTAAAAAAAACATAAACGAAAAGCTATATTCTATTGCATAATTCTTGTATACTTTTATTCGATATGAGAACAGTAAACATCATTATAATCTAAGCGTTTCAGGTTGTTGATTTTTAAAGTTGATATGCCTGTTAAAGCCGATTGCACAGAATTAACGTAAGCTTTTTGAAAATAATGCTGTTGTTGAATATTTTCGATGCATTTTATATTTTCCCAACGTTTTTTTAAAAGTTCAGTTTCGGATTTGATGACATTTTTTTCGCAGTAAAGCACTATAATACCTTCCAACTTTCTTGTAGTGTTAAAGAAATTAAAGGCTTCTTTTGGAGAGTTTATTATTGCTTCCCGGGACATAATTGCAAACCACAAGGATCTTTTGACGGCAGCACCCTTACCATTACCAGATGCAAAAAAAGACCAAGTTAAGTCAACATCAAAGTCTTGTTTCGCAAAGCATTTCGGCCGTCATCACCTTTTTTTGATGAAGTTTTCGTTTTTTGAGCGCTCTCTTTTTTTTGCCAAGTAAGCCTCATGCTTTCCTGCGTCTTCTTTTCGTTTTTTCCTGTATTTTTGCATCTTGGTAAGTTGATCCATGATTTTTCAGCTAAAATCAGATAGAATCAAATTAAGTAAGACGAAAACAGTTCAAATGCAAAATGCCAAGAAAAAAAGTCACGGTCGTTACGTCTTCAAAACAATGTTTAAAAAATCAAAATAGACTTTTGATGCTTATCTCGCCATATAAAATTCTTTATGTTACTTACCTTCTAACTGTCCACTACTAAAAAATTAAATCGTTTGAACAAATTAGGAAAAAATCAAACTTTTGTAGATTTGGGGTAACGGTCGTTACAGTCGGTGAGATTGTTTTTGAACTATTCACAAAAAATTAGATTTAAACTTCTCGCCTTCAAAATTGTGACTAAGCATGAAGAACATTGTCAGCTTTCAACTGGCTTTTGTTTTGTTCGTAAACAACCGTTAGAACAGTGTTGCCAAAGGGCTTAAAAAGTGGCCTTGCAATTCACAGGAAAAAAAAATTCCAAATACCAAATTCAAAGTAGCATATTTTTGTTAGTATAAAGAAAATTAAAGTTAATCCTTCGGAAAATGACAGATACATTTATTTTGTGTAATATTAGCGGACAAATAAAGAGTGATTTTTTTGAGGTTAGGATTTTCATGCATTAGTATTTGACAGATCACGTGGGATTTCAGACATGGTGTCAAAGAGAAAGATGCTCAGTATGCTTTGACATTTCATCATGAATAGACTTACTAACGAGCAGCGCTTGCAAATCATTGAATTTTATTACCAAAATCAGTGTTCGGTTCGAAATGTGTTTCGCGCTTTACGTCCGATTTATGGTCTACATAATCGACCAAGTGAGCAAACAATTAATGCGATTGTGACCAAGTTTCGCACTCAGTTTACTTTATTGGACATTAAACCAACCACACGAATGCGTACAGTGCGTACAGAAGAGAATATTGCGTCTGTTTCTGAGAGTGTTGCTGAAGACCGTGAAATGTCGATTCGTCGCCGTTCGCAGCAATTGGGTTTGTGTTATTCGACCACATGGAAGATTTTACGCAAAGATCTTGGTGTAAAACCGTATAAAATACAGCTCGTGCAAGAACTGAAGCCAAACGATCTGCCACAACGTCGAATTTTCAGTGAATGGGCCCTAGAAAAGTTGGCAGAAAATCCGCTTTTTTATCGACAAATTTTGTTCAGCGATGAGGCTCATTTCTGGTTGAATGGCTACGTAAATAAACAAAATTGCCGCATTTGGAGTGAAGAGCAACCAGAAGCCGTTCAAGAACTGCCCATGCATCCCGAAAAATGCACTGTTTGGTGTGGTTTGTACGCTGGTGGAATCATTGGACCGTATTTTTTCAAAGATGCTGTTGGACGCAACGTTACGGTGAATGGCGATCGCTATCGTTCGATGCTAACAAACTTTTTGTTGCCAAAAATGGAAGAACTGAACTTGGTTGACATGTGGTTTCAACAAGATGGCGCTACATGCCACACAGCTCGCGATTCTATGGCCATTTTGAGGGAAAACTTCGGAGAACAATTCATCTCAAGAAATGGACCGGTAAGTTGGCCACCAAGATCATGCGATTTGACGCCTTTAGACTATTTTTTGTGGGGCTACGTCAA
This sequence comes from Polietes domitor, assembly GCA_947397865.1. Taxonomy (NCBI): domain Eukaryota; kingdom Metazoa; phylum Arthropoda; class Insecta; order Diptera; family Muscidae; genus Polietes; species Polietes domitor. Next base: position 130,362,925 of record OX377622.1, read on the forward strand.
GTCTAAAGTCTACAGAAATAAGCCAGCAACTATTCCAGCTTTGGAAGACAACATTTCCGAAGAAATTCGGGCTATTCCGGCCGAAATGCTCGAAAAAGTTGCCCAAAATTGGACTTTCCGAATGGACCACCTAAGACGCAGCCGCGGTCAACATTTAAATGAAATTATCTTCAAAAAGTAAATGTCATGGACCAATCTAACGTTTCAAATAAAGAACCGATGAGATTTTGCAAATTTTATGCGTTTTTTTTAAAAAAAAAGTTATCAAGCTCTTAAAAAATCACATAAAAAATTATAATTTTATTTTTAAGCTGTAGGGGTCATTTACTTTGGAATTACCCTTAAGGTATTAATTAGTTTTAACATCGGTATGACCAATGAATAATAATCATTTTTTTTCTTTTCAAACTTTTGGCATAAGTTACTCTAAACATCGAACTGTTAATATGAATTTCTTAATTTTACCTTTTTATTATCAACGTGGCGGTCGTCTACACAACTCATTAAATTTTGTAATAAATGTAAGTTCAATTTCCTAATTTCCGTTATATTCCCTCATATGGAAAGACGAAAGAAGAAATATTCATAAAGGCATTGAAACAAACCTCATTGATTCTCTAATTAATATCGCGTGCATGTATAAGTATTCTTGAAAGAGGTGGTGGAATGACATGCCAGCGTTCCATTTGCAAATAAATTTGAATTCTATAAAAAATACAAAATATAGTTCCAAAAATGTATTGAACCTGGAAAATATTCCAGTTTAAGTTAAATTTCTCAATATCTTTCACAGCAATTTTTATCAGAATCGTAAGACATTTATAAAGTTGAATTCCTTAATATTCAATTTCCAAAACAACATATATTTATTTCTTTTTGCATATGTTCGACGAATATCATTACTAGGACTCCTATCGATAGTGTTTGTATTGCTGCGACAATATCTCTCTTTTTGTGTGCGTGTGTGTGAGCGTGTTAAACTCAACAAACGTACTCCAGTTTATATTCAGTCCATTCGCACAATGGCTGCCGGCTCGAGTTGACTACGTTGGCCCATTGTCAAACTCATCTGTCGGGGATTTCGTCAGATATGCACAAATGTATCTGCATAAGTGCGGGCTCTGTGCTACAATACAATATTTGCTTTGCTACTCCAAAGGAAGGAAGTTGGAGGAGTATGCCTCAAAAGCTATTTGCCACAGCCATTGTGTGTGTGGAACACATGTATGTTATTGGTGTGTGTGTGTAAACAAGACTCCATCTCTCTCATCCACTTTACTTTAGAATTCATTTCATTTTGCGTGTCTCATTGGATCTCGTGTGTGTGGGCGAGCGTGTATGTGTGGGCTCTTGTATCCTTATGTCCTTATGACAATACTGTAATTCTATGCTTCAAAAATTGGGTTACTATTGTCATTTTGTCAGATACATTTATACCCAAAGCCTGTCGTGTTCGTCTCCATCCGCCAGGCACAGAAACAAAATGACAAACTTCCCCGGATATCTTGAATGTCTCCCGACCAGGCTGCAATTTGTATCCTCCTTGTGTATCCTGTAGTTATGGCCGTTTGTAAGTCGTTCTCTGTTTTCATATGTACATTGTACGATGTACATGTGTTATTAAACGACTTTAACACATTTCAGTGGAATTATTAACAGATGGAGAAAAAAGAGGCAAACAGACGGTGAAAGACGCAGTCCTTTGGCTTACATCCGGTTATTGTTGCAAGCAGGCAAGCAAGCGAGCATATTGTACAAGTCCTTGTTGCTGTTTTATCTGCAGGCTTGAAATGAAATTGTCAGGAGGATAACATTTATGACATGAATTGCCTACTTTCGCTTTTCGTTTCAGTTTTTTTTTCAGGATTTCATTTTCCATTCTCACTGAACACACACAGGTTGTCAATTCGTTTGTTACATGGGACAGTGGGTCCAAAATGATACTTTGAAATTTATTTTCCCGTTCTCATCAAAATTTCCCATGGCCGAAGTGACCAATTTTGGATGGTCCCCATACCGTCTAGAGAAATCCTAGGTTTTCTAAATCATCCAAAATCTCTATTCTAATTATGTTCAATTTCACCTAGAAATATTTTTGTTTTCAAAAGTTCAATAATTGGGATTTTCAAAATTTTCCATGGCCGCAGTGACCAACTTTGGAGGGTCCCCATACCATGTAGACCTAGGTTTTCTAAATCATCTAAAATCTCTACTCTAATTATGTTCAATTTCATCTAGAAAAAATTTTTCCTTGCAAAAGTTCAATATTATTTCCCAAAAATAATCGATTTCGAACCACTGTCCATTATTCTGTTGCCTTGTTGGATTACATTTCCGAGTAAATTTCGCAAATGAATATTACTTCGAGACACAACTTTACGACGAACTATTGTCTTCCCTTTGGTAAATGGCAGATGGCATAAATGTTGTTGTTTGTGTCATTCGTGTTACTTGTACAATTTTACCTTGCCAACTGCAGATGAGCAGATTGTCTGTCATGCTGTGCTTTGCCGGATGAATGGATACAATATTCATTTGTTATTTTTTCTGAATTTGTTTCTGTACATTGACGAGTTAGAATGAATGCGCATTGAATGCGTTACAAATATCCTGGTGACTTGGTTTTGTAGAGTATTTCCATGAAATTAATATAAATTAATCAATCGAGTAATTTAAGTTGGTCATTTGAAATTCCTGATAGTAAGCAATTATTTGGAAATCAGATCTGACTGGTTCATAATCCATTCAAGATATTTTTCGATTGGAAACTATAATTTTTACATGCGTCCATAATTGTTTTCGATAACAACACGTAAAGGCCTAATAAACAAACAGGCTTTCTCCTCAGCTCTAGGGTGCGTATGATAGTATTATCAATTGAATATCAAGTATACGACAGACTGTTCGATATATAATCCCGTTCCCAGTAAGCACTGAGTTGACTTTCTTAAATCCCAACAAGTAAGAAAATTTCAGTCGACTTAACAGACTAATAAATACCCTCAAGGAAGGAGAAAGCTGGTATTGTTTTGGATTTCTACGAATTTCTCATTACATTTGCATTAAATGGAGAAATTTTTAATTGGGCTTATATTATGTATGCTTTTATTCCTTAACATGATCGCAAAGTCCCACACAATTAGCAATAAATATTAAAATTTTTCATATTTTTTAGTTTTTTTTTTTCGTTTGTATTTCTTTTGGTCTGCAATCAATATTTGATTTGAAATGGGATATTGCCCTGGCTCATGCCCTTACACATGGCATGGTCACATTTATTGTTTGGCTGCAGACTACAACTATCATGATTTCCACCCTGTCAAAGGTTTACTCAGGTGGCTTCGCAGCGACTTTTCAACACCAGACCCGACCATTTTTTTCATTCAGTGAGTGAGATTTTCGATTAAAGTGGAATGTTGCAAGATATTTTTCTATTTTGTGGCATGCGCCCAGAATTGTTTTCGATATCAACACATAAAGGTCTAATAAACAAACATGTTTCCTCCGAAGCGATTGGGTGCGTATGAGTATTATTAAGTGAATATCAAGTATACAACAGACTGTTCACTATGCAATCCCCTTGCCAGTAAGCACTGACTTGAATTTCTTAAATCCAAACAAGTAAGAAAGTTTCATTCGATTAAAAGCCTCATATGTCGCTCTTCCGAGCATCGCCAGGCATCTAACTTACAACAATATTATGAAAACATATCAGCCAAATATCAATATCGATATAAAAGTTATTAGAATTGTAATAATCAAAAGCTAGGATTTTTGGCGCGGGTGGTAAAAAGAGGGGCTTGAAGATGTACTCATATCTTCAATATTTATACAACAATTGTAAAAAAACATAAAAAGGTCTTGAGTCAAGATAATATCACAGTTAAAATCAAATATTGATAACAGACTGAACAAATGAAACATAAAAATATATTATCTTTTAATTGGTGCAATATTTCCCCTAATATTTGGAAGGTGAGTTGTGGCTCTCATTCTCATTCGTTTAAAATATATATTATTTGTTACTTAGAGCGATTTTTTTCACAGATATTCGGCAGGTTCAGGTTCAGTGGTTCTCATTCGTTGGGGAGAATCATTTGCTTAAAGAGCTCGGATATCTTGTAGCAAAATCGCTGCGAAGCGTCCTGAAAAAGTTCGTCACGCCCATTCTATATTGAATTAAATATTGGTAACAGACTAAAATACAACAAACGAAAAATATTAAAACTTATATCCAAATATCACGTCATAGAGGATTTCAAGCCAAGGTTTTCCTGTAATTCCCTGGAAAATTATAAATTTCCCGGAAATACGGGAAATATCAAAAAGAAATATTTTATTGATTATTTTGAACACTAATTTAGTTTTACTATATAAATTTTCCAATTCATATATAGGTATTACGGATCAAAAATTATAATTCCTACTTTTTTGTCCAATTTATTTGACCGTTTCGCGCAACGCGATGTGTAAGTTTAGCGTGGGCGATAGAGACTTCTATTATCTAAATTCTATAACTTCTGTCATAGTAAAGATATTTCCTTGCAGATTAATAAAACTTACATTCCTATAAATATTCTTTTTTATAATAAAAATGAACAATAATAATTGTTTTAATTATTTTTTCACTAGAAGTAGCTAACTGCAAAAAACTAATTCTTGGGATCCCACACGAATCGAAAGTTATAGAAGAAAACATTATACTTCTCTCTGTATAAGCTTTATGATCAGCAAAAATATGCAAAAAAAAAACAATACTTTTTCCTTTTATCCGTTCTGCAGAGAATTCCACATATTTGCATTATTGAGAATATTAATGAGCATTTGTTTATTAAACATTTAAAATACACTAAGTCGTCATTTTATGCGAAAATGTATAAATATCATACCGACAATATTATGGCTAACATAGTGTCAATACTTAAACTTTTAAATTTCTTGTTCTGCCACAATAATCGACGAAGTAAAAGGTGAAAATCTTCTGAATGAAGAATTTGCTTTACATATGAAACCATATGAAAAATGGTCTAGAAAAAAGGATAAAATTAAATGTGTTCACCTGGAAACTTGCAAGAATAGAAATATATCCTTCTGTACATTTAAATGACCCTTTGTAAAAACTAATGACTGGACTATTTCAAGGTTTTTATTTTTTATTAATTTATTTAATTTAATTATAATTTAAATTGTAAATTTTTAATGCCTTCCATTCTAGAGTAAAATAATTGTAAAATGAAAAATATTTTGACAAAACATTCGTTTTTAATTTGTAATATGTCAGCATTTTAAAAAGCACACAGGTTACTAAATATTTATATTTTAAACCATATTGGACATACCAAAAAGAAGTTATTTTTTCACGGGAATTCCCTGGAATGAAACTTTTCATTCCCTTTTCCCGAGAAATGATAAAAGTCCGGGAAACCCAAACCCTTGCGGCACTATAGAGTAAATCCATCAAAACAGGTACCAACAGCTATAGTTCTAAAAATTCGTCCCATTCGATTTATTCTGCGATGATATCTCCCGAATGGAATAAGATTTTTATTTATTTAATTTTATGTATAGTTGACCTTTTATTATCTATTTTTCCAGATAGTCTGGCTTGAGGTCATAAACAAATCAAAAATGATGGTTACTTTTTCTAAATTGTTTTATTTATTTATTCTTTTCCGATTTTTTATACACCAAATATGTCACTGGAACAAAAGACAGCTCTGGCAGCCCATTGTACCTTGACGGGGCACAAGCCAAACTTCAACGACGTAGATATTTTGACGCAAGAAAATAATTATAGCAGAAGATATACGCTTGAAATGTTACATATTATAAATGTCCCTACTGACCAGAGAATGAACTATGAGACTGACACTGACCACTGTGCACAAATATACCGAAACATTGTTTACAAAAATGGACGAAAACAATAGCTTTAGTTGAGAAAGTACTTCGAAACGAAAGAGTTCATTGGTTTTGCTAAAATGTGTGCTAATTTTTGTTTTGTCTTTTTGTATAATTTTTATTTATTTATAAATATTTGAGCAAATTGAAACCCCTTTACAATTTAGATAAATTAATATTATATTTTATTTTGTAATAGCTGGGACTTTAGCGAATGAAACAAAGCCTAGTTGAAAACTATCTATGGATAAATAATGTCTATGTCTCCTATTGTGGAAGTAAGAAGATTTCAAAAATCGATTGTCATTTTTACCAAGTTTTGTTACTCTTGATTTAGTTATACGTGAACACGACATGTATTGCTACCAAAATTTTCAAAACATCTTAATTAATTCATAGATTTACTTCAAATAGGTTTTATTTTCTTCCTTAGATACCACCTAGGGTATAAATGGATGTTCCAGGCTAAAATTATTCGTTGGTTTAGTGCTATTTTTAATGCATTTTTATAAAATCCTCTGTAATATCCACATTTTTGGGCCGATTTGTGTTTTAAGGGACTTAAAGTAAGTTGTTTTAATTATTTATATGTATTAAATATTTTTAATTTCGACAGCAACATTTTTATGAAGTATCTTACTACTGACACTTTTAGCTATTAATAAAATTTATTCTAAAAAAATCGAAGATATATTTTTTTATACACCAAAAAATAAAAATGAAAATAATAAAAAATAAATATTTTTTTGAGGATTTGAAATTTTTCTATCAAACAATAAGTAATTTTTTGTAAATTGACAAAAAATATATTTGTATTTCATACCACAAAAACTTACATTTTTTTCAATTAATTTATGATAAAAATACTCTATTTTCAATCCAACGTAGAGTCAAAAATTTTAGTATTTTTGGAAATCAGGAAATTCGCCTTTGTTCATTATATAGGAATGTAAAAATTTGGAAATTTTCATCAAAATCGGAGATAAGAGGCTAAATTTGTGAGATCGTTTCGCATAAGCACTCCCAACAAGTTATTGACTGCGTATGAGTACTATTAGAAAAATATTAAGTATACGACATACTGTTCGCTACCACAAATCAACAGACTTTTTAAAATCCAAAACAAGTAAGAAAGCTTCAGTTGATTAAACCGACATATGTACATTAGGCTGGATCGCTGGCCATACAAATGGAAAAACAATTTCCAGTCACCCTACGAAAATCAAGTTTGGATTGTTTAATGATGATCTGCAAAATTTTTCGTCACTGGTCGAATTATTGTACGTTTATAGCAATTTTTTCGTTTTTTTTTCATAGTGACAACTTTCAAATGATGCACATATATTGAACATCGGAAGGAAATTGACGTCGCAGCGCTCATTTTTGCAAAAAGAGTTTGAACATTTTGGCCATAGCCTGTATTAAATTGAAAAGCCACCTCCTGTATTAAATTATTTCACAAATATGGAATCAGTGAAGTCATTAATCGTCCAATATTCATCATTCGACAGGTATTGATTCCTTATATTTATTTTTCATATCACCTTTCACAAAATGTTCCCAAGAAATATGAGTTTTTAGCTGTCACTTTAAATACCCACAAACAATCAATCTGAACGTCAAACGACCACTGAGTTAATCTAAGACAATAATATTAGTTCAGAATAAAAAATTTTGGACAAAAATCCAACAAAAAAAATTACACGGGAAAAACATGATTTTTAGAGGTGTTTTCCGGAGCGTTTAGCTCACGGATGGCTTGACCCAGTGACGAAATATTTTGCAGATCATCATTAAACAATCCATTCTTTATTTGTGGGTGGTGACCGCTTCAATTTATTTTTGTGACCCATCCTAATGTATATTAAGCTGAATCGCGGTTCCGGAAAATTTTAACAAATTAAGGATTTTTCTGCAACAAAATAAGTTTATATTTTGTTTATTCGGGAAAAAAATTAAAACTTTTTCTGAAAAAAACATCTCAATGTATCACAAAAACAATTGCTGTCTGAATAACCCTTACTTTTAAAGACCGCGGCCCAGCCTAGTGGACATGTGAAAGCTGCTGAAGTTTCTTCTTTAGAAACGATGCTATAATATATAAGTGTTTGGTCGATTTCGATACATCCAAATTCGATGAGAAGTTTCCTTGAATAATTTGGGCATATGTCCCGTGATCCTAGTCTAATTTTTGCATTGAAAATACTAATTTATAATTAACCAAGGACATTATATAAATTTTAATATTTATTAGATTTGCTTTGAAGGTCTTCACAGTTTTATCAAAACTCTAAACCAATTAACTTTCACTCAGTGTCACTTTCATTTGAGTTGCCTCTATGCAAAAGCAGGACTTTCTAAAGCAAACTCTGTTTTTTAATTAATTCTGTCAACTTTTTACTTACTCGGATATTAATTAAAATAATTCTCATACGGGTTTTTAGTTAGTTTTCTTTTTCTCCGCCTGTCTGCCTGTCTCAACTCTTTCGAATTTTAATCACTTATGAAATGGTTAATCTTTTAAATCATATCTGCCTTTCTTTTTCGTTTTGGTCATGCACAACGAAACAAGGACCCAGCAGCTACGGGAGGAAACATACACAAAAGCGAAAAAAACTAGCCGTTAATGTTACATAAATCACATGCTGTCTTAAGTGGCCCACGTTTCGTTTGTGTCATTGCAACACTTTTAATCTCTTAAATGTAATCCCTGGCATGGTTGCTGGCTGGCTGGCTAGCTGGTGTGGTTGCCTGGCTGAGCCCACCTTTCCACAAATGTACGTGTGTGGGTGGCATCGCAGTACCGGTCAAAAGATTGAAAGGCAGAAGCGGAAAAACTATGAACGAAATGCCCCGGAAAAAATACTACCGGCAACATGTCGGTAATCATTATAGCGGTAACTCTAATGCAAATTGAGCTAACTAATATTTGACTTCTTTAGCTGAACAAGCAATTAAATATTATATATATTATATTATTATTATATTATTAATATATATTTGATTAAATACGAGAACGGATTTTTTTTTCGCATTCTGAAAGCATTTCTTCAACTGATTTTAAACAACTGTGTCGATTGAATAGCTATGTTTTTGGTCATGCTTTGGAGCATTTGGAGTTCAGATATTTATCGTGAAATTGTGTCTTTATTATTTAGAATTAATAAAGTAAAATTAAAATAAGAAGGTGTGTTAGAAAGGGTGATACGTTCTTATATACCCTCCAACGCCTTATGTAGAAGTGCATTCTGATAATCCATGTTTTCATAATTTTTAATATTTTATTATTATTTCTTTATTTTTGCCAAAAGAAATATTTTTGGGGTTTTAACGCTTTCATCTTCGGTAAACCAAAAAATAAAAAATCATAAAAATAGTCCAAAAATATCTAAAAATTCTACTATTTCGGGTATTTTTCGTTTTTAAGCGCTTTGCCGATTTCAAAGCAATTTTTCTTCTTCTTCTTCGGTCCACCAAAAATATTTAAACTAAAAAAATAAATAAAAAGTTTTTGTATCAAAGACCGGAATAAGAACATTCCGGATTTTTTTTGCGAATTTTAGTTTTGCCTAAATGATAGATCATTTATTTTTTAGGGCGAGTTCAAAGCTATGATTGCATTTTTTCATCCGAAACCCAAAAAATAATAATAAATATATAGAACAATTAATAACGGCGTTAAGTTCGGCCGGGCCGAACTTTATATACCCTCCACCATGGATTGCATTCCACAGATTGCTGTCGATTTTCGCAGAAAGATATTGAAAAAATAATTTTATAAATAAATATAATATTTTTATTATTTAAAACCACGCTTATAAGGCAAAGCTACTAATACGTTTACACTATAGATATATCGAAATAATACTTCAAAAAATAAATATTCTACCACGATCATGATTTCGACCATGTCAAAAGTCTTTTCAAGTGGCTTCGCAGCGACTTTTCAACATCAAACCCGGCCTCTATAAGGAGATGATTTTCACAAACGTACGAGAACCACAACTCACTTGCCGAATTTGCGTTTAAAAAATCGCAGCAAGTAATAAAGTACACATGCCATCATACAAGCATCTCATTGAGTTGCATATGTCAGTATGTTATAGTTACCCAGCAATACTTCTGCCGTGTTAACGCTCATTTGTTTTAGTTTTTTTCGTTTGTATTTTTTTTGGTCTGTATTTATTTTTATTTTGTTTTCTTCGGGGGAAAAATGCATAAAATAATGAAGTTTTGAGATTTTTTAAATTTTAATTTTGAGAATTTTATTTTTTTCTAATTTTTAGCGGAGTTTCCAAAAGTTTCACATTTTTTCCTTCCGAAACCCAAAACACGAATTAAGATAATTAACAAATAGCTTTAAAACAATTTTTTACATCAGAATATCTTGATTTTTTAAAGCTGATTTTTGTGATTTTTTTAATTTTAATATTGTCAAAAAAGATGTTGCTTTGCAGAGCTCACTATTTTCTTCGGGAAGCAAATAAATAAAAAAACAAATATTAAAACGAGAAAATATTGTTTTTATTTTTATTAAAGTGGGAATTTTAAATTTTTTATTTTGTTATCGTCTTGACCATTTAAAAACAATGTTCACAATTTTTTCCATCGGGAAACAAAAAAAAAATGATTTTAAAAACAAATATTTTCTCAACATCGAAACACAAAAATATTTTTATTTAGAGATTTTTCGAGATTTAAATTGCCAAAACAATATTCTTTTAATTTTTTAGCGCTTTGCCAACTCTAAAGCAAGTTTCACATTTATTTTTAGGAATCTGAAAAAAAAATTAAAAAAATAATAATAAAAATCAGTTTTTATATCACAACATGATAATATTTTTATTATTATGAAAATTTTTGTATTTTTCTAATTTTGTCGGAAGAATTGATTAGTATTTTTTTGACCGGTACAATTTTCTATCCATATAAAGAAATAGCTTTAAAACTATTTTTGATTTCAGAACATAAACATGTTTTTATTATTTTCGGATATTTTGGCATATTTTGAATTTTCGAATTGATCGATTTAATAATAAATGGTTTCTTCTGGAAACCAAAAATTTAAAAAATAAAAAGAATGAATAATAATTAAGATGTAAAAATCAAAATATAATTAAATAAAAAATAAAAAGAATGTAAAAATAATATATAAATTATCCAAAAGCAAAATGTTTTATGTCAAAATTTGAAAACTATACCCTCTATCAGTGGCAGTTGTCTGACGTCCTCATTTGCTTTCACTTGATTCCTTTTGCAAATCACCTGGCAATATGTAGTCTTTTATATTTGCCAGGATGTGTCTGATTCTGCGAGTGTCTGTGTGTGAATATTAGTATGCGTGCGTGTGTGGCTGTGCGTTTTGTGTGTCTGTGTTTTTAAGGATTATGTGGCAAAGTATTTGTAAAACGTACATTCATATCTGCAACATAACCATTGTATATCTTTCAAAGTCCAGACAAATTAATTTTCATTTACTCGGCTTAATGTATGTTTTTATCAGTTTCCAGTTGTTGGTTGTATCTGGCCGCTGTCGCTACCGCCCACGGCCACATCCCAGTCCGACCAGCACTTTCATTGTTTGCTTGCGTTTAAGTTTCTGCGAAATGTGTCCATTTTTTCGGTAGCAAAAAAATGGCCGAAAGGGATGAGTGAGTGGTCCTTTTTGGTAGGTATGGTTTGAATGAAAACACAAAACGGCTGTGTGGGGCACGTGTTGCACAGCAAAAAAGAAAGGAGAACAAAAAGAAAACAAAACAAAGAGGCATAGCATACTTGTGTGTCCCTCTCAGTGTTCCTCCAACTCTTTGTTACTTCGACTGGTTGAATTCACATAAAAAGGATACTCCTCCCGTGTCCATTCCCTGTTTTTGTTAAAAGGCAAAATTACAAAAATCTTTTAAATAAATATATATAAATAAATGTATGTGCGTGTGTGTGTCTGCCTTCTTTTAAGTAAATACTTGGTGTACACGTGCATAAGTATTTGGCTCTGCCACTCCATTATTTAGTGTTTTATGTCAAAGGTTATCGTTCCGTTTTCCTTTCACACACACACACTCAGCCAACCCCATCTGCTCTTACACTTAAATTTTCAAAGACATGTGTGGGCGAGGGTCAATTTTTTTTGTGAAATGCCAACAAATCTGGCACGACTTTCAGGCTCGCTACTTGGAAGGACCTAAATTGACCAGGATTGATATTCAAAAGTAAAATAAAAATAAAAAATTTATATTTCATATAGTTTGGGGACATCCGAATTTAGGGGACACGATGAAAAAATGCCAACAAATCTGAAACGACTATAAGGCTCGCTACTTGGAAGGACCTAAATTGACCAGAATGGATGTGAAAAGTAAAACAAACGGCCGGGCCGAACTTTATATACCCTCCACCATGGATTGCATTCCACAGAAGTTGTCGGTTTTCGTAGAAGTGCAGTAATATTACAGGAAAATATAAATTTTTTAATATAGCCAAATCAAAATAAATACAAATATTGAAAAAATAATTTTATAAATAAATATAATATTTTAATTATTTCAAACCATTATTTATTTCAAATCAAAAATAAATATTCTTATATTTATATTTTCAAAAAGCTTAAATACCAGAAATATTGGTAGATAGTGGGTGCTACATTTGTTGTATTTCCATTCGATTTTAATTGCAAAAGTACACATTTTGATAATCCATTATATCAAGTACAAAGTGCAAAAAACCTAACTTCATGATTCAACCGATTTTTGCTGTAAACGAAAGGGTACGAATTTGGAAAAAAACTTTATTTTGCGTGTCTATGCGGTCAGAGGAATGTATACACCGAATTCCATGATTCGAAAAATCCATTTATTTTCCGTGTCTACGCAGTCAGAGGAATGTACACTCCGAATTTCATGCCTCTAGCTGCGGTCATTTGGTTGGTACTATTTGTATCCCCTTTTCCATTTTAACCCCAAAAAGTACGATTTTCGAAAAATTCGTCTATTTTCCGTGTCTACGCAGTCAGAGGAATGTACACTCCGAATTTCAGGCCTCTAGCTGAGTTCATTTGATTGGTACTATTTTTATCCCCTTTTTCATTTTAACCCAAAAAGTACGAATTTCGAAAAATCTGTTTATTTTAAGTGTCTACACAATCAGAGGAATGCATACACCGAATTTCATTATTCCAGGTGTAGCCGTTTGCTTGGTACCATTTTTATCCCTCCGTACCCATTATATCCCTTGCAGGTACGAATTTGAAAAAAAAACCTTTTATTTTTCATGTCTACGCAGTCAGAGGAATGTATGCTCCAAATTTCATGACTCTAGCTGCGGTCATTTGGTTGGTACTATTATTATCCCCTTTTTCTATTTTAACCCCAAAAAGTATGAATTTTGAAAAATCAGTTTATTTTCCGTTCTACACAGTCAGAGGAGTGTACACTCCGAATTTCGTGCCTTTTTTATCCCCTTTTTCATTTTAACCCCAAAAAGTACGAATTTTGAAAAATTCGTGTATTTTACTTGTCTATGCAATCAGAGGAATGTATACACCGAATTTCTTTATTGTAGGTACAGCCGTTTGGTTGGTACCATTTTTATCCCTCCGTACCCATTGTATCCCTTGAAAGTACGAATTTGGAAAAAAACCTTTTATTTTTCATGTCTACGTAGTCAAAGGAATGTATGCTCCGAATTTCATGACTCTAGCTGCGGTCATTTGGTTGGTACTATTTTTATCCTCTTTTTCTATTCTGACACCAAAAAGTACGAATTTCGAAAAATCAGTTTATTTTCCGTTCTTCACAATCCGAATTTCATGACTCTAGCTGCGGTCATTTGATTGGTACTATTTTTATCCCTTTTTTTCATTTTAACCCAAAAGAGTACGAATTTTGAAAAATTCGTGTATTTTACTTGTCTAGGCAATCAGAGGAATGTATACACCGAATTTCATTATGCTAGGTACAGCCGTTTGGTTGGTACCATTTTTATCCCTCTATACCCATGTTACCCCTTAAAAGGATGAATTTGGCAAAAATACTTTTAAATTATCTACTCAATTAGAGGAATGTACACACCGAATTTCGTGTTTCTAGCTGTTGTCGTTTAATATGTACCATTATTATCCCTTTTTGCCCCATTTCACCCTCTAAAAATAAGAATCACTTTATGGTGCACGTTTATGCTATAAGGGGAATGCGCATACCAAATATCAATCAAATATAAACAGACAGATTCAAAAAACATGCTTAAATACGCTAAAATACTAGGGATTTTTATGGGTATTTTTAGTCCTTGTAAGGGGAAAAATTTTCCCTTTGGGCCGATTTCGCCCCGTTTCAATCCCAACCGATCTACGACTACAAGACGCATTTATGGAAAATTTGAACGTTCTAGCTCCTTTCGTTTAGATGCTAGCGTGCTTTCAACAGGCGGACAGACGGACGGACATGGCTAGATCGTCTTAGAATTTTATGACGATCAAGAATATATATACTTTATAGGGTCTCAGGTCGATATTTCAAGGTGTTACAAACGGAATGACAAAGTTAGTATACCCCCATCCTGGAGGTGGAGGGTATAAAAATTATATATTTTTATTGCGTTTAGTTTGGGGACATCAGAAAAGAGGCCAACAAATCTGAAACGACGTTAAGGCTCGCTACATGGAAGGACCTAAATTGACCAGAATGGATGTGAAAAGTAAAATAAAAATTAAATAATTATATTGCGTATATTTTGGGGACATTAGAAAATAGGGGACATAAAAAAATCTGACACGACTTTAAGGCTCGCTGTTTGGAAGGACCTAAATTGACCAGAATGGATGTGAAAAGTTAAATAAAAATAAAATATTTATATTGCGTATAGTTTAGGGACATCAGAATATAGGGAACATAAAAAAATGCAATTATGGGATCCCATTATAGTTATTGCCTAGTCTGCAGCTGCCAATTTCTGAACACTTCTCTTACCTCCATTTCTTTAAGCTACTGTCATGGCCCCCGTTAAGGCGCTACCTTGTGCAAGAAACTCCCCCACCAGTCTATGCGAGCCCCACGGCAACAGATCCCCGGTATCCAGTTCTAAATCAAAATTCTTTTGGCTCAGACAGCTTTTCTAAATTGTAATGTATTGTATTGAAAATGGTGGAGGGGGAAACAAGTAGAAGAAAAAAGTTTTCACAAAAAAGTGTAAACTTTTCAATAGCTTTATTTAAAAGTTTCTTTTTATAGCGAACTTCGTGTTTTTTCTTCTTCGTTGTCCCATACTTTTCTTTTGCTATTCAAAATAAAATTTGCATGATGTCTTTTTATAACTTTTCATTCAATACAAATGGTTTTTATAGAAATTCCCATTATCACACATAGAATTCAAAGCCCCCTCGCCATCCCATCCCACCCCACCACACACTCACATGTCTAACCTTTTCTATGCTCAACGTGTGGCCAAGGGGTGGAGGTCCACATGTTACTGCTGCTGCTGCTGCTGCTACATACTACGCTTGTTGTTCGAGCGTTTTTTTCCACTCGATTGAATTGTATTGAAATGTTTATGCAGAGTTTGGCGATGAAGCGCACTAAAGTAAAGCAAAAATGTCGAGAAAAATAGAAAAGGAATAACAACAACCAAGTGTTTTGTCAATTATTTTCACACCATTTCCGCGAAGAATGGCACAAAGCGACAAGGGGGTGGGGCCACAAGGAAAATACATAGATATTCTAAACATATTCGGTTAGGGATATATCCCTTGAATGGTATGGCTTTATGTTGCTCTTTGAAATGGGACTTGGTTAACTCAGTCGGAGTAGAAAGTTTTTGCTTTTGCAGATTCGAAGCGGAAACTTTTGTTTTTCCTCAAAAAGAAAAATATGGATTTGTAGGGAATGAAAGAAATATGTGTTATTTGTCTACGAGGGCAGATAGGAAAGTTAACAAACGTTACGGGATTTTGTTGTTTTTATTTGCTGTCACTCTTTCACAGAAAAATTACTGGCACCCTAGTTTTTTTCTTTATTCAATTAAAAAATAAATTGTCTTCATCGATCTCAACGTTGAACACAACTGCCCGATTTTCCAAAAAGTTCTCGTTTTTTTGCTTATAAGGCCCAATTTAAGGAACATGTCCATCCGATTTGTTATAGCTTCTGAGCTTGGGCCTTAGAGTAGCTCAAAATAGACAGCGATTTTGCTCCAAAAATCATATATATATCTCCTTGCACCCCGACTGTTCACAACATTTGTAGCCATCCCAATTACTTTTAATCTATATATAAAAGAAAGTGTCCGAAGCGATGTAATCCCATAACTCGAGATTGGCTAAACCGATTTTGATGATTTGTACTTTGTTGGAAAGGTATTTTCTCAGCACGGGTTTTAAAAAAAAAAAAAAAATAAAAAAAGAACTTCAAAATATCAAAATTTTAAAATGTCTGATTTTTACCACCCAGCGTGTTTCGACAGGTTTATTTTCGATTTTTTTTCAATTTTCTTTTTTCATTTACTCGAGATTGGCCAAACCGATTTTGATGATTTATACTTTGTTAGAAAGGTATTTTCTTAGTACGGTTTTTTTTTAAAGTCAAAAAAATCTAAAAAAATCAAAATTTCAAAATGTCTTATTTTTACCACACAGCGTGTTACGACAGGTTTTTTTCCGATGTTGTTGAAATTTTCAGTGCAGATAGATGTAGGTCTGGAAGGAACTATAGGCTATAGAATTTTTAAAAATTTGCTCTGTGGGCGGAGGGGGCGTGGCAATAGTGTTTTTGAGAGCTAGAAGGCTGAAAATTGGAATGTATATATTACTGGCCACGAGAAAGATCAACTTGATGCCGAAATTTGGATTTACGTTTCGTGGACTTTGGGGCGTGGCAAAAGTGTTTTGGAGAGCTAGAAGGCTGAAAATTGGTACATATATATTACTGACCACGAGAATGATAAATATGATGCGAAATTTGGATTTTCGCTTTGTGGGCGGAGTGGGCGTGGCAAAAGTGTTTTTGAGAGGTAGTAGGCTGAAAATTGGAATTGGCTAGAAGTATTTTTAAGCTAGAAGGCTGAAAATTGGAACGTATATATTACTGACCACGGGAAAAAAGTGTTTTTTAGTTAGAAGGCTGAAAATTAGAACGTATATATTACAAACCACGATAATATCAATATGATAAGATCAATATATATTACTGACCACGGGAAAAATGTGGAAAAAGTGTTTTTTAACTAGAAGGCTGAAAATTGGAACCTATATATTACAAACCACGATAATATCAATATGATAAGATCAATATGAAACCTGATTTTAATTTTACCATTTGTATTTTGCCTGGCGAAGCGGGGTTCAGCTAGTATAACATATATGCAAGTGGAATTGGACATACACTTCCAAAATGGAAGTACAAATGTTAAAGGTACCTTCGACGAAAATTGGAATTTATTAAAAAAATAAAAAATGTATTCATACAAAAGTAGGATTTAGATTTATGCCTCAATGCACACAAGAAATAAATTTCTAGGTTTCGAAATTTCGAATTTTTTCACCGTTTTCCATTTTTTACTATTTTGGAGTCTGTAAAATTGTGGGAAAAATTACTTTAAAAAATTAGAAAAAATTAAGAATTTAATAAAAAAAAATCTATCAATTATTACGAGAATTCTATAAGTCATAGGAGCCTATAATTATTTGTGCTTGTTCGAAATTAAATTATAGGACCAGAAATATCCTCAGAAATTAATTTTTGAACACTCATATGAAAAAAATATTCTCATCTGCGATGTGTCCTAAACCGGTTAAGCCGACTAAAGGTTTATTGTGTTCCTACCGCTCTTAAAGTTTTACTTCTATTGAGTATATCCAACGTTGGCTACGCAGAGTCAGCGCCAAGGTACGAGGAGGTAATTTTTAGTTTATTAAATAACAAATAGATATGAATTTCGAAAAATCCGTTTATTTTCCGTGTCTACGCAGTCAGAGGAATGTATACTCCGAATTGTATGACTCTAGCTGCGGTCATTTGGTTGGTACTATTTGTATCCCCTTTTTCCATTTTAACCCCAAAAAGTACGAATTTCTAAAAATCTGTTAATTTTAGGTGTCTACGCAATCAGAGGAATGTATACACCGAATTTCATTATTCCAGGTGTAGCCGTTTGATTGGTACCATTTTTATCCCTCCGTACCCATTGTATCCCATGAAAGTACGAATTTGGAACAAAAAACTTTTTGGAAAAAAAACCTACGTAGTCAAAGGAATGTATACTCCGAATTTCATGACTCTAGCTGCGGTCATTTGATTGGTACTATTTTTATCCCTTTTTTCATTTTAACCCCAAAACGTAAGAATTTTTAAAAATCCATGTATTTTACTTGTCTATCCAGTCAGAGTACTGTATACACCGACTTTCATTATTCTAGGTACAGCCATTTGGTTGGTACCATTTTTATCCCTCTATTCCCATTTTACCCCTTAAAAGTACGAATTTGGAAAAAAATACTTTTATATTATGTATCTACTCAATTAGAGGAATGTACACACCGAATTTCGTGTTTCTAGCTGTTGTCGTTTAATATGTACCATTTTTATCCATTTTTTGCCCCATTCCACCCCCTACAAATAAGAATCACTTTATGGTGCACGTTTTTGCTATAAGGGAAATGCACATACCAAATATCAAGCAAATATAAACAGTCATATTCAAAAAACATGCTTAAATACGCTATAATATTAGGGATTATTATGGGTATTTTTAGTCCTTGTGAGGGAAAAATTTTTCCTTTGGGCCGATTTCGCCCCATTTCAATCCCAACCAATCTACGACTAGAAGACGCATTTATGGAAAATTTGAACGTTCTAGCTCCTTTCGTTTATATGCTAGCGTGCTTTCAACAGACGGACGGACATGGCTAGATTGTCTTAGAATTTTATGACGGTCAAGAATATATTCTTTATATACTTTATAGGGTTCAGGACGATATTTCAAGGTGGAGGTGGAGGGTATAAAAATATATTCTACATGGAGACAAAAATTTTATTTTTTGTATTTTTTTAATTTATCAATAAAACTATGTTAATACCGCTTTCTAGTATAGAACATCAAATTATAGCAGAAAATATTACACGAAGTCCTTGGACCAAATTTTTGTTAGACAGTGTATTTAAATCCGATCGAAGACCGACAACTCTGGAAGACTTTACTCTGCGTGGCCTTTCATTTGATTATCCTCGTTTGAATATCAGTTCAGAGCCCAATTACTTTGAAATTATTGAAGTGGAATTGTATATTCGAGTTATATTTTTTAAAAATTTTACAATTTCATTTCTTATATTTTGATTTTCAAAATTATTACATTTATTTATTTTTTTTTTTTTGAACTTTTGAGTTTGGATGGCTTCTATTTTTTAAATTTTTTTGATTATTTTTTGCACAATTTCCAAAAAATGTTAAATCTTCCATGAGACGATTCATACGCCTCAGACGAATTCGTCATCTGGAAACCGGTCCTTAGAGTAAGTGTGTCCGGAATACAAAAATAAATAAATTTTATTCACCACACATAGTTTTTTGTAAATGTTACAGGGCTACCTCCAGTTTATACTCTATGACCACTGGAATCAATGATTAATTTTGGCCAAAACAAAGACTCCAATGATTTATTGAAAAACATAAAATTTATTACAAATTTGCTTCTTTTTTCTGTATGAACAATGATTTGCTTTCACAGTCCTGTGAACGACAGTTCTTACTCCTGCGAAGACATGTCTGTCCCTTGGCTTCTTATCCTTCGTGTGTCATATCAATTTGTGTCCTTTGAAGGGAGAGGGGGCGGATGAGGGGTGTGTGTGTGCTTGTGAGTTGAGGTGACATCTTAAATTGTCACCAGCATTTCATATTTATTTGACTGGCTGACATTTATTTGTTTATACGATATATAGAATTCGTGTACAATATTCTTATCTCTCATTCTCTCGCTTTTAGTTTAACAAAAAGAAATACGTTTTGTGAGCATGTCATCATCGCCGTCATGATGAGGACAGCGCCGTATGAATACACGACATTTAGCATTTACTGCGTACGCTATTTATTATTGATGAATACGTGTCTGGCCGCATCGTCCTTGTGTGTATATTTAGCTGTCTGTCTCTCTGTCTGTCTTCTTGTCTACTTTGCTGCTTATTTGTTTGCTATTGTCTGTACATGTAGTGCTGATATTTTCATAAAAAAATCCTTTATAAAATTTAGAGGGGTGTATTTAGTTCGGGATATCCAATAACATTCTGAAATTTCGAAAAAAAAAGAGTTTTGTGATATAATATTTTTTTAATATTTAAAATCCTTATTCAAGGATATTACGAACAAACCTTTAAAACCAATTTACCCACCATACACTGTAGGCCTTATACCTGTCGTCCTGGCCGATCTTAGGTCTTGGCAAGTAAGTACACGTCCTACGTTTGCCCATAATCATGTCATGTGCACATTCGTTACTTCGCCGTCGTCGTCATCGTCCTTGTCGCTGACAACAACATATAACAAACAACGTAGGAAAACCTTAAAGTTTTATATCATCGCAATTCCGAATATAGACGAATGCAGACGCCAACAGCAGATGACACTTAATGTCAATATTGATATGAAAATAATATTGAACAGAGAAATAATTGACATTTTTATTTTTATTATCATCATACGCATGTTCCATGTGAATCCTTGTTGTTCGTTTGTCAATTCATTACAACAAGTCCTGGCAGCTGATAGGCGATGGGTTGTACAGTGAACATGTGTGTACATTTGTTTATTTGTTTGTCGAGGGCAAATATTTGTCTAAACTTCTTCGATGTCCATGTGTGTGCATGTCTGATTGTAATTAAGAACTTAGAAACTTAGACTTAGGTTAGGTTGAAAGGTTCTCTACAAGGACACTTTGCTGTTGCATTTCAACTTCAATGTGTCGCCTGACCAGCTGTTTCTTGTGTTCGAAGGTGTTTTGTTTGTTGTCCATCTGTTTCACAAAAGTAGCTTAAGTTATAAACAAATTAATATGTCCGAAATTTGAAAGGAACCTCAATCAGTATTCGGGACACTTGAGTGATAAGGGAAAGTGCCAAAAATGGAAATATTAAGTTACTTTGCTTGTTGGATTAAAAAATATTTTTGGACATGAACATAAGAAAGCTGTCCTTTCTTATAATTTAGTTCAGACATGGAAATTTATATAGTAATTAAAAAATCGTTTGTATTGGTAGTAGTGGGTGGGCATAAACCATACAAATGGTACCATATCAATTAGTCCAACATCGTTCAAGTAGTTCGTACTTTTAGGTGATAAAGTGGTGCACAAATGAGACAATAATTGTACGAGAACTATGAAGACGGCAAATATTAAAGGATTTTTCAAAATTCACAACATTTAAAGGTAAAATAGGGGCAAAAACAAATATTAATCGCCTGAAGCAAGAACCATGATTTTTGAAATATATGCTTCACTGAGAACATATACAAATTTTTTTCTTTTGTGAGGAAGGAAACAATGTTGTTGATGTTCCCGACTAAAATGAAAGATTGGTTTGTTTTATTATCATTGTCCGTTCGTGAGCTGGACGCTTTCAAAATAACCTCCATAATTCTTGAAAAGAATTCACGATGAGAATGGTATTGAGAAAAAACAAAAACGTTAGAAATTAAAATCCGACCTGAGCCTTATCAAACCATATAATAACTTGCAATATGACCCAATATAAAGGGCAGATTTATACTATTTTAGTGCAATTTTTGATGCATTTTTTATAAAAACCGCAATAATTTCCACATTTTCAGTTCGATTTATGATTTTAGGGACTCGTTGGAGAGGTATTGACCCATTAAGGGCCGCAAATTTTTTTTACTGTTAATACACAGTGGGTTAACCGTGAAGTAAAAATTGAAATATGGGGTTATTTGCATCGTAAACTCATCCTAGTCTTATGTAAAGCTAATTTTTGGAAAGAAATTCAACCATTTCAAATTTTCTCCCTTAAAAATAAACAAGTAAGGAAAGGCTAAAGTCGGACGGGGCCGACTATATGATACACTCCACTTTCAATCCGAATACAATTCAATTCGGTAGAAAATTGAAAACGGGAAGAATTTTTGTATATTTCCTAATCATAGGCTGATATGACCTGACCCAATTTGCCAAATCGAGAAGAATATTTGTATCGGGACTATATCCAAACATGGAATCAAGTGACTAAATTTCACAATAAGTTCTTCTGGTTGAAGTATAAGGTGTTATGCTCAATTTTAAGAAATTCTCTGAAAATACGGGGTTTCTGGGGGAACAACATTTGTATGGAGCTATATATAAATCTGAACCGATCTAACACATTTTTACAACAGGTGTTTCCAGTTGAAATATAAGGTATTTTGCGAATTTTGAAGAAAATCTGTTAAAATATGTGGATTCTAGAGAGGAAAAATTCAAATTGTGAGCGAATTTTGTATGGGAGCTATATATAAATCTGAACCGATCTGACCTATTTTCGTCATAGGTGTTCCTAGTTTAAATATAAGTTGTTTTACCAAATCTGAAGACAGTCTGATAAAATATGTGGTTTCTTAAGCGGAAAAATTCAAATTGGGAACGAAATTTGTATGGGAGCTATATATAAATCTGAACCGATCTAACACATTTTTACCACAGGTGTTTCTAGTTCAAATATAAGATGTTTTGCCAATTTTGAAGAAAATCTGTGAAAATATGTGTGAAATTCGTATGGAGGCTATATCTAAATCTGAACCGATTTTCTTCAAATTAAATAGCGTTCGTCCTTATCCCGAAAAACTTCGTTATGCAAAGTTTCATTTGGTTCTGTCTACAATTGCGACCTGTATCGTGATTACAAGAATAGATGGACGGACAGACAGACAGACGGACGGACGGACATTGCTAAATCGATTCAAAAAGTGATTCTAAGTCGATCGGTATAATTAACAATGGGTCTATGTCCCTTCCTTTTGTGTGTTACAAACAAATGCACAAAGACATAATACTCTCGTGGAGTGTATAAAAATGAATAATCTACATAAACTTTTCAAAGGGGAAAAATTGAAATGGTTGTTAAGGTTAAATTAGCATATATTTGGCGCATGAAATTAAAAGTATATTTAGCAGATGTTTTTCTGTTTCATTTGATACCCATATCGACATTGTATGACACGCAAAAATACGAAACTAAATTACGAACATCTTTTGCAAATTAAAAGTCCTGTAAAAAAGAAAACGACCACGAAATCAAAAAAACTGACCTTTAGTGACCTATAGTTTCACTTCTCGTTCTTGGGAGGGAAATCATGTCGTACGGTTTTATTGTACAATATTATGTGAAGTTTTCCTCCCAATTTATCCACTGAAAGATCAAAATTTCAGATTTTTTTCAATGATTAGCTTTTTGTAAGACTAGAATGTGTTTACGATGCAAATAACCCCATATTTGAGTTTAACATCACATTTAACCCACTGAGAACCAACAGTAAGAAAAATATTGTCGGCCCTTAATGGATTAGGAAGATCTAAAAATTGCAATTCTTCAACGATCCAACAAAAACATAAATCGAACTAAAAACATGGAAGTTATTGAGGTTTTTATAAAAAATGCAACAGAAATTGCACAAAAATATTAAAATTCTACCCTCTATTCAGGGTTAGAATGCAAGTTGTTGATATGGTTTGATAAGGCTCGGACCAGATTTTAATTTCTAGTAGGTTTTTTCTAAAGCCCATTCTGAATTGAATTTTATTCAAGAAAAACCTGATTTGTAGAGGTTATTTTGAACGTTCAGCTCACGAACTGACAATGATAAAAGCAAAATATTTTGGGAGGACACATAAAACACACCAATCTTTCATTTTAGTCGGGAACATCCACAACTTTTATTTTGAAGCCACTCTTATATAAAGGGTGATTTTTTAAGAGCTTGATAACTTTTTTAAAAAAAAAACGCATAAAATTTGCAAAATCTCATCGGTTCTTTATTTGAAACGTTAGATTGGTCCATGACATTTACTTTTTGAAGATAATTTCATTTAAATGTTGACCGCGGCTGCGTCTTAGGTGGTCCATCCGCTTAGTCCAATTTTGGCATTTCCACGTTTTTGAGTAACAGAGACCCAATTGGTGCGAACGGCGACGAATCGAAAATTGGTGGTCATCATTAACACTGGCCGATACAGCTGCGATATTTTCTTCAGTTCGCACTCTACGTAAGCGTGTTGGTGGTTTAATGTCCAACAATGTAAATTTGGTGCGAAATTTAGTCACAATAGCCCGAATAGCCGCTTCAGTGGGTCGATTAAACTGACCATAAAATGGAAGCGCGCAATGAACTTTCTTAACAGAACACGCATTTTGATAATAAAATTCAATAATTTGCAAGCGTTGTTCGTTTGTAAGACGATTCATGATGAAATGTCAAAGCATACTGAGCATCTTTCTCTTTGACACCATGTCTGAAATCCCACGTGATCTGTCAAATACTAATGCATGAAAATCCTAACCTCAAAAAAATCACTCTTTACAATAGGTTGAGTTTTTTACACTTAAAAAAATGTCCTTCGTAAAAAGAAGGACATTCAAAATTCAAAATTCGTAGAAAATATTTTTATACTTTTTTATATTTTTATATTTTTATATTTTTATATTTTTATATTTTTATATTTTTATATTTTTATATTTTTATATTTTTATATTTTTATATTTTTATATTTTTATATTTTTATATTTTTATATTTTTATATTTTTATATTTTTATATTTTTATATTTTTATATTTTTATATTTTTATATTTTTATATTTTTATATTTTTATATTTTTATATTTTTATATTTTATATTTTTATATTTTTATATTTTTATATTTTTATATTTTTATATTTTTATATTTTTATATTTTTATATTTTTATATTTTTATATTTTTATATTTTTATATTTTTATATTTTTATATTTTTATATTTTTATATTTTTATATTTTTATATTTTTATATTTTTATATTTTTATATTTTTATATTTTTATATTTTTATATTTTTATATTTTTATATTTTTATATTTTTATATTTTTATATTTTATATTTTTATATTTTTATATTTTTATATTTTTATATTTTTATATTTTTATATTTTTATATTTTTATATTTTTATATTTTTATATTTTTATATTTTTATATTTTTATATTTTTATATTTTTATATTTTTATATTTTTATATTTTTATATTTTTATATTTTTATATTTTTATATTTTTATATTTTTATATTTTTATATTTTTATATTTTTATATTTTTATATTTTTATATTTTTATATTTTTATATTTTTATATTTTTATATTTTTATATTTTTATATTTTTATATTTTTATATTTTTATATTTTTATATTTTATATTTTTATATTTTTATATTTTTATATTTTTATATTTTTATATTTTTATATTTTTATATTTTTATATTTTTATATTTTTATATTTTTATATTTTTATATTTTTATATTTTTATATTTTTATATTTTTATATTTTTATATTTTTATATTTTTATATTTTTATATTTTTATATTTTTATATTTTTATATTTTTATATTTTTATATTTTTATATTTTTATATTTTTATATTTTTATATTTTTATATTTTTATATTTTTATATTTTTATATTTTTATATTTTTATATTTTTATATTTTTATATTTTTATATTTTTATATTTTTATATTTTTATATTTTTATATTTTTATATTTTTATATTTTTATATTTTTATATTTTTATATTTTTATATTTTTATATTTTTATATTTTTATATTTTTATATTTTTATATTTTTATATTTTTATATTTTTATATTTTTATATTTTTATATTTTTATATTTTTATATTTTTATATTTTTATATTTTTATATTTTTATATTTTTATATTTTTATATTTTTATATTTTTATATTTTTATATTTTTATATTTTTATATTTTTATATTTTTATATTTTTATATTTTTATATTTTTATATTTTTATATTTTTATATTTTTATATTTTTATATTTTTATATTTTTATATTTTTATATTTTTATATTTTTATATTTTTATATTTTTATATTTTTATATTTTTATATTTTTATATTTTTATATTTTTATATTTTTATATTTTTATATTTTTATATTTTTATATTTTTATATTTTTATATTTTTATATTTTTATATTTTTATATTTTTATATTTTTATATTTTTATATTTTTATATTTTTATATTTTTATATTTTTATATTTTTATATTTTTATATTTTTATATTTTTATATTTTTATATTTTTATATTTTTATATTTTTATATTTTTATATTTTTATATTTTTATATTTTTATATTTTTATATTTTTATATTTTTATATTTTTATATTTTTATATTTTTATATTTTTATATTTTTATATTTTTATATTTTTATATTTTTATATTTTTATATTTTTATATTTTTATATTTTTATATTTTTATATTTTTATATTTTTATATTTTTATATTTTTATATTTTTATATTTTTATATTTTTATATTTTTATATTTTTATATTTTTATATTTTTATATTTTTATATTTTTATATTTTTATATTTTTATATTTTTATATTTTTATATTTTTATATTTTTATATTTTTATATTTTTATATTTTTATATTTTTATATTTTTATATTTTTATATTTTTATATTTTTATATTTTTATATTTTTATATTTTTATATTTTTATATTTTTATATTTTTATATTTTTATATTTTTATATTTTTATATTTTTATATTTTTATATTTTTATATTTTTATATTTTTATATTTTTATATTTTTATATTTTTATATTTTTATATTTTTATATTTTTATATTTTTATATTTTTATATTTTTATATTTTTATATTTTTATATTTTTATATTTTTATATTTTTATATTTTTATATTTTTATATTTTTATATTTTTATATTTTTATATTTTTATATTTTTATATTTTTATATTTTTATATTTTTATATTTTTATATTTTTATATTTTTATATTTTTATATTTTTATATTTTTATATTTTTATATTTTTATATTTTTATATTTTTATATTTTTATATTTTTATATTTTTATATTTTTATATTTTTATATTTTTATATTTTTATATTTTTATATTTTTATATTTTTATATTTTTATATTTTTATATTTTTATATTTTTATATTTTTATATTTTTATATTTTTATATTTTTATATTTTTATATTTTTATATTTTTATATTTTTATATTTTTATATTTTTATATTTTTATATTTTTATATTTTTATATTTTTATATTTTTATATTTTTATATTTTTATATTTTTATATTTTTATATTTTTATATTTTTATATTTTTATATTTTTATATTTTTATATTTTTATATTTTTATATTTTTATATTTTTATATTTTTATATTTTTATATTTTTATATTTTTATATTTTTATATTTTTATATTTTTATATTTTTATATTTTTATATTTTTATATTTTTATATTTTTATATTTTTATATTTTTATATTTTTATATTTTTATATTTTTATATTTTTATATTTTTATATTTTTATATTTTTATATTTTTATATTTTTATATTTTTATATTTTTATATTTTTATATTTTTATATTTTTATATTTTTATATTTTTATATTTTTATATTTTTATATTTTTATATTTTTATATTTTTATATTTTTATATTTTTATATTTTTATATTTTTATATTTTTATATTTTTATATTTTTATATTTTTATATTTTTATATTTTTATATTTTTATATTTTTATATTTTTATATTTTTATATTTTTATATTTTTATATTTTTATATTTTTATATTTTTATATTTTTATATTTTTATATTTTTATATTTTTATATTTTTATATTTTTATATTTTTATATTTTTATATTTTTATATTTTTATATTTTTATATTTTTATATTTTTATATTTTTATATTTTTATATTTTTATATTTTTATATTTTTATATTTTTATATTTTTATATTTTTATATTTTTATATTTTTATATTTTTATATTTTTATATTTTTATATTTTTATATTTTTATATTTTTATATTTTTATATTTTTATATTTTTATATTTTTATATTTTTATATTTTTATATTTTTATATTTTTATATTTTTATATTTTTATATTTTTATATTTTTATATTTTTATATTTTTATATTTTTATATTTTTATATTTTTATATTTTTATATTTTTATATTTTTATATTTTTATATTTTTATATTTTTATATTTTTATATTTTTATATTTTTATATTTTTATATTTTTATATTTTTATATTTTTATATTTTTATATTTTTATATTTTTATATTTTTATATTTTTATATTTTTATATTTTTATATTTTTATATTTTTATATTTTTATATTTTTATATTTTTATATTTTTATATTTTTATATTTTTATATTTTTATATTTTTATATTTTTATATTTTTATATTTTTATATTTTTATATTTTTATATTTTTATATTTTTATATTTTTATATTTTTATATTTTTATATTTTTATATTTTTATATTTTTATATTTTTATATTTTTATATTTTTATATTTTTATATTTTTATATTTTTATATTTTTATATTTTTATATTTTTATATTTTTATATTTTTATATTTTTATATTTTTATATTTTTATATTTTTATATTTTTATATTTTTATATTTTTATATTTTTATATTTTTATATTTTTATATTTTTATATTTTTATATTTTTATATTTTTATATTTTTATATTTTTATATTTTTATATTTTTATATTTTTATATTTTTATATTTTTATATTTTTATATTTTTATATTTTTATATTTTTATATTTTTATATTTTTATATTTTTATATTTTTATATTTTTATATTTTTATATTTTTATATTTTTATATTTTTATATTTTTATATTTTTATATTTTTATATTTTTATATTTTTATATTTTTATATTTTTATATTTTTATATTTTTATATTTTTATATTTTTATATTTTTATATTTTTATATTTTTATATTTTTATATTTTTATATTTTTATATTTTTATATTTTTATATTTTTATATTTTTATATTTTTATATTTTTATATTTTTATATTTTTATATTTTTATATTTTTATATTTTTATATTTTTATATTTTTATATTTTTATATTTTTATATTTTTATATTTTTATATTTTTATATTTTTATATTTTTATATTTTTATATTTTTATATTTTTATATTTTTATATTTTTATATTTTTATATTTTTATATTTTTATATTTTTATATTTTTATATTTTTATATTTTTATATTTTTATATTTTTATATTTTTATATTTTTATATTTTTATATTTTTATATTTTTATATTTTTATATTTTTATATTTTTATATTTTTATATTTTTATATTTTTATATTTTTATATTTTTATATTTTTATATTTTTATATTTTTATATTTTTATATTTTTATATTTTTATATTTTTATATTTTTATATTTTTATATTTTTATATTTTTATATTTTTATATTTTTATATTTTTATATTTTTATATTTTTATATTTTTATATTTTTATATTTTTATATTTTTATATTTTTATATTTTTATATTTTTATATTTTTATATTTTTATATTTTTATATTTTTATATTTTTATATTTTTATATTTTTATATTTTTATATTTTTATATTTTTATATTTTTATATTTTTATATTTTTATATTTTTATATTTTTATATTTTTATATTTTTATATTTTTATATTTTTATATTTTTATATTTTTATATTTTTATATTTTTATATTTTTATATTTTTATATTTTTATATTTTTATATTTTTATATTTTTATATTTTTATATTTTTATATTTTTATATTTTTATATTTTTATATTTTTATATTTTTATATTTTTATATTTTTATATTTTTATATTTTTATATTTTTATATTTTTATATTTTTATATTTTATATTTTTATATTTTTATATTTTTATATTTTTATATTTTTATATTTTTATATTTTTATATTTTTATATTTTTATATTTTTATATTTTTATATTTTTATATTTTTATATTTTTATATTTTTATATTTTTATATTTTTATATTTTTATATTTTTATATTTTTATATTTTTATATTTTTATATTTTTATATTTTTATATTTTTATATTTTTATATTTTTATATTTTTATATTTTTATATTTTTATATTTTTATATTTTTATATTTTTATATTTTTATATTTTTATATTTTTATATTTTTATATTTTTATATTTTTATATTTTTATATTTTTATATTTTTATATTTTTATATTTTTATATTTTTATATTTTTATATTTTTATATTTTTATATTTTTATATTTTTATATTTTTATATTTTTATATTTTTATATTTTTATATTTTTATATTTTTATATTTTTATATTTTTATATTTTTATATTTTTATATTTTTATATTTTTATATTTTTATATTTTTATATTTTTATATTTTTATATTTTTATATTTTTATATTTTTATATTTTTATATTTTTATATTTTTATATTTTTATATTTTTATATTTTTATATTTTTATATTTTTATATTTTTATATTTTTATATTTTTATATTTTTATATTTTTATATTTTTATATTTTTATATTTTTATATTTTTATATTTTTATATTTTTATATTTTTATATTTTTATATTTTTATATTTTTATATTTTTATATTTTTATATTTTTATATTTTTATATTTTTATATTTTTATATTTTTATATTTTTATATTTTTATATTTTTATATTTTTATATTTTTATATTTTTATATTTTTATATTTTTATATTTTTATATTTTTATATTTTTATATTTTTATATTTTTATATTTTTATATTTTTATATTTTTATATTTTTATATTTTTATATTTTTATATTTTTATATTTTTATATTTTTATATTTTTATATTTTTATATTTTTATATTTTTATATTTTTATATTTTTATATTTTTATATTTTTATATTTTTATATTTTTATATTTTTATATTTTTATATTTTTATATTTTTATATTTTTATATTTTTATATTTTTATATTTTTATATTTTTATATTTTTATATTTTTATATTTTTATATTTTTATATTTTTATATTTTTATATTTTTATATTTTTATATTTTTATATTTTTATATTTTTATATTTTTATATTTTTATATTTTTATATTTTTATATTTTTATATTTTTATATTTTTATATTTTTATATTTTTATATTTTTATATTTTTATATTTTTATATTTTTATATTTTTATATTTTTATATTTTTATATTTTTATATTTTTATATTTTTATATTTTTATATTTTTATATTTTTATATTTTTATATTTTTATATTTTTATATTTTTATATTTTTATATTTTTATATTTTTATATTTTTATATTTTTATATTTTTATATTTTTATATTTTTATATTTTTATATTTTTATATTTTTATATTTTTATATTTTTATATTTTTATATTTTTATATTTTTATATTTTTATATTTTTATATTTTTATATTTTTATATTTTTATATTTTTATATTTTTATATTTTTATATTTTTATATTTTTATATTTTTATATTTTTATATTTTTATATTTTTATATTTTTATATTTTTATATTTTTATATTTTTATATTTTTATATTTTTATATTTTTATATTTTTATATTTTTATATTTTTATATTTTTATATTTTTATATTTTTATATTTTTATATTTTTATATTTTTATATTTTTATATTTTTATATTTTTATATTTTTATATTTTTATATTTTTATATTTTTATATTTTTATATTTTTATATTTTTATATTTTTATATTTTTATATTTTTATATTTTTATATTTTTATATTTTTATATTTTTATATTTTTATATTTTTATATTTTTATATTTTTATATTTTTATATTTTTATATTTTTATATTTTTATATTTTTATATTTTTATATTTTTATATTTTTATATTTTTATATTTTTATATTTTTATATTTTTATATTTTTATATTTTTATATTTTTATATTTTTATATTTTTATATTTTTATATTTTTATATTTTTATATTTTTATATTTTTATATTTTTATATTTTTATATTTTTATATTTTTATATTTTTATATTTTTATATTTTTATATTTTTATATTTTTATATTTTTATATTTTTATATTTTTATATTTTTATATTTTTATATTTTTATATTTTTATATTTTTATATTTTTATATTTTTATATTTTTATATTTTTATATTTTTATATTTTTATATTTTTATATTTTTATATTTTTATATTTTTATATTTTTATATTTTTATATTTTTATATTTTTATATTTTTATATTTTTATATTTTTATATTTTTATATTTTTATATTTTTATATTTTTATATTTTTATATTTTTATATTTTTATATTTTTATATTTTTATATTTTTATATTTTTATATTTTTATATTTTTATATTTTTATATTTTTATATTTTTATATTTTTATATTTTTATATTTTTATATTTTTATATTTTTATATTTTTATATTTTTATATTTTTATATTTTATATTTTTATATTTTTATATTTTTATATTTTTATATTTTTATATTTTTATATTTTTATATTTTTATATTTTTATATTTTTATATTTTTATATTTTTATATTTTTATATTTTTATATTTTTATATTTTTATATTTTTATATTTTTATATTTTTATATTTTTATATTTTTATATTTTTATATTTTTATATTTTTATATTTTTATATTTTTATATTTTTATATTTTTATATTTTTATATTTTTATATTTTTATATTTTTATATTTTTATATTTTTATATTTTTATATTTTTATATTTTTATATTTTTATATTTTTATATTTTTATATTTTTATATTTTTATATTTTTATATTTTTATATTTTTATATTTTTATATTTTTATATTTTTATATTTTTATATTTTTATATTTTTATATTTTTATATTTTTATATTTTTATATTTTTATATTTTTATATTTTTATATTTTTATATTTTTATATTTTTATATTTTTATATTTTTATATTTTTATATTTTTATATTTTTATATTTTTATATTTTTATATTTTTATATTTTTATATTTTTATATTTTTATATTTTTATATTTTTATATTTTTATATTTTTATATTTTTATATTTTTATATTTTTATATTTTTATATTTTTATATTTTTATATTTTTATATTTTTATATTTTTATATTTTTATATTTTTATATTTTTATATTTTTATATTTTTATATTTTTATATTTTTATATTTTTATATTTTATATTTTTATATTTTTATATTTTTATATTTTTATATTTTTATATTTTTATATTTTTATATTTTTATATTTTTATATTTTTATATTTTTATATTTTTATATTTTTATATTTTTATATTTTTATATTTTTATATTTTTATATTTTTATATTTTTATATTTTTATATTTTTATATTTTTATATTTTTATATTTTTATATTTTTATATTTTTATATTTTTATATTTTTATATTTTTATATTTTTATATTTTTATATTTTTATATTTTTATATTTTTATATTTTTATATTTTTATATTTTTATATTTTTATATTTTTATATTTTTATATTTTTATATTTTTATATTTTTATATTTTTATATTTTTATATTTTTATATTTTTATATTTTTATATTTTTATATTTTTATATTTTTATATTTTTATATTTTTATATTTTTATATTTTTATATTTTTATATTTTTATATTTTTATATTTTTATATTTTTATATTTTTATATTTTTATATTTTTATATTTTTATATTTTTATATTTTTATATTTTTATATTTTTATATTTTTATATTTTTATATTTTTATATTTTTATATTTTTATATTTTTATATTTTTATATTTTTATATTTTTATATTTTTATATTTTTATATTTTTATATTTTTATATTTTTATATTTTTATATTTTTATATTTTTATATTTTTATATTTTTATATTTTTATATTTTTATATTTTTATATTTTTATATTTTTATATTTTTATATTATTATATTTTTATATTTTTATTTGAATATGCCAAATTTGGCATAATGTGACCTCAGCTAGCACCAAGCCCATATCAAAATATTTACTGGTGAGAAAATTACAATTGAAGGATCTATAGATGATAAAAACCTTTTAATGGGATTGAATTTTTTTCATGTTCCAAATTATATTAAAAAAATAACGATATAAAGTTATACTTCTAATAAAGGCAATTTTTAGTTTGAATTAAGGAAACACAGTATTTTATTTCTGTTTAAAGTTCAATTAAATTAAAAATTTTTCTTTTCTTTTATTTTGTTTTGGTTTTTATATTTTTATATTTTTATATTTTTATATTTTTATATTTTTATATTTTTATATTTTTATATTTTTATATTTTTATATTTTTATATTTTTATATTTTTATATTTTTATATTTTTATATTTTTATATTTTTATATTTTTATATTTTTATATTTTTATATTTTTATATTTTTATATTTTTATATTTTTATATTTTTATATTTTTATATTTTTATATTTTTATATTTTTATATTTTTATATTTTTATATTTTTATATTTTTATATTTTTATATTTTTATATTTTTATATTTTTATATTTTTATATTTTTATATTTTTATATTTTTATATTTTTATATTTTTATATTTTTATATTTTTATATTTTTATATTTTTATATTTTTATATTTTTATATTTTTATATTTTTATATTTTTATATTTTTATATTTTTATATTTTTATATTTTTATATTTTTATATTTTTATATTTTTATATTTTTATATTTTTATATTTTTATATTTTTATATTTTTATATTTTTATATTTTTATATTTTTATATTTTTATATTTTTATATTTTTATATTTTTATATTTTTATATTTTTATATTTTTATATTTTTATATTTTTATATTTTTATATTTTTATATTTTTATATTTTTATATTTTTATATTTTTATATTTTTATATTTTTATATTTTTATATTTTTATATTTTTATATTTTTATATTTTTATATTTTTATATTTTTATATTTTTATATTTTTATATTTTTATATTTTTATATTTTTATATTTTTATATTTTTATATTTTTATATTTTTATATTTTTATATTTTTATATTTTTATATTTTTATATTTTTATATTTTTATATTTTTATATTTTTATATTTTTATATTTTTATATTTTTATATTTTTATATTTTTATATTTTTATATTTTTATATTTTTATATTTTTATATTTTTATATTTTTATATTTTTATATTTTTATATTTTTATATTTTTATATTTTTATATTTTTATATTTTTATATTTTTATATTTTTATATTTTTATATTTTTATATTTTTATATTTTTATATTTTTATATTTTTATATTTTTATATTTTTATATTTTTATATTTTTATATTTTTATATTTTTATATTTTTATATTTTTATATTTTTATATTTTTATATTTTTATATTTTTATATTTTTATATTTTTATATTTTTATATTTTTATATTTTTATATTTTTATATTTTTATATTTTTATATTTTTATATTTTTATATTTTTATATTTTTATATTTTTATATTTTTATATTTTTATATTTTTATATTTTTATATTTTTATATTTTTATATTTTTATATTTTTATATTTTTATATTTTTATATTTTTATATTTTTATATTTTTATATTTTTATATTTTTATATTTTTATATTTTTATATTTTTATATTTTTATATTTTTATATTTTTATATTTTTATATTTTTATATTTTTATATTTTTATATTTTTATATTTTTATATTTTTATATTTTTATATTTTTATATTTTTATATTTTTATATTTTTATATTTTTATATTTTTATATTTTTATATTTTTATATTTTTATATTTTTATATTTTTATATTTTTATATTTTTATATTTTTATATTTTTATATTTTTATATTTTTATATTTTTATATTTTTATATTTTTATATTTTTATATTTTTATATTTTTATATTTTTATATTTTTATATTTTTATATTTTTATATTTTTATATTTTTATATTTTTATATTTTTATATTTTTATATTTTTATATTTTTATATTTTTATATTTTTATATTTTTATATTTTTATATTTTTATATTTTTATATTTTTATATTTTTATATTTTTATATTTTTATATTTTTATATTTTTATATTTTTATATTTTTATATTTTTATATTTTTATATTTTTATATTTTTATATTTTTATATTTTTATATTTTTATATTTTTATATTTTTATATTATTATATTTTTATATTTTTATTTGAATATGCCAAATTTGGCATAATGTGACCTCAGCTAGCACCAAGCCCATATCAAAATATTTACTGGTGAGAAAATTACAATTGAAGGATCTATAGATGATAAAAACCTTTTAATGGGATTGAATTTTTTTCATGTTCCAAATTATATTAAAAAAATAACGATATAAAGTTATATTTCTAATAAAGGCAATTTTTAGTTTGAATTAAGGAAACACAGTATTTTATTTCTGTTTAAAGTTCAATTAAATTAAAAATTTTTCTTTTCTTTTATTTTGGTCTCCTATAAATATTTGATTTTAAATGGGATATTCTCCTGGCTCAAGATCATATTGCATCTTTTTTTATTTTATAATGATCCTCAGGAGAATATCCCAGTTCAAATTAAATGCAATTCAATTTCAATTCACTCAACCTATATATATTCTCAGTATTCAATCAACCTTGTACAAATGAGGAAAAATGGCTAATATGGTTCAATTTTTGTATTAAATACTTTCAGGGAAAATTTAAATTTTCCAACAAAATCCACCAAGAATCGCTCGCTTTATTATTGTTTTATTAAATTCCTTCCAAATACAAAACAACTTGGCGACACAATTTCCCAAGAATCAATGTCTCTGGTTGCCTTGAATTTTGGACCAATTAAAAAGTAAATGAACCATGAAATTCAATATCTCTCCACGAACATGTGCGCACAGACATACCTCAATCCGGGCACAATCAATAATAAATAATTGCTTGGCAAGACGAACAAATGTATTTATTTCATGGAACGATCAGTTCATGGAACGATCAGGGTTATTATTACTTTTATGATTACTTCCTTTGTCGTCAACACACACAGCTACACAGATGCCGTCTCTCGCAGCAACGGCAGCACCCACTACTCCTCGCGCTCCTCAGGTCCTGTGTCATCCTTGTGCCGTTTGTTGTGTCACGTGTTTGTGTTTGAATGGTTTAGCATCGGTTGGGCTATGCCATACTTTAATTGAGGATTTCTGTTACTTTTTTGTGTGGCTTTTCTCGCCAACTGGTCTTATATCACATTGTCACCATAATTATAAGACAATGTAGCAAAAACAGCAACAGCAACATGCCACACAGTAACCAGCTTTGGTTACAATAACACAGCAACAACAATATGAAAAAAGTGCCACCAGCTAGTCGCAACTAAGGCCAGCAATGGAATTCTGAACGACAATAAAACAGTCTCTGCGTAAGGACGAATTTGATATGGTCCTTTTTGGTATGTGTTTATGTGTGTGTGTGTTTGGATGCCTTTGTCAGTTGCGGCTGTATGGGTGTTTTCGGCTGTATGCATTATAGCCTGTGTCTGTTGTAGGCGGGAGGGTAGAGGTGGTCGCCTTTTGTTCGTATCTGTGAAGGCGTTATTTGTCGTTTATATTGTTTTTCATTGTTTGCATTTCTCGCAGAGAGACACATTTTCTAATTTATAGCAAATTTGCCAGAAATAATGAAGTGTCTCGAAGAAAAATGATTTATTATTAATTTAGTGATACATGTGGTGGTGGAGAGAGAGAGAGAGGGCGAGCAGCCAAATACAGAGTAGAAAGACCTTGGCAAAAATAGGAAATAAATAGATAAGGCCCGGAGGACAGAGGGATCAAGTGGTGTTAAGTAAATGGTAAATAACAAATTTCAGTCTTATAGGGTTTTTTTGAAAACACTATTAGCCTTACTTTGATAGGTCCTATTTAAATATTTTCACTTTTCTATAGTAAAAGTGCTCCACAGGACACTTTTCTATAGGAAAACTGCTCCACAGGACACTTTTCTATAGGAAAAGTGCTCCACAGGACACTTTTCTATAGGAAAAGTGCTCCACAGGACACTTTTCTATAGGAAAAGTGCTCCACAGGACACTTTTCTATAGGAAAAGTGCTCCACAGGACACTTTTCTATAGGAAAAGTGCTCCACAGGACACTTTTCTATAGGAAAAGTGCTCCACAGGACACTTTTCTATAGGAAAAGTGCTCCACAGGACACTTTTCTATAGGAAAAGTGCTCCACAGGACACTTTTCTATAGGAAAAGTGCTCCACAGGACACTTTTCTATAGGAAAAGTGCTCCACAGGACAGTTTTCTATAGGAAAAGTGCTCCACAGGACAGTTTTCTATAGGAAAAGTGCTCCACAGGACACTTTTCTATAGGAAAAGTGCTCCACAGGACACTTTTCTATAGGAAATGTGCTCCACTCCCCACCTGCTCCACACTTTTCTATGGAAAAAGTGCTCCTCAGGACATTTGTATGCTTTTCAATATAGATTTTTTTGGAGATACTTTTTTGTGTGGCTTCAAAAAGCTGCCAGGGTATCATAAGCCGCCTTAATGTGTATAACGAATATATTTATTTTACCCATGGAAACTTTGCGCTGTTGTTTAAGCCAAATAAACAAATGTATGTGTATTCTGTTGAGTTTTTAGAATACATTCTACAAACTAAATCCTAGAAGAATAGTTCGAGCATAAAGCTCATACTTTCTGGTATCAGTTAAGCTCAAAATTATACAGCCCTTGTTAAATGCTAAGCTCATTTCAACCATGAAAGGTTGAGACAATACCTCAAATACCCTTTTCTCAAACCAACAACAAAGGACCTTTTAAATCCCTTTAAATTATCAGCAAGCTTGGAATACATGCGAGCATAGTGGCGTATAATGAGGCGTATACATAATTATTAATAGGAAAAACAAATGCAAACAAAAGGATGCATGATTAATTACTCTAAAAAGCATAATTTATATCTTCTTTCTAATGTGCGCTCACACAAACCTACCTCTGCCCAGGATTTTTTTATCATTTTCTTGTACCATGAAGCTTATTATGATGCTCTTCCTGTGCTAGTGTGTATGTGTGTGTGTGTTTGTTTTGTTATCTATTGTCTCCATATCTTAGGGGGGTTTCTAATTAAAACAATAATTTTTATTTAAACACCAGCTCACACAGAGACACAGGCACACAGTTGCAGACAACGCTGCCAAACCAAGCCAGCCAGACAAACATATTTTCTACAATTTATCTATGTATATGAGTTTGTTGTATGTGTGTGTTAGTGTGCGTTATACATAAATTGTCTTTAACAGAAATTTTAATTTATAATAATCATTAGCATCATCAGAGCCATTAAAGTAAACAAATGAAACTCAGAGACACCAGCAGCAAAAAAAATCACCCGCAAAGGAATTTACCCCATCCCACCCGCTCCACAAAGTAAATAAAGGATTCCCAACAACCCTGAAATGTAATTGTGAAATATTCTTAATGGTAGCAGACGAACTTCTTTTCCATCATCTGCTCGAGCAGAGG
The DNA here is from genome assembly GCA_947397865.1 of Polietes domitor. NCBI lineage: Eukaryota > Metazoa > Arthropoda > Insecta > Diptera > Muscidae > Polietes > Polietes domitor. The sequence continues at coordinate 130,402,512 of OX377622.1, forward strand.
AAAATAAGCATAAGAATTTTTCCTAATTATACCCTGCAGGGATTCATGTTGTGTCGGCAGCACTACCCAAAACGGAGGGGAGGAAAACTCTTTATTCTTCCAGTTTGTGGCAATTTTGCACTAAAGACATAGAGTAGAAATTAAGAAAATTCCCAAGAATTCTCAATTCTTTAAATGTGAAAAAATACTCAGAAGGATCGATGAGATATATATTCTCCATCGGGCGGGCAATTAACAAAAAGAGAGAACCCTTCAACCTTGCAAAGACATTAAAAGAATGAATTACATTATATTTGAAGGCCTTTGAAAGAAAAATATAAGTTGATTCAAATTAAATTTTTTCAATAAGGGTTTTTAAAAAATATTTGTTTTGGAACTGCTTTGATCGCTATTGAAGCTAAAAATCCGCACTTTCTATTCAAAAAATGTGTGCTAAGGCACTAAAAATGTGGGAAAACAGTTCGATAAAGTCGGACAAATAAATCATGCTTATGTTCAATTTTCAAAATCTGAAAAGGTGAAAATCTGTAATAAAAAGAAAATCTCTTTTATCTGTTCAGTATGAACAAATGCTAAAAAATAGGTTAAAAATACAAAAATAAAGATTTTTTAATCGATAAATAAAAATAAGAAGTAAGAAAAGTGTTAATTATTAAAAAATTAAAAATTAATACGTATATTAAAATATTCACACAGCTCCGTTTCATGGACAAAGAAAAAAGAAACTAACGTGTTTCGAATTGATTTTTTGGAATGTAAACTAAAAATCCCAAATATTGTTTCAAAGAAATAACATTTTGGGCTCCATAGCAATTTAGAGCAGGCTAATTGTATGTAAAACAAATTGATTTTGTTGTTTCGTTCGTGAGAAGTTGAGGCAAAATATTGTTCAAAAATACATTTATAGACGGATCTTATGCATCCTGAATAGCTGAGGAGTGGTACTAATTTTTGATTTTTTAAATTCTAAAAATATTACTTTTAAATAACTTTTAATTTAATTAATTAATTTATAAAGATGATGAATATTTAAAAAATCTCAATTTTTGGCGGCCAAGAAAATATGAAACAATTCGGTGAAATTTGTTTTCGTAATAATTTAGAAAATAATATAAAATAAAAAAAAACAAGTAAAAACGGAGTTAAGTTCGACCGGGCCGAACTTTATATACCCTCCACCAAGGATTACATTCCCCAGAGGCTGTCGATTTTCGTAGAAGTGCAGTAATATTACAGGAAAATATAAATTTTTTAATATAGCCCAACCAAAACAAATACAAATATTGAAAAAATAATTTTATAAATAAATATAATATTTTAATTATTTCAAACCACGCTTATAAGGCAAGGCTACCAATACGCCAATACAAACAAGTAAGGAAAGGCTAAAGTCGGGCGGGGCCGACTATATAATACCCTACACCACTCCCTGCGTATGTATCTCGCTTTGGTTACTAAACCCAGGTATTTCATGGGAGCAATTTTATGTAGTTCATATAAATTATAAAGTTACTATAAATTCATCTTTAGTGAAATTTAACGAATATGGTAAATAATATGACATCCAATTATCCGACAGACAAATAAAAATTATACAGTAGTAATAGGACCGACATTTTAAAAAGGAGCCTATAACATGGGCCTATATATTTCTCATTCACGGTAGGTATTCCTAGCTGAAAAATATCATGATCTGCAAAATTTGATGAAGATCCGATGTAAGATGTAGTTTCTAGAGCTGTAATAGATCAGAATGGACCCCATGGGTTATACCAAATGGGCAATTCGGTATAAATGTGAAATCGGGAAGAATTTTTGCATCCTGCAAATGTATGTGTTCGACAAAAAATGTTAAATTGGAAAGGATGAAACCTGGAACGATGTGACCCGCTTTCACCATGTATGTTTATTGGTGAAATATAATACGTAAAGTTTGCCCAAAATCGGTTAAACATTCGGGAGCAACATTTCATGCAATCTGAACCGATCATACCCACTTTCTGCATAGGTGTTTCTAGTTGGATTATAAGATGTTGTGCCAAATTTAAAGAAAATCGGGTGCAAGATGTGGTTTCTAGAGCGGAAAATGTCAAATCGGGAGCGACATTTGTATGGGGGCTATATCTAAATCTGAACCGATCTTACCTAATTTATGCATAGGTGTTTCTAGTTGGATTATAAGATGTTATGCCAAATTTAAAGAAAAGCGGGTACAAGATGTGGTTTCTAGAGCGGAAAATGTCAAATCGGGAGCAACATTTGTATGAGGGCTATATCTAAATCTGAACCGATCTTACCTAATTTATGCATAGGTGTTTCTAGTTGGATTATAAGATGTTATGCCAAATTTAAAGAAAAGCGGGTACAAGATGTGGTTTCTAGAGCGGAAAATGTCAAATCGGGAGCAACATTTGTATGAGGGCTATATCTAAATCTGAACCGATCTTACCCACTTTCTGCATATGTGTTTCTAGTTGGATTATAAGTTGTTATGCCAAATTTAAAGAAAATCGGGTACAGGATGTGGTTTCTAGAGCCGAAAATGTCAAATCGGGAGCGACATTTGTATGGGGGCTATATCTAAATCTGAACCGATCTTACCCAATTTCTACGTAGGTGTTCCTAGTTGTATTATAAGATGTTGTGCCAAATTTAAAGAAAATCGGGTACAAGATGTGGTTTCTAAAGCGGAAAATGTCAAATCGTGGGCGACATTTGTATGGGGACTATATCTAAATCTGAACCGATTTCCTCCAAATTCAATACCGATGGTCCTTGGCCAGAAAAAAAACTTATGCCAAGTTTCTTGACAATCGGACAACAATTGCGACCTGTAGAGTGCGAACAAGCTTAGATGGACAGCAGACGGACGGACGGACAGACAGACATCGTTAAATCGACTCAGCTGGTGATTCTAAGCCGATCGGTATACTTAAAGGTGGGTCTAGCTCGATTATTTCTTGGTGTTACAAACATTTGGCGCAAAACTAACTTATAATACCCTAGTCCACGAAGTGGTGTAGGGTATAAAAAATAAATATTCTTATATTTATATTTTCAAAAAGCTTAAATACCATAAATATTGGTTGGTTGGTTGTATTTTCATTCTATTTTAATTCTAAAAGTAAAAATTTTGAAAATCCATTATCAGACGCACATAGTGCAAAATAACCTAACTTCATTATTCAACCATTTTTTGCCGTAAATAGTACGAATTTCAAATAAACTTTTTATTTTCCGTGTCTATGCAGTCAGAGGAATGTATACACAGAATTTCATTATTCTAGGGGCAGCCGTTTGGTTGGTACCATTTCTATCCCTCTGTACCCATTGTATCCCTTCAAAGTACGAATTTGGAAAAAACCATTTATTTTCCATGTCTACACAGTCAGAGAAATGTATATTCCGAATATCATGACTCTAGCTGCGGTCATTTGGTTGGTACTATTTTTATCCCCTTTTTCCATTTTGATCCCAAAAAGTACGAATTTCGAAAAATCAGTTTATTTTCCGTGTCTACACAGTCAGAGAATGTATATTCCGAATATCATAACTCTAGCTGCGGTCATTTGGTTGGTACTATTTTTATCCCCTTTTTCCATTTTGACCCCAAAAAGTACGAATTTCGAAAAATCAGTTTATTTTCCGTGTCTATGAAATCAGAGGAATGTATACACCGAATTTCATTATTCTAGGGGCAGCCGTTTGGTTGGTACCATTATTATCCCTCTGTACCCATTGTGTCCCTTATGCGAATTTGAAAAAAAAAACATTTATTTTCCATGTCTACGTAGTCAAAGGAATATATATTCCGAATATCATAACACTAGCTGCGGTCATTTGGTTGGTACTATTTTTATCCCCTTTTTTCCATTTTGACCCCAAAAAATCTAACTAATTTCGAAAAATCCGTTTAGTTTCCATATCTACACAGTTAGAGGAATGTATACTCCGAATTTTATGACTTTATTTACTTGGCTGCAGACTACCACGATCATGATTTCTTTTCAAGTGGCTTCGCAGCGACTTTTCAACATCAAACCCGGCCTCTATAAGGAGATGATTCTCACAAACGAACGAGAAAATCGCACCAAGTTATGAAGTACACATGCCATCTTACAAGCATCTCATTGAGTTGCATATGTAAGTATGTGTATATGCAGGTATAGTTACCAGCAACACTTCTGCCGTGCCAACGCTCATTTATTTTAGTTCAAATCAAATATTGATTACAGACCAAAAAAATACAATGAAAAAACTGAAATTAATTAAATATTTTTATTTCAAAATTATAATAATGAAACATTATAATTTTTTAGCAAATATCGTTATTACCATAAAATCTTATTTTTGCCTAATATTTTCTGTACTTATACGTGAATGTAATAGTGCAATGGTTTAGTGGTAATGCTGAGGAATACAATCAATGGTGGAGGGTATATAAGATTCAGCCGGGCGGACTTGTACATATTAGTGGCTGTTATATGGCTTATATTTCCAAAATGACGGTGCAAATATTAAAGGTACCTATGGCGAATATGAAATCTTAGTAAACAAATGTAAAAAAGTATCCATAAAAAAGTAATATCGTCTTCGAGTTAAGAAATATAAAATTTCATCATCAAAATATATAAATTTACCACGATCGAGCAAAAAGCGGGATTTGGCGGGATTTTGTAGAAAAAATGCGAGATCGTTAAAATATAACCTAAAAAACGTTAACATAAAAACTATCTCTATAATGTATCATAAATTAAAAATATTGTGTTTAGAATATTTATAACTGCACGCCCGCAAGTGCAAAATAAAAAATCAAATTCGTTCTTTTAGGGTCACAATATGAAAAGGAGGCAGATGGATCTAATAAAACTGCTCAATATGGAATCATGATCTTCAGGGTAGCCTTATTGTGAGGACTGTTAGGATTGTAAATATTTAAAATTGTCGAGAGGTATCAAGATTTTCCCAAACAAGGTCTGAAAATAACTAAATAAATAAACAATATTTTGGGTAATACTACCCAATATTCTTTAAAATTATTTAAAATTTTCCAATATTTCACCAATGAAACATCACAATTTATTTAAAACATTAAACATAATTCGGCGTGTAGGTCGACAGCCTACAATCGGTAATACTGTGAAATTCACTCCGTGGTCAAGGGTATTTAAGATTAGGTGAGGCTGAACCTTACATCCTTTTAGTTTAATGTTTCTTTCTTTATTAATTTTTCATAGTGAAATATAAAGAATAATAATAGACTAGGCTTTCAATAATAGGCTTGTTAATAATAGAAAAAAACGATCTACAGAGCTTGTGAACCTGTCAAACAAACGACTATATTATTTAAAGTGGTTTTTATATCAGCTAGTATCATTATGGCTTCCTTTCATAAATTGTTTGACATGCTATGTCAATATATGTTTTAAATTAATCAATTAAACAACACAGCATTGAATTACATTTTATCAAAGTATAGATTCAATTACTATTAATAATCTTAAATGTTCCCTTAAAACGACAGCCAAAATTAAGAACAAGGGAAATTAATTAAAAACTTCCCAGTGGTTTTGGACTATCGCAAGGCGTTACCATCGTCGGTTGTTAATATTGTACCGTTTGTTTCTTATTTATTTCACTTGATCTCCGTGCGTTCTTTGACTTTCTTTGTTTCCCAAATTTTTATGGTTCAACACACAATTTTCTATAGGATTTTGAAATTAATTATTTTTATGTGTTGTCATTTATTTATTTGGTTGAAGACCAAAGGTTGTGCTGAAGTCTTCAGCCGAACCCAAAATTAGCAAAAAGGCAAAGTGAGGCCTTTATTGTTGCAGCTAAAAGTTGACTGCGCAGTTTCGATGGGCGCTACCTCATCTGGTCAGAACTTTCGCAACGAATGCATGTCTTTGACTTAAATCAGGGTTCATATTAGTACCAGCGGTCACATACGACAAATGAGAAAAGCAGATAAACAAAATATTCCACCGAACTAAGTCGACACACTAAAAATCTCACTTTTTATTATCTCACAATTTATTATTTTTGTTATTGACACCCTGAGTTTTCATACAATTTCTGAAAACAAAATTATGAAATTGCTTCATAAATTTCACGAAGAAATATTCATTCTGTAATGTTTCCCCCAATTTGCTATAATTACTATCATTCCTATAAACATTTCTGTAAATTTCTGAAAGTGAATTACCTTCATATACCAGTTTTCCTTCCAAATTCTGTGAATTGATTTTTCAGCACTGAAGGATATCATAAAAAATCCAAACCATGTTTACAAATTCTCTATTTCCAAACTATTCCTGAAGCAGCCACTCCACTTCATTCCACTTCTTTGGCTTGCAGCTTTGTAAACTAATGCCTTTCTGTTGTTGCTCATCCGTGTTCTGTTCAACACAAAACTTTTTAAGGTTGTTAATCCTCGGCGAACGTTACCCCATCGCCTGTCTGGGATTTGTGTTACACAGATTTCGACGCTGTTGTTGACTAACACCACCACCCACTCACTGCTGTTACTGCTTTTGTTGGTATTGTTGTTCGTAAATTGCATAATATTGCTGCTTACAATGTAAATAATAAGGATTAAAAACAAACACAACAACAATAGCAACACGACTAACACCGCTCTATTCCCTGATGGCGTGTTCAACGGTTCTCTTCTTGTTTTGACATTCTTTGCTTTGTCCCACAATTGTGGCAAAATATTTGTCCAAAGTCTGGGACATTTGCCGCGTCAAACTGGCTGCCACAAGGATTTAAGTATTGTTGCTGCTTCTATTCGAGGCAGAGACCGTGCTGATGGTTGCTGCTTATTAACATAATCGGTTTAATTATCATGCAGGATAATTTTGGAAACAAAAAAATTAGATTCCTTTTTTCAATGCAAGAATTTTTGAAGAACAAAAAAAATGAGATGTTATCTAATAAAATAGCGGTGTGAGGGTTTCATTTTTAGCAATTATTTTTGTAATTAATTTTAAAATATCTTCTTCTTACATTTGCCGACAGATCCTTTTACCTCAAGAAACAAAAAGAAAAAACTCTGGCCACGTACTCGCCTGCCTATGGCTTCAAGTTGGCATTACTTGGCATTTGATTTCGCCCAGTAATGTCCGTTGTAATGCAGACCACGCTCTATTACCATAAATAAATCAGGAAATAATTAAAAGCAATCTTTAGCTAAAGTTACTTTGTTTGGTCGTCCTTCTCTTAGGTTGAGTTCCACCCACCTCTACTCAATGGCTGCACTGGCGTAATATGATTGTGAGCGGCGTGTGTGACTCGACATTAATGCCGATATCGTTGCTTTTTCAAACACGTATCCTAAATGACCACAACATGGTACTTTTCATGCTCTCCAAACCAATTCCTTTTTACTTCACGTTTTTTTTAGTTTGACTTGGTTTCATAACGAAGCTACAGTGGGTCAAAATAGATTAAAAAATAACTTGAAGCTGGTCATTTTAATTTTTAAACTGGAGTAAAAATGTTTAATATCGACAAGCCCTATTGAAATTATTTATACGATATATTTGCAAAATTTTCCCATTTCAATATATATTGTTAACCTTTTAAAGGACGAAAAGAATATAAGAGCCTTAGAACGATTGACAAATAATCTTACAATACATTTTCTGAAGACATTCCAACACAAAAAAAATCGCCAAATTGAAAATAGACCTCTTTTCCTCACAATGATCTCTAATCCCAACTGTGTTGAGAAAGTTTGTCTGGAAGAATAATAGCAATTTAAAATGTGGAAGGACCTAGTTTCGCTATTCTAAATTCTTCCTTTTATTCCACTTCCTAAAACCACAAAACTTATTTAGTGACCTCTTTCAGTTGGTACCCATATCGCCTTACTTAAGATAGAAGAAAAATTATAAAAAAATCATGAGTAGGGGGCGAGTCTGTCAAAATGTCTATATAGCGTTATAGTCCTATGTGTATATCAAAATAATATTTAAAATGTATTTGTGAAGGGAATATATATGCCTAACCCTGTCAGCCCCGATTTTTCTGTGATAAATAGAGACGTTGACGAAGTATGGGTCTATATAGGATTTCTAATGAGTTTTGGGATTTCTAATTTATACAGGACATGAGAAAGAGTTCTTTTTTACTAAAATCATTATTCTGCAGATTCCGTTTAAATAAAAAAATATTGTGAAATGTTTCTGCATTTTTATAATCTTAAATACTGATTACTGCGAATAATAAAATACAGTTTTTTGTACTCGATGAAATGCCAGAATATATACCTACAAATTTTAATTCCAAAAAATTAAATAATTGATATTTTAGACTTTACTTTGATTTCCGCCTTCCTATGTAGATCCATGTTACTGAATGTGTTGTTTTGAATAATATTTGTTACATATGTAAACAAAGATGAAAAATATAAACTCTTAAAAATATTTGATTTCGTAGGACAAATTATTAGTAATATTGCCTTTAAGCAACATTGGCCCCAATGGTTAAAAGCTCTAAAAAATAATTCTTTATTGGCGACATTTTAATTCGTTGTTAAAGAAAAAATTTGTCTTCTATATATATATATACATATATATATATATATATATATAGCCTTTTGGCTGGCACAATTTCTACCCTATTTTGATCATAAAAGTACGAACTTAAAAATCTATTACCTCTCGCTTTTATAGTGGAACGTACACACACTTAATTTCATGATAAACATTAAATTAATTACTTGATAAACATATTATCTCCATTTTATACCCTCCACCTCCAGGATGGGGGTATACTAACATTGTCATTCCGTTTGTAACACCTTGAAATATCGACCTGAGACCCTATAATATATATATATTCTTGATCGTCATAAAATTCTAAGACGATCTAGCCATGTCCGTCCGTCTGTCCGTCTGTTGAAAGCACGCTAGCATCTAAACGAAAGGAGCTAGAACGTTCAAATTTTGCATAAATGCGTCTTATAGTCGTAGATCGGTTGGGATTGAACGGGGCGAAATCGGCCCAAAGGGAAAAATTTTTCCCTAACAAGGACTAAAAATACCCACAATAATCCCTAATAATTTATCGTATTTAAGCATGTTTTTTTAATATGTCTGTTTATATTTGCTTGATGTTTGGTATGCGCATTCTCCTTATAGCAAAAACGTGCAATATAAAGTGATTCTTATTTATAGGGGGTGAAATGGGGCAAAAAAGGGATAAAAATGGTACATATTAAACGACAACATCTAGAAACACGAAATTCGGTGTGTACATTCCTCTAATTGAGTAGATTCAAAATATAAAAGTATTTTTTTCCAAATTCGTACTTTTAAAGGGTAAATGGGGATAGAGGGATAAAAATGGTACCAACCAAACGGCTGTACCTAGAATAATGAAATTCGGTGTATACTTCCTCTGATTGCATAGACAAGTAAACTACATGGATTTTTCAAAACTCGTACTTTTTGGGGTGAAAATGAAAAAAGGGGATAAAAATAGTACCAATCAAATGAACGCAGCCAGAGTCATGAAATTCGGAGTATACATTCCTCTGACTGCGTAGACACGGAAAATAAACGGATTTTTCGAAATTCGTACTTTCAAGGGATACAATGGTACAGAGGGATAAAAATAGTACCAACTAAACCACTACAGCTAGAGTGATGAAACTCTAATTTCGTAGAAACGTCAAGGAGGTAAAAATGGTACCAATCAAATGGGCGCAGCTGGAATCATGGAATTTGGTGTATACATTCCTCTGACTGCATAGACACGCAAAATAAAAAGTTGTTTCCAAATTCGTACTTTTTCTTTTACGGCAAAAATTGGTTGAACCATGAAGTTAGCTTATTGCTTATGCACTGTGTACGTTTAATAATGGATTTTCAAAAATTGTACTTTTGGAATTAAAATAGAATGGAAATACAATCAACTGTAGCACCCGCTATCTACCAATATTTATGCTATTTAAGCTTTTTGAAAATATAAATATAAGAATATTTATTTTTTGAATTGATGTATTGGTAGCCTTGCCTTAAAGCGTGGTTTGAAATAATTAAAATATTATATTTATTTATAAAATTATTTTTTCAATATTTGTATTTGTTTAATTTTTTAAATTTAATTTATATTTTTCTGTAATATTACTGCACTTCTACGAAAACCGACAACCTCTGTGGAATGCAATCCATGGTGGAGGGTATATAAAGTTCGGCCCGCCGAACTTAACGCCGTTTTTACTTGTTCCTATTCCTATTTGCTTTTTTGCGCTTCTAAACCGAATTTCATTATCCTGGCTGCAGCTTTTCTTTGGTAGGTACCATCTTTATCCTCTTTCGCCCCAATTTTCTCCCTTAAGGTACAAATTATGACAATTTCCTTAATGTTCACAGTCCAAACAGTAGGCTGGGTCGCGGTCCATACAAATGGAAATTTATAGTCATCCCTCGAAGATAAAGTTTGGATTGGATGGGCGCGACACACGTGAATTGCGTGATCGTGACCAAAATTTATTTTACTCACGTGAGCGTGCGTGAACGCGAGGAACGAAAAAATGTTCGTGCGTGAATGTGCATGAGTCTAATTTCTGCGTGAATCACGTGATTTTTTCGTGAGTCGCACATATTTATTAATTATTTCATTTTCATTAGGTTTTGTTCAAAAATTGAAAATTTTCATTCAAAGTAAAATATATATACATATGTATGTATATTTATTTCTAAAACAAAGTGCTGCGTATAATTTCTAATTTTTTATTATTTTTATTTAAGTAAGCATTCCATGCTCCAACACTAGGTACTGCATTTATATGGGAAACCCCCCTTAGTGTTAGTTCAATTAAAAAATGCACATAAGTGATATCGTGGTATATGCTTTGTTTTCTATTTGGATTTATATCAGTGTCCGATTTTAACTTATTTTGCGTTAAACTAGGCAATATATAAAAATACGAATATAAGACTAACATCGCAAACTTAGATCGATTTAAATAATATAATGTCGGATTTGCGCGGCGTTTCTCATTTCGATAATTTCTAATTTTTTTTTGATAGAATAGGAATATTATTTTCTTTGCGGAAATTGTTTGCGTGATTTACATGAATCACGCGTGATCGTGAACTGTGTGATTCAATATTATTCTTTCGTGAGCATGTGTGATCGTGAACCCCTAATAAATAATCTAGTTTGGATTGATTAATAATGATTTGCAAAATATTTCTTTCCTACATAGTTGGCTAAACTCTCCTGAAAATACCCCTAAAAATCATGTTTTTTCGTGTAATTTTGTGATGCATTTTTGTCATTTTTTTGAAATAACAGACCCTTGAAACCACTTTAAATAAAAATGTTGATTCTTGTCTTAGAGTAACTTATTGGTGTAATTATTGGAATTTAAATATGAATTCAAAACTGTCTATCTACATCATAGAATGTTGCCGTTTTATTTAATTTCTGTTAGACTGATAAGTCAAATTAATTAATTTAAAAATTACTTATTTTAAATTTTCCACTTTCCTTCGAATTAAAATTAAAAATTGTAAAAAGCAACTTTGTCTTTGAATTTAAAATGTTTAATAACAATTTGAAGCACTTTTTAATTTCCTCTGTATCATGGACGGTCCTATGACTTAATTATGCTTTATTATTTTATATTTGTTCTATCTGTCAACCTTTTTGAGGACCCTTGTCAAAAACAAAAACTAAATAAAAATAATCAAAAACACCCCCCATGGAAGGTGTTAGAGCAGGTTCTACTATTTTTTTCTATCTCCAACCTTTTTGGGGTCCCCGTACAAGCTTAATTTCAAAAGAATGCAAAAATGCCTATCTCCATGTTATTTTCATCTTACACTAAGTTTTAATTTCAGCTGTAATACTGTCTATCTAACATAGAAGCTAAAACAATGGGAATTTAGCAAACTTTTTAGTTATGGTGTTTGTTAGACACATTCTATTAATTTTGTAGAAGATGAGATCATACAAATTATTTCTAATTAAATAGTTTTTCCCTTTCCTGAAAATTTGTGTTATAGCGATATTCAAATATGTTACAAATGGAATGAAAAACTTAGTATACCCACATCCTATGGAGGAGGATATAAAAATATATCCATCGCTCTTGGGAAACGGAAAATATCGCAATTCCAGGTAGTTTTTTCGTGGGAAATCTGGGATGCAAATTCTCCATGAAATATTCATTATAGATCATATAACACAAATTTCTACTGGACCGTGGTAAATTTTTATGAAGACATAGGAATATCTATCTGTCTGTCCGTCCGCCTGCCCTTCTATCCAGTATAGCCATGTCCATATATCTGGCAAGCCACTTCTTTGCGGATAGCAGCAGCAAATCTACTACATACACTGCTGTTCAAAATAATAGCCTGTTTCTAACCATTAAATTGTTTGTTGGATTTAGTTGTCTGTTTCTTGTTAACTTATGTTGAAATTGTGACGTTATCTTTGGTACTGCATTAACTAATAATTGGTGCTATTTGATGGAGTTGATCTGTAAAGATTTGGGAGTTATAGTTAAATGACAAAGTAAAATGCAGTAGCTCAAAAAAATAGCCCTTTTTTAATAAAATTATAAATTGCAAACATGTTTCGATTTTTTTACATTTCGTTTAAAATTAGAAATAAAAAGTTTAGTTAAATATAGTTTTTTTTTTTGAATTTTTAGTAACTTTATCATATAATTTAATTGTTTTTGTGTTAAAGATACCCCAAAATGTGCATTACACTGTCGAGGAACGTCGAGTTGCTAGACGACTAAGAAATGAGGTCAAAACTATGTCTTTTATTGCCAAATTACTTGGAAGTTCTGAAAAATTGATCAGGTAGAATGCAATCAGTGAAACTCGAGGAAAGCCAAGAAAAAGCAGCTTAACCACATACTCTAGAATTGTGTTATTGGCAAAAAAGAAACCATTTATTTCATCAAAAGTTATTTCTGCAGAAATAAATAATGAAGTGAGTGCTTTAACTGTGACAACTGAGAAAAACTTTAACTGTGATAACTGAAAAAACAATTTGCCCAAAATGTTCTATTATTAAGTAACAAAAAAAGAACGCTTGTATACAATTTGCCACAAAATTTCTAAATATGAGACAAAAATTAATTTATTTGATTCCGACTCCCAAAGAAATGCCCGGATACCAAAAGGCAAAACTGTTAAACATGGTAGTGGCAGCATCATGACCAACAAAGTCACGACTGCGGCCAAAATCGAGAAAACATTTTTTTAAGAATTTTACATATCATCAAGTGGAATTTAGTAGAAAACAGTATTGATAATAAAACATCAAAATAGTTTTGAAAATAATACATTTTTGTGAGAACTGTGATAGCTCAAAGTTCGACTTTTAGTTATGTATCTTAAAAGCAATAATTCTGTAACAAAATAGTCAATATTCAAATGACTCAGTTATAATGAAGTACTGAATTTATAATAAAACCCTTCTTAACATAGTTCTTACGAATCATTTTAATCAAGAAAAAGTACTTGTTCAATTATATATTATACTGTATAAACAAGTACTGTGTAAACATCTAAGGCATCATTCAAAGTAATATTTTAAAATAATTTCCGACTTTCGCAGCTTGTAAAAAAAATATATATTGTTTATATCTCCAATTTTTATTTAAAATAAGGTGGCACGCATTTCAAATTAAAAATATCAACTACAGCTGCCAATACCTGCTAATGAAGTGTGCATACATTTTTTAGTGCACAAACCTACGAAAAAATTGTATATAAAATCCATTGTATATTTGAGTGATGTTATACTATACTTACTACAATTTTGCATCAACCAGTAACAAAATACATGAGAAATGAGTATTCCTGTAAGGAAATACCTATTTAAAACGAAATGGGGTTATATGTCGTCATGGGTCGAGTAATGATGAGAATACGGCGAGAAGATTTTTTGGCAATATCGACAATTACCCTACATTACTGGAAAATGTGACAATTCCAAGTGATTACCCAATAAATATAATATAAATTCACGAATCAGATTTAATAAAAAACTCAATAATTCTTAATGGAATTCTTCTGATCATCAAATATTCCGAAAAACCCGACATTATCATTCACGAAAAACTAAAGAATTATTTACAATAATGATTTAATTTAAATAATAATTCTTCAATCCGAAGCAAATCGGAATGTATATACTCGTTTGAGCAAATTTAAGGCTAAGTATTTGAAGAAAATTGCCATTTCGGAAACAAAATTGATGAAATTAAAATTGGAATAAAATAACTCTTACTGCAAATATTTAAGATATTATTTTTATATTTTTCTGTAAACTCGTTTTTATACATTTAAATTCTCAAAACAAATATTCTTAAAAATTAAAGAGATTAAAAATTAAGAGATATGTCTTGTTTCTACTATTTCTGTTATATTTGATTCATAAAGTTATAATGGATTTTTATAAATATAACCCATTAATTCTGCTGCATAAATTTTCAGAGCACATGGAAAACACATCTAGAATTATTTTAGAAAGTTTTTGGATGATGTTTTATGTTGATGTAATCAAATCAATTCCAAAACTAAAAATAATTAAATATTTTTAAAACGTAACCGAAATTGTCATATATTATAAATAGGATTTTAAATCGGTTAAACCGTTTGCGAAATACAAGAATTTGAATTTGCACTTGTCAGCAGGATTTTAATTTTTTTCTGGAAATTGCAATGTCTATAAATCTGCAAATAAAATTTTCAGATTTTTTGCCTACGAAACGTGTAAAATATTTTTTTGGCCGGATTGACATGGAATGACTCAGATATTGTGTGTTAACCTTTTCCATTTTTACGAAATTTCACCCTTAATCATATTTAGTTTTTATATCAGCATGTGCCAAATTTCAGATTTCTATGATAACTCCTTCTAGTTTTGGCCACTCGTTGTATGAAACCGCGACACTGTGTGACCTGGGGCGCTTTTTCGTGTTATGGTGTTGGACCTTTGCATTTCATCTCAGAAATTATTAATAAAGGAATTTATTGTGATATTTTGAAAGATGTGATGCTTCTCTATGCTGAAGACAACATGCCACCAAATTGGCGCTTCTAGCAGGATAATGATACGAGACTAGTAAAATCTTGATTCAATGATAAGTTTTATCTTTTTTATCCATAATTGTTTAAAAAATACAAATTTTGTAAGGTATTTTATTTTGAATCGAGAAAAAATATATTTTTTAAGTTTTCGTTTTAATAAATCCACAATGAAGTGAACAATTTTCTTTTGAAATAAGCAGTTTTAATAAAGAATTAATATAAAATTAATAAAAAAAAACAATTTCTCAATTCCAGCAATTTAATAAAAAATAAAAAGGGCTATTATTTTGAAAAGGGCTGTATATTTTCAACCGGTAGTCTTTCGCGCGGGCACTTGAACACAGCGTGTTCTGCGGTTTCATCATCATTGGGGCACCAGCTTCAGAGCGAAATGAGCTAGTGAGTTTAAATTGTCCATGCTGTGACTGGATATAGGCGAAGTCGGTTTAAAAGGGAAAATTCTAGAATATCGAGGTTTTTGGAGTATTTCAAAACATCTTTAGATTTATTTTATATTCAAATCTTGTTGCTCTGCTTACTTAATGAATGTACTTTCACGGCACCCTATAGTATATCAATAATTCTGTGGAATGTATTTCATTAGCGTTCTTTCCTTTGTTAATTTTGAGCCATTTCTATTTCCTAGCACTTCGCATTAGATTGATAAAGGGTCTAATATCAATATTATTTCCATTGTTCCGAGTATTTTTCCCATAGACCCGTTATATTCAATATTAGTCCACTGTCCACTGTGTTCCGTAAAGTACATAGATGCTTGAGTGGTCATCACACTCCCACAATGTCCTCACTGCAGCAACATTCAATGAGCAACGGTAACGGCAACAGCATCAGTACGTGTTCCTTGGTTGAAATGGTTTTTTGCTCTGTTTATGTATGTGTCGCTCTACGTATGTGTGTGCGTGAGTTTTTGTTTTTTTAACAGATTTTCCTGTCTGCGTGTGAAGACATACCACCAATACAGGCAGCAACACTTATGGCTTCGCATACCTCTGTATGTAGCTATGGACAGAGAAACGAAATTTCATTTTGCCATTAAGTAGCAAATATGTATGTATTAATTCATATATACAACAGGAAATGGTCCTTCTCTCGCTCGCTCTCCACTAATTTTTGTTGTTTTTTTTTTTGCGTCGTCGTTCGACTGGCAGCAAGAAAATATTTGTGTAGACCAGAGAGCGAGAGTGGGAGCGAGAAGTATAGAATGTGAAAATATTTCTTAATTATCATAATTACCGTTAACAAATATTTGGCGAATACCAAAAAGGAGAAACACACACACACCAACACACAATGAAAGGCAACAAAATGAAACGAACGAACGAAGGTTGGACGGACGGACATTAGTAGTTTTTCCCACTGTGAACAGGTCATTTCATTAGAAGCGTTTTTCGGACGTTCCAAGTCTTTGTATGTGTTGGATGGAATGGCTGGAGAAACGTGCTCTAAATGAAGAAATAATACAATAATTATGGAGAAATTATAGCACGAAATGAAGCAGCAACCAATTATGAACGATTGCAGATGCGAATGTAATTATCGAGTGAGAGGGGAATTTCCGGACAGACAAAAATTTTGTATTTCTTTGGCTACGGCTCTTCAATGATTACTTGTGGTCTTAGGATGTGCAGTAAAATCGACTGGGCTATAGTTAATGTGAAGTTATTTTATTTTTAATGTTTTGGTATTTTACAAAAATCCATTCATCGAAAGTCCTTTAGTTAATGATGCCAGTTGAAGAAGTAAACATTTCTGCTACATTTCATATATAAAACTACATTAGACTGGGTCTTAAAAAATTCTGATGTCATCCCCTGCAAATGAAAATAGTATTGTTTTATGAGTACATGCAAAATATTTTGTCGCTGGGTCAGACCGTCTGTCTGAGATAAACAACACCTCTTCTCAAAACACCTCTAAAAATCATCATCTTGTAATTAACTAAAAATGCTACAAATTTGGCAAAATCGAAAAGATTAGACTCTGCTGGATTTACTAAGTTCCTTATCTCCCTTTTTCCTCATATCACAGAATTAGTTGGCTGTATAAAATGACTGTGGTTATTGTGGATATATCGATCGATCGACTATGCTATAGTCGTTCCACCAAAACTTTATACTCTTTATAATTTATTTTCGTTGGTTTCCATTTCTCACTTTTTGTTTCGTTTTCACTCAACCGCAAATACATTTGTATCGATGTTGATGTCGCAGTTGAAATTGCGTTGAAATTACATACTTATACACAGTAAGGTGTCCAGAAAAATAATAAAATGATGATGAAATCAGGATTGTAAAATAAATGTTTCTGTAGAGTACCCCAATAAAAAATTCAATAATGCAAAATGAGACCAATTCCTGGGATCATTTTGACAGAGAGAATACAATCGTTAATCTCGGTCAAAAGCTGGTAACGTAGGAAACATTTAGCCTGCATAGCCGTCTTTGGACATACTACAGATGAGAAAATCCTTTAGTCCGGCCTAGCATTAAAACTTTAGACAGCTTAGGCGGCTTTGGACATATCCCAAAGGAAAAATCTTTAAGCCTGGCCGATGGCCGCCACCGCTTACTCTGCGTTTCCAACTGTCGACGTATCCTAGGGTTTCTACCCTTTAAGACCGACCTAAAGCCGGCAACGCAGAAATCTTTACTTCGTATAGCCTGAACATAATACAGAGGAATCTTTAAGCCAACGCAAGAAACCTCCATGCCAGAAAAGAAAATCTTTTAGCGCTAACGAAAGCCAAATACTTTTTCCGTACAAAAATAACCGATATAAAAAAGTACCCGAGAAAAAAGTCTCACCCCAAATTTATGTGTTGGGCCCATTTTCCATTCGGATCACTCTTCTTTGAGTCAAAAAACATGAGTAATTCACTATATGATACACTCCACTTTCTATCGGAATACAATTCAATTCAGTAAAAAAGTGAAAACGGAAAAAATTTTTGTATGTTTCCTAATCACAGGTTAATATGACCTGGTCCAATTTGTCAAATCGAGAATAATATTTGTTTCGGGGCTATATCCAAACATGGAATGAAGTGACTAACTTTCACAATAAGTTCTTCCACTTGAAGTATAACGTGTTATGCTCAATTTTAAGAAATTCTCTGAAAATACGCGGTTTCTGGGGGAACGAAATATGTATGAGAGCTATATGTAAATCTGAACCGATGTGACCCATTTTTACCGTGGATGTTTCTAGTCGAAATATAAGATATTTTGCAAGACTCAAAGAAGATCTGTAAAAATATGTGGTTTCTAGAGCAGAAAAGTCAATTGGGGAGCGAAATTTGTATAGGAGCTATATATAAATCTGCACCGATCTGACTTATTTTCACCATAGGTATTCCTATTTTAAATATAAGATGTTTTGCCAATTTTGAAGAAAATCTTTTGAAATATGTGGTATCTAGAGTGAAAAGGGTCAAATCGGGAGTGAAATTCGTATGGGAACTATATCTAAATCTGAACCAATTATATTCAAATTAAATAGCGTTTGTCCTTGTCTCGAAAAACTTCGTTGTGCAAAGTTTCCTTTGGTTCTGGCTACAATTGCGACCTGTATCGTGATTACAACAATAGATGGACAGACGGACATTGCTAAATCGACTCAGAAAGTGATTATAAGCCGATCGGTATAATTAACAATTCGTCTATCTCCCTTCCTTTTGGGTGTTACAAACAAATGCACAAAGACATAATATTCTCGTGGAGTGTATAATTATATTTTCCTGTGCAGTACTAGCACTTCCACGAAAATCGACAGCCTCTGTGGAATACAATCCATGGTGGAGGGTACATAAAGTTCGGCCCGGCCAAACTTAACTTTTTTGAATTAATTAACCCTGAAAACACTGTAATATTTACTCTTGTCTTACAATACCTTGTTGGTCGAATTATTAGACGTTTATAGTATTTTTCATAGTAACAACTGAAAAGATGTCCATATTTTGGTTTTCAATGGTTGCTGTTAATACTCTTCTTTTTATTGTAGGCTTAAAATTAACCAAAAATACTATAAATTAGACGAAGTCGACTAGATATGACTTGGCTATCCTTTTGTCTGGATTTACAGCATTCATTGTATTTTCGAACCTTTTACAGACTTTTTGGCTGTATAAAATGCAATGGTTCTTTAGTTGAATTTATGGATATCTCGATCCACACTATGCCACTAAATAGGGTATTCAAAATTCGTGCCGGACAAACTTAATACTCTTTCTCACTTTTATTTCGATTTCACTCAACCGCAAACATATTTTGTATCGATGTCGATGTCTATTGAATGCGTTGAAAGTTAAGGTGTGCCGAAAAATCAGAATTGGTACAGCAATAATGTCTCAAATGGCATGAGTAATAAATAAACTCGTTTTGAAGATGGGGCGCATGGAAACTGGTATACTTTCAACCATGGACTCTGCTTCAGATTATCCCAGGCTGTATAGTGCACGACGGGGTTAGATAGTGCACAACTTTTCGATTTTGATATGCTAGAACCCCTACTTTTGTGAGGTTCGGAAAAAATTCATGACCAAAAAATGGGAACCCCTAATTTTGTGAGGTTCGGAGAAAAATTCATGACCAAAAAAAATGGGGTTGTGGGGTGAGTGTAATTTTGGACGTAGGTCCCGTCCAAACTTACTAATTTTTCAATAAAAAATCAAATTCTAAGGCACCGATTAGAAAGTATTTAGTCTATATTGACTTCTTACTCAGGGCCACAGCCGTACGGCAAATAAGCAAATCGCGATCATTTTAGTACAAAATCCCATATTTTGGAACATATTTTCCCAACTTTGGGAATTTGGGTATATTATTGGACAAAAATAAAGCCATTATTTTCACTAGAAGATTATGGGCATTTTGTTATTATGTCCTATAGTTTCTGCAAGGAACAAAGAGCCACATGAAAATAATTTAGCTTGTCTATAAATTCTCGAAACCCAATGCTAATCAGAAATTAAAAAAAAACACTTGATGGACGATATACGTATGAAGCTTGAAATTCGATTCTAGTTCTGTGAAGATTTTATTGGAGAAGAGTCACATTTTACTTATTAACGCTACCAGGTAAAGAAAACATGCCCGTATTTTGAAATTGGCGTGGACATTTTTAAGCTCCAGAATAATTGTGCTGAAAGATATCCTTCTCCGCAGATACTCCAAAAATGCATTTCGCTAATGATATTTTAAAATTTCAAGCAAATCAATAAATATGCGTATGAGTGATATTAATTATAATTCTAACACTCACACGTCAAGGGGTATCACTCAGCTGTTTATTTATAGAGGTGCGTTTACACTTAACGATTTGTCGTTAAACTGAAATTCGAATCCTGTTTTGTGAATAATTTTCACAAACAATTTAGCATCAATTAGTTCATCTTTATTGCTAATTAAGCAAATTATACAACTTATGAAGTTCATCCGAAAATGCTTAAAAGTTTTTTGAAGTCTACGTCGTAATCTACTTCGAATAACATCTTTAACTGTAAATCTTTAAGTGTAGGCGCCACTCTTATACATTCTCAGACACCTGGATATGTTTTTCGTTGACACTTTTCCAATTGTCAATAATAATTATACATTTTTAGAGACCGTCATTCCATTTTGTGGATACAATTTTCGAATTTCAATCAAATCAACAAATGTGCGTATGAGTGATATTAATTATAAGTGTAACACTCATACGCCACGTGGTATGATTCAGCTGTTTATTTATAGAGGTGCTTTGACACTTAAAGTATTTGTCGTTTAACTGAAATTCGAATCCTGTTTTGTGAATAATTTTCACAGACAATTTATCATCATTTAGTTTATCTTAAGTGCTTATTAAGCAAATTATACAACTTATGAAGTTTATCAAAAAATGCTTAAAAGTCTTTTTTAAGTCCACGTCGTAATCTACTTCGAAGTTGTTCCATAAATCTTTAAGTGTAGGCGCCACTTATACATTCTCACACACCTCGATATGTTTTTCATTGACACTTTTCCCATTGTCAATAATAATCATACATTTTTAGAGACCATCATTCCATTTTGTGGATACAATTTTTGAATTTCAATCAAATCAACAAATATGCGTATGAATGATATTAATTATAATTGTAACACTCATACGCCACGTGGTATGATTCAGCTTTTTATTTTATTTATTTATTTATTTTCAATTAATTTTCACAGACAATTTAGCGTCATTTAGTTTATCTTAAGTGCTAATTAAGCAGCGTATAAAACTTTTGAAGTTCTGCACGTCTGCACAATCAAACAAATTTCATTTTTTTTTACTTTTATGAGGAAACGGTGAGCAAGGGAATAAATCTAGTACCAATTAAACAGCAGCAGCTAGAATAGTGAAAATGTGTGCATTTTACACAGGATGCGTGGATTCAAAATATAATAAGATCTTTCGATACTCCTTCTTTTTAGGCCAAAAAGGGACAACCATATAATATACATCTGAAACTATAGGTAAATTAAAGTTAATTGTCATTTTTACTTTTTCATTTCCTCAGCCTGTTGCCCCTTCATTGGACTACAAAGTTCCAAAGGAAAACATTTTTCAAAAAAATTATTTTATATACTTGTTCACATCCTATGATAATTGTATTAGTGTCAAATTAAAGAGGAGAGTATATGTTAAAAACACTTCAAATAGCATGCTTACAGCTGTATTAGTTCAGTATTGGCATCTATTTCAAGTTTAACCCTTAGTTTTTCTTGTTTATTCATATCTTGTTTTTTAAGAACAAAACTTTAAATGGTTGTTAATACGAAACTAATACAGAGAGAAGCTTTAAATTTAAAGTATTTTTAGCACATATTCTCTTCTTTGATTTGGCATTTATGCCGGTGTCATAGGATGTGAATAAGTATTAAAACTTTGTAGTCCTTTGAGAGGCAACAGGGTGAGAAAATGAAAATGAGTAAAAACGCCAATTAACTATATTCCACCTATAGTTTAAGCTGCATATCATACGGTGCAAGTGTAATATGGGCTGTAGGACAGTGTTTTAAAAGTACTAATTCAAGTTCAATTAAATTTTTTTGCATTTGGTCCACGATCGATATTAAGGGATGGTGGCCATTTTTTCTAAAAAATCAGATTTTTGGGATTTATTGGCAATTGTTTATTTATTTAGGAATTGTGGGATTTTTATATGCAATATCATAAAAATCGAAGCTGTGTTGGTGTCAGAAAAACTGTTTTTCTAAATGTGTGCCAACATTACCAACTCCGTCCCTGGAATATTGCCAACTATGAGCCTCCGCATATGGATATCATCCGGCAGACCACTTTAATCATATACCATGAACGAAATGAACGCAATATTGCATTAAAAGAAATTTCCGTTGAGTGCTTCGGCAGCAGAGATCCACTCTTCATGGCTGTCGGAGAAAACAAGAATAACAACAAAGTCCAGCGGAAACGGAAACCGCAAGTGGAAAAAGGAATTATGATTGAAGAAACATTAATGTGGCAGCATAGGGATAAAAATAACTGCCTCCTACCTAGAACAGAGAGATAACTAGCACACCGATAATGGCTGACCTAGTAACAAGCCCTAGTAAGTGGCAACATTTTAATTCTGTAACATCAGGCAACCCTTCCCATTAAATTGACATATAACATTTAAATTAATACATCATCATCATCATTTTATATGATACATCTAAGCTTAGCTGTATTCATTTATAAAATAGGCTTCCCCTTTGGGCTGCCCGCCAGTTTTGCCATTTCAATTATTTCCCGTTTTGCCTCCTGCGAGTCGCATCGCATTGATTGCGTCCAATGGCATTTATCATCCGAGTTAACCAGAACCGCAACAGATTGAAACAGGTAAGTGCCGACCACACTTTTTCAACTATTAAAGCGTATTCTTGTTTGTGTTCTCCCCAAAATGCCAACCAAAACAAAGCAAAAAGTAGTGATGCCCGGCCAATGGTCACAAAAACAATTCAATTAAATCTTTTAGTAGAAAATAAAATAGAACAGAACAACACAGAACAAGAAGCTGTCGTGTTTGGACACCGTAGGACAATTGCATTGAGCTGTCATTGTATCAACTAAAAACACAAAAATAGAGATTTCTCTACAACCAAAGTACACACTCCGACAGACAGACAAGCGGACCGACAGACAGACAGACGGACAGTTTTTGGACGTATAGACAGTTTTTCTATTGGATTTTCGAAAACTGGTCATTTTGAATTTTTTTCCTGGGCTGAGTGGGTGGCAAAACAATCCCGAATTAAAATGTGCAATTTTTTGCAGTTTTTTTAGACGACAAACATTGATAAACTATGTGTGGTTTTTGGGCCAAAAAAAAAATAGTTTCATTTATTTCAGTCTGATGAAACAAATGAAACTTTTGTGCAAAAATAAAACGTGAAACGTCCTTTGGGAGTGACGGCAATTGAGTTGCATGCGAATCAATCACTTAAAAAATGCATTGAAATTGTATATTTTTGTCACGACTTTTACAAAGGACCTGCCATTCAAATTGTTATTGAAGTACGAGGCGAACTATTGTTAGTCTCACATAATAATAGAAAAAATATATAAATAGCGATTGAAATTTTGCTTTATTGCTTTTCCATTGGTAACATCAACGGGCACTTAACAATGCATAGGGTTGACAAGGGTCACAAAGAAATTGTGAGAATTATCACAATATTGCCAAAGTAAAACGGAAAAACATATATTTGCGCAGTAAAAATAGAAAGTACTTCCTTTGGAGGCAAATTTTATAAAAAATCGCACCCCAATATACCAATCTGCAGATTCCTCGCTAATTACGAAGTAAGACAAGTAAGCTAACAGAAATAATTTTATCCACGGACACAACTGCTAAACTATAACTTATTCCTTTGATCCTCTATCGTAATTAAAAAGTGCTGGTTATTTTTCTAAAAACCGCAAAATTAATCTGATAATGATGATGATGATCTGCTAATGATGAACTAATACTTATTTTATTTTTAATTTATTTTATTTTATTTTATTTTTTAAATTTATCTTCGTAAAGTTTTTTACATATCACTCCTTTGGTACTCTAATCTATATCGTGCAAACATTGGGCTAATCAATTTAGATTTTTATATAGCCTTCATACATACATTTGTGTCGTCCATGGAATGCGTAGTTTTCACTGCTGGAGGCAAATATTATTATAATTATGGTGCAGAAAAATAAACTTTAGATAAAAAACTTATACAATTTTGGAAGAGGCAGAACAAGGGCTTTAATTATATGTAACAGGCAAAAAACTTGTTATCTTCATTACACAAAACTAAAAATTTTATAAAAATTTATTTTTTTTTTTTGAAAAACCAATTCATATTGATCTATAAAAATTGAAATACTTTTGAAATTATCTAGAAGAAATTTCTCCCAAAAATAATGTATACTAAAACAAGTAAGAAAGGCTAAAGTCGGACGGGGCCGACTATGTGATACACTCCACTTTCTATACGAATACAATTAAATTCGTTAAAAAATTGAAATCGGAATGATTTGTCAAATCGAGAAGAATATTTGTATCGGGGCTATATCCAAACATGGAATGATGTGACCCACACAATAGGTTCTTCCAGTTCAAGTGTAACGTGTTATGCTCAATATGAAGAAATTCTCTGAAAGTACGTGGTTTCTGCGGGAAAAGACAAGCTGAGAGCGAATATAAATATAAATCCGATCTGAACCATTTTCACCATGGGTGTTTCTAGTAGAAACATTAGATATTTTTCCAAATTTGAAGAAGATCTGTTAAAATATGTGGTATATAGCTATATATAAATCTGAACCGATCTGACCTATTTTCACCAGAGATGTTCCTTGTTTAAAAATAAGATGTTTTGTGAAATTTGAAAACAATCTGATAAACTATATGGTTTCTAGACCGGAAAAAGTCAAATTTGTATGGGGGCTATATATAAATCTGAACCGATCTAACACATTTTCACCACAGGCGCTTCTATATGTTGTTTGTAGATATGTTTTGGCAATTTTGAAAACAATCTGATAAAATAGGTGGTTTCTAGAACGGAAAAGGTGATATTGGGAGCCAAATTTGTATTGGAGCTATATATAAATCTGAACCGATCTGACCATTTTCACCACAGGTGTTTCTAGTGGAAACATAAGATATTTTGCCAATTTTGAAGAAAATCTGTTAAAATATGTGGTATCGAGAGCGAAATTTGAATGGTAGCTATATATAAATCTGAACCGCTCTGACCTATTTTCGCCACAGGTGTTCCTAGTTATACCCTACACCACTTCGTGGGCTAGGGTATTATAAATTAGTTTCGCCCCAAATGTTTGTAACACCAAGAAATAATCGAGCTAGACCCACCAAATTTTACATATTATATTTCAGATCAGATTTCAGATTTAGATAGAGCCCTCATACAAATGTTGCTCCCGAATGTTTAACCGATTTTGGCCAAATTTTACATATTATATTTCCCCAATAAACAGACATGGTGAAAACGGGTCACATCGATCCAGGTTTTAATATACCCCCATACAAATGTCCTTTCCGATTTAACATTTTTTGTCAAACACATACATTTACAGGATGCAAAAATCCTTCCCGATTTCAATTTTTTACCGAATTGAATTGCAATGAGAATTGTTTGGGTGATGTCCATATGTCCATACTTTGAAATGACTTTGGTATACTACTGTATAATTTGTATTTGTCTGTCGGACAATTAGATCAATTACCATATTATTTACCATACTCGTTAAATTTGACTGAAGATGAATTTATAGCATATAAATTATATGAATATAATTTATATAATTTGTATGAACTACATAAAATTGCTCCCATGAAATACCTGGGTTTAGTGATCAAAGCGAGGTACATACGCAGGGTATGGTGTAGGGTATTATATAGTCGGCCCCGCCCGACTTTAGCCTTTCCTTACTTGTTTTAATATAAGATGTTTTGCCAAATTTAAAAAAAATCTGATAAAATATATATAAATCTGAACCGATCTGACCCATTTTTATCATGGGTGTTTATATTGGAAAAATAAGATGTTCTACCAAATTTTAACCAAATCTGTTAAAATATATGGTATCCAGCGTGAAAAGACACAAATCGGGAATGAAATTCGTATGGGGGCTATATTTCAGACATTTACCGATTTTCTTAAAATTAAATAGCGTACGTCCTTATCCCGATAAACTTCGTTGTGCAAAGTTTCGTTTGGGTCTGGCTACAATTGCGACCTGTATCGTGATTACAATAATAGATGGACAGACAGACGGACAGACAGACAGACGGACATTGCTAAATCGATTCAAAAAGTGATTCAAAGTCGATCGGTAAACTTAACAATGGATCTACCTCGCTTCCTTTTGGGTGTTACAAACAAATGCACAAAGACATAATACTCTCGTGGAGTGTATAAAAATATGTTTTCCAAATTTTTGCATTTTTCATCCAACAAAATACCCAAATTCCCAAAAATATGCTCAAGTATTTGGGATTTTTTACTAAAATAGTAATAATTTCTTTATTTAACGCAGTAATGTATTAATACTTAATCAGTAAGAATTCGACATATGAGGCTAACAAAAATATAATAAACATTTTCTAATCGGTGTTTTACGATTTGAGAATTTTCTATAATACTTTTTTTTTTGTTTTGAAAAATTTACATTTTTGGAGTGAACCTACCGGGGAGGTCCGTTGCCCAGAATGATTCAAGAAGAGCATTAGACTTCTGTAAATTAACTCTTCTTTGCCATAAATAATAGAAATTTGTGCCTATAGGAAAAAGGATAAAAATACAAGTTTAATAATGTTGTCGCCATTTTGAAAAAAAACGTTAAAAATGGTACACTTGAAGTTTATTTAAAATTTATTAAGCAATCTAACTGTGAAAACAGTATTAAATTCGAGCAAATAATGAGATTTAAAATACGAAATCAACCTCGCCAAACATATGATCTTGTTCTTATCAGTCAGATATCTATTAAACTTTTTTGTAGGTATTTATGAGGACTATCGCCGTGCTGAGGTTACCAATTTTGGAGTGTCAACATTAGCCCTCATAACCAGTATAGATCCAAAATATCACAAAACGTCTGGAAAACATATCTGCTCTAGGCTTGTGGAATTTCGTCACGAGGTATTTTCTGTTCAAAAGATACAGAACTAATACTATATAGATTCTATCTGGAACCACTGTGCGCAGTATAAACAATACAATGCGCAGTATAATAAATGGCTCTAGGGCGATATCGAGAGTTACATTTTTTGTTTCATTCCAAATGTTTGTAACACAATAAAAAATGTAAATGTAGTAAAGGTTGTGATTAGTGAATGGTAATCGAAGACACGAATCGATTCTCAACTATTTTTGAATCCGATTCTTAGAATCGAAGAATTGGATCTGAGAATCGATTCTTAATCGGAATCGGTAGAAATGTTTAACCATAAATCTCGAGAGGTATAATTTTAACTAACTAGTACAGAAAATGCCCACAATAACAAAGTTAGGGTAAATATAAATAACAAAGTTAGGGTACTTAAGAACGATATACAAGCTGTCCAAATGTTTTGATAGCCTCTCCCTACAAGCGAGAGTGGACTATAATTTTATTTAAATTTGCATAAAAATATCTCCAATCCATGGTGGAGAGTATATAAGAATCGCCATGGCCGAACTTTACGCCTTTTTAATTGTTTTACACTAAGGTGATCTTCCTTAATCGACTATTCTGAATAATATACAATATATATAGTTTTTGAAAACGTTTTTCTTATAGATTTTTTCCGATCTATTGAATGATACCATCGCAAAAATATATAATTTAATGTTCACCTTTACTTTTCGGAATTAAAAATAAATTTAACATTTCGAAATCTGCGGACACTTTTATTTTTTTAATATTTTTAGAAGAAATTTGTCTGTAAGTTTATCAAATTTCAAACTATTGCTTTTCTTCGTTTTTAAGATATTGTATTTTAAAGATAGTTTCTCATTTTTTTCGCCTAGACTAGGTTTTGACATTTGTCACTTATTTTGAGGTCTTTTAAGTACTGATGAATTCGATCAAGTTTTGTGTAACATTTCATCAAAACTAACACTTTCCAATTAACACTAACATGAAAACAACTATAAAAAGTTGTTCTAATGATAGTTTCATTAGTCAAATGCGATTTTAGCGACGACCGATGTGGTATGAATATATCAGATTTTCTCGAAGATCTTGACATTAAAATGTAAATGATATCCAAAAGTTCAGGAAAATGTATTGTTGGTAGTGAGAAATGATAAAGAAAAAATCGACTGAACTAATTCACCGTATTTTCAGTATATGTTAGATTTTTTTTTGGTGTTTTGTTTATTCGTGTTTATCTAACATATAATATTTTATTTCACGAAATATAAATAATATTATAATAGAAAACTATCTTGGTTTACGTGGCCGCTCTCACCATTTTGAATAAAACTTTCTACATGGATTATTTCTGTATAAATAATATTTCCATAAGCACTTAAAAATACTTTTCCATCGGCAGTTTTATTTATGCATATTTTGTATAATATGTTAAATCATTATCGTATACTACTTTATCCGATATTTCCATTACAAGCGATCTATCTAGCATTGGGATGTATTTTTACGCAATAATTTAATTTTTCCAAATGCTTGGACTGTTTGGAGGTACGAAAACCCCAGTGTTTGGTACATATTAAGCTCCTAACCTTTATACCACTGTCAATTTTTTATATCAATTCCACACTTAGTGTCATTTCCTTTTGTTTAATTAATAAAATTGCTGCTTTTAAATTTCACAACTTGTTACAAAGTTAGTTCATACTTTTTGGGTGTTTTTCATTAAATTAAATTTCGATTCCCAAGCATCGATAAGCGATTCCAGTATAAAGTTGGACACATGTAATCGATTCCAAAAGAATCGTTTTTGAGCCCTCAGAATCGATTCCCGATTAGAATCGGAATCGATTTACCATTCACTAGTTGTGATATGACCCTCATATAAATGTCCTCTCGATTGTGGTCAAATTTGAAACATTACTTTTACGTTGATCAAGATGACCTGCTATTAATATATAATACATATAACCGGCTGTAACGACTTCAAAAATTATTTAGTTGTCTTGATTATATATAGTATTTAACGTATGTCTAATTCGTTTTCTAAGTCCAAGTCTTTCTTTTTATTGAAAATATTGAATATATATTTAGAACTGTTTATATGTTTTTAACACTTCAAAATTGATAACTTAAAACGCCGTGTAAACAGTTTTACTCGGACAATTTAATAGTGCCAAATTTGACATCATTCCAAATTATTTTTTATTTTTTGATGTGTTTTTCTTAGATTTAACAACAAACACGAGATTGTATCATTAGAAGAATTTAGTCATGTCTAAGGAAGCTTAACCAATATAAATATATTATTGTTATTTTGTTATGACCAATGTTGTTTTCTTATTAACTTCAATTTTGTTGTACGGGCTAATTTGGTCAACTTTTTACTGAAATGAAACTAATTTATTTCATTATTGCGACGGAATAAGTTGAAACGTTAAGATAAACGTTAAGTGATATTAGTATTAAGCTCTACTGTGATTTTTACATTTAGTTATTATTATTTATTTTAATTATACTTAATTGTGAGTGATGTCCAGTTTTTTATAATAATAAGTAATAATGACAGCTGTAATGCAAACTAATTGATTTTCAAATAAACAGACCCCTGAAGAAGCTGGAAACAAGTTAGTTTCATTTCAATAAAAAGTTGACCAAATTAGCCCGTACAACAAAATTGAAGTCAATATAAATATATTTAAAGCTATATTCGATTAATTTTTGATTTCATGTATTTTAATGATTTCATTAATGAATCGGCCCAGGAGAAAAAGATTTCTTCCTTGTATTTACTTGATATTTGTGGTAAGGTTGGCGTCTTATAGTGTCCATAATTTTCTTTTCAAATTCGTACTTTAGGGATAAAATGGCAGACAGAGAAAACAGCGTAGAAAGAATAATGAAACATGAGTGAAGCGATCACACAAATTTTGTCTTCTCTCTCCGATTTTGATGAAATTGTTCAAATATGTACTCTTCTATATGGGTAACAAAGCTGCATTCCCCGATTTTCAAAATATAAGAAATTTTACACACTTGGATGGATAGAAAATAAAATATTGTTGTCATAAAGTTATTTGAAAAGATTATCTTTAATATACAAATTTCAAGAAGGTTTTTTCTAGTTTAAAAAATTGTAAAATCTTTGAAAAAATATTTTTTAAATTTATTTTTTATTTATTTTATAAACAACAAATATACCTTAGACGTCGAAAGTATCACTGTCCATTCTTATCGTTCAATTACTTTTAACTTCGAGCAATCACCATTATAATTGTTTTAGAGTAAATTTCCGGAACACTATTATGAATCGTATGACTTATTTTTAACTTTTCATAAAATTTATTTTGCAAAAAAACGAAAGTATATTTTTTGTTTATAAATATAAATAAATAAAAAAATATTTGTTTAAGATTTGACTATGTTCTATAAAACTAGAAGAAATTTGCTTATAATTAGAAAAAATATATATCTCATACCACAAAAAGTAAAAAAATTGTAAATTAAAATGTAAATACATTATTTTCAATACAAATGCCTATTTTTGGACAATCGGAAAATTCAGCTTTATACGCCTTATAGAAAAGTAAATAATTTAAAATGTGTATTTGATCACTTCATATGAAATTATTCATTTTCTAAATTTGTACTTTTAGGATTAAAATGGGATAGAAGTGGTATCAACAAAACGGCAGTAGCAGGAACAATAATATTCATTGTAAATGCTCCTCTGACCGTGTGAATGGTTGGATGTTTTAATGGACAAAATGGTCCAAAGTTTTCTCCTAATGTCGAATAATAACACCATATTTTTATATATTTTATTATTTATTTTTAATATTTAGGGTATTTAAGTAAATTCTTTGCAGAGAACTATGAAGTTAGTTTATTAGTCTTGTCCTATAAGATGGCGTACATTTTAAGTTTTATTTAAGTTTAAAATTTATATGTAACATTTTCCTGGTCCAACACAGCTTTCCGTACGTTTCTCCTTTTCATATCCAAAAGGTCAGAGAATATGTGAATTTTATTTTCTCACCCGGTTTGGCTAATACCTTTTGACAAATAACATGCTAACATGCCGGCAAATGTCTCTCTATGATTAAGACATTCCTTTATTACCCAAAACGCTTGTAATATTCGCTATCACACCAAAATCTCATGACGTTGGTTTTCCTTTTGCCCCCCACACAGTACAGAAAGAACTCTCTTTAGCCTTAAGCAAAATTTCCGAAAAACATTTCAAGCTTGAAATAAACTTTTTGTTATAAAATATTGTATGTTTGAGTGGGTGGGTGGCTGGATGATCGGGTTGGGTTTGCTGTCTTGTCTTGTTTAAATGACATCATTAGCAGAGAAAAAGATGTTTAAATATTTCGTTTCGCATCGGCA
This sequence comes from Polietes domitor, assembly GCA_947397865.1. Taxonomy (NCBI): domain Eukaryota; kingdom Metazoa; phylum Arthropoda; class Insecta; order Diptera; family Muscidae; genus Polietes; species Polietes domitor. The sequence continues at coordinate 130,434,149 of OX377622.1, forward strand.
TCGCCATCACCGCCACTCCTACCAATGCTAACCCTTTTTAATGGAGGGTCTCGCAGCAGCGCCTAAAAGTATACTAAATAAACATATAACAAATCTGCCACAAGTGGTGGCTCTCCCCCACAAAGAAACCCAGTGATCCATACATATGTGTGGGTGCAAGTGCGACTACGAGTGCGTGTGTGTGCTTTTGTGTTATTGTGTTAGTGTGTTTGTTGAGTAAGCACTTATGGCCAAAATGACAGCTGCTAAATTTCTTTCAACCATTTACTTCAACTTAAACTACTTGCGGGGTCTATGATGCCAAAGGATGTGGTGATAGTGATGGTGGCGGCATTGGCGCTGGTGCTGCTGCTAGTGTTGGTGCGGTGTCATTAGAGCCTCTTGAAAACTCGCCGATGTAGAAAACTTAAGGCTCCCAGAGACATATCCAAAGGGTTATTAAATAAGAAAGCTAAATGTTATAAATGTTAAATGAGAAAAATAAATAAGACAAAAATAAACAAAACAGAAATTCACAGAAATTTCATAAATCGAATCGATACAAAATTTAAAAAATCTACGTTTAATTAAAAAAAATCTAAACGTAGATTATTTAAATATAAACTGTAACGTTAAAAAAATTAAAAATATCACAAACTAATTTTATTTAATTTGTAAAAGCTAACAACGCAAAAACATATTTTACAAAGAATTTGCGTTTAATTAAAAAAAAACATAAAATATATTTTAAATACAAATTCCAAAATTAAAAATAATATCAAAAATACATAGAATATAAAAAAAATATTTTAGGTAAAATTTAAAAATTAAAAAAATTACTCTGAAAGAGTAAAATATATATTTTAAATATAAATTTCAATGTAAAAAAATTAAAATTTTTCAAACAATACTTTCATTTAATGTTTATTCGTAAAAAAACTAACAATTCAAAAATATCTTTTTTATGCAAAATTTCAAAGATACAGGGTTGACACAACTTTCAATTTGATTTAAATAAAATTTTAATCATCTGGAACTACTGGTGACCCAACTCTGAAATTTCCACAGTGTCTACAGTACACGTGTAGGTTACTGTACCTATAATTTAGAAAAGTTAAACAAAGATTTTAATTTGGTTTAAAAAATATTTTTATTCGGAGTAATTTCGTGTGAACACACACATTTTAGCTCTTATCTCATATTTAATTAAATTTTCCAATGGTTCGGAAATAAACATTTGACAAAAGGTAATTTAAAAAAATAGGTTTTTTGTGGTGTAAGATACAAATATTTATATTAGCCTAGTTTCAAGCAAATTTCTTCTATAGGGTCCGCCAAAATAACTTTTTTTTGAAAATGCTATAAAAAAAACTACTGAATATTTTCTCAAATTTCTTTTTTTATTTGAAAGAACAATCCTTCCGGTTAATAATGGAAAATAATTTCATTCAAATGGCTGCTGAGGGCACCCCACAGATAATAGTCTAACGGTTGAATAGTTGAAAAAAAAACGTTAGATGGCGGGCCCATAGTTTTACAGAAAATTGTCTTAGAAAAACATTTTTTCCTAATTTTTGTCTTATTATATTTGAAGCGATAGCACAAATGTTTTCTCTTCTCCGTGATTTTGATGACATTTTTCAAATATGTACTTTTTATGTGGCGAATATAGCTGTATTTCTCGATCTTCAAAAAATAAGAAATTATAGGCACTAGGATGGATCGAATATAAAGTTTTCTTGTCATAAGGTAATTTTCAATAAATATAACTTTTTTGTGGCAAATATATATTTTTTTCAAATTTAAGCAAATTTCTTCAAGATTTACAGAAAATTGTTATATCTTAAAACATGTATTTTTTTAAATAAGAAATTGTTAATGTGATTTTATTTTTTAACTTTTTTGTTGTATGATATACAAATACAAACAAATTTCAAATCTTAGAAAAATATTTTTTTAATTATATTTTCTCATTTATTTCCTTATTTATTTTATAAACAAAAAAATATACCTTTGATCTTTGTAAAATAACTTTTGTTAAAAGTAAATAATATATGTAAAACGCTCCATAAGTTTCATGATGGTATTCGTGGTACTTACTCTAAGGCAATTATAAACGTGATTGCTGTCAAAATATTTAATATATATATGCAGTGGGAACTATATTATGTTCAAATATATATGGTTCATTCCAAGAAACTTTACAGAAAAAATCATACCTCTAAAATGAATTTCGAGCTCCCGGTTCTTTCAATATAGTTTATTTTTTTTTTTCAAAAATAAATATAAAAAAATAAAAATTAAGTTTTTACTTGACTTTAAACAATTTTTCTCGTTTTCCAGTGAAAAGAATTCTTGAAAAGAATATTTTTAATTTTCTTTTGTTATTTATGTTATAAGCAAAAAATATACTTTCGATTTTTTGTAAAATAATTTTTATTAATAGCTAATAGTGTTAAAAGGACGGCCGATATGTTTCATGATGATACCTACTCTCAAAAAATTATAAACGTGATTGCTGTCGAAATTAAAAATCTCCCAGAGTTCTTTCAAAATATGTTTTTTCCAAAATAATATTAAATGTTATAATATTACTTGAGTTTATGCTAGAGACAATAAGGAATAATTTTATGTTGATTAGAATACATTCATAAGCGCCGAAATTATACTTCATTCTGCAATTTTATTTTAATCAAGCTACCCGATATTATTATTTCGGTATATGAATTGCATTTTCAATCAAGCTACCCGATATAATTATTTTAAGTGTATAATTTCCAAATTTCAAATATTCGTTTTTCTGTCATTGAATTTTTGCTATTTTTATTTTTTTGTTTATTTTTCTAAATTTGCATATTTCTAAATGGCTTAAATTTTCGTCGATTTCAAAAAGGAAAAACTTTGTCTAAAAGTAGCCGAATTGCAAAAATGTCGCCAATAAAATTTCGACGATTTTTTTATTTTCCAAAAATCGCTCAATTATGCCTCCGTGAATCAACAAGTGGTAACTTCTAGAGTTACAAAATTGTCATTTTTTATTGACAGTTAATGTTCCATAAACTCCAAGATTTGTGCTAATTTGTGTTTGCCTAATAGACAAATTTTCTCTTGCATTGTTTAAAATTTTCTGATGTATAGAAAAATCTCTATTTTCGGATTGAATTGTTTTGTCGTAAAAACATAAATTGCGCTGAATTTGTGTAAGAAATTTAATTAATATTTAAAAAATCAGCAAAAATAAAAAAAACGCTAAAATTATTGATTATGTGTTTATGTTACAATAAAATTTTCGAAAAAATAGATAAATTAAATTTTGCGTTTTTTATATTTTTAAATAAATAAAAAAATAAAACTTTTAAAAGCTTGTAAAAATCAAAAATGCTTAATTTTTCGTCGCATTTCAAAATCAAAAACTTTGTCTAAAAATAGCCAAATGGCAAAAATTTCGCCGATTAAAATTTTGGCGGTTTTTATTTATTTTCTAAAAATCGCTAATTTAAAATAATTGCCACATTGCGATTTTTATATTTGTCTAAATTTGCACATGTCTAAAAACCAAAAATACTTAATTTATCGTCATATTCCAAATAGCAAAAGCTTTTTGTAAAAGTTGCAAATTGCAAAACATTTCGCCAATTAAAATATTGGCGATTTTTTATTTTCCAAATTAATATTTAAAAAATTAGCAAAAATCGCTAAAATTATTGATTATGTGTTTATGTAATAACAAGATTTTCGAAAAAATAGATAAATTACATTTTGCGATTTTTATATTTTCTAAATAAATATAAAATAAAGTTTTAAAAAACTTGTAAAAATCAAAAATGCTTAATTTTTCGTCGCATTTCAAAATCAAGAACTTTGTCCATAAATAGCCAAATGGCAAAAATTTCGCCAATTAAATTTTATTTTCCAAATTAATATTTAAAACAAATTGCAAAAATCGCTAAAATTATGATTATGTGTATCTGTAATAATTTTTTTTCGAAAAAATCGCTAAATTAAATTTTCCGATTTTTATATATTTTTAAATAAATCTAAAATAATTTTTAAAAAACTTGTAAAAATCAAAAATGCTTAATTTTTCGTCGCATTTCAAAATCAAAAACTTTGTCTTAAAATAGCCAAATGGCAAAATTTTCGCTAATTAAAATTTTGGCGATTTTTTATTTTCCAAATTAATATTTAAAAAATTAGCAAAAATCGCTAATATTATGATTTTGTGTTTCTGTAATAAAATTTGTTTCGAAAAAATCGCTAAATTAAATTTTCCGATTTTTATATATTTTTAAATAAATCAAAAAGTAAAACTTTTAAAAACTTGTAAAAATCAAAAATGCTTAATTCGTGGTATTTCAATGTCAAAAACTTTGCCTAAAAGTAGTCATATTCCGCTAATTTAAATTTTGGCGGTTTTTTTTATTTTCTAAAAATCGCTAATTTAAAATAATTGCCACATTGCGATTTTTATATTTGTCTAAATGTGCAAATTTCTAAAAACCAAAAATGCTTAATTTATCGTCATATTCCAAAAAGTAAAAACTTTTTGTAAAAGTTGCAAATTACAAAACATTTCTCCGATTAAAATATTGGAGATTTTTTATTTTCCAAATTAATATTTAAAAAATTAGCAAAAATCGCTAAAATTATGATTTTGTGTTTCTGTAATAAAATTTTTTTTCGAAAAAAATCGCTAAATTAAATTTTCCGATTTTTATATATTTTTAAATAAATCTAAAATAAAACTTTTAAAAACTTGTTAAAATCACAAGTAATAATTGTGTCATTTCAACTCTAATTTTAACACAGAGGTTTTTCGAAAAATGTTAATCAAAATTGTTGGCGGTTTTTTAAAAACTGCAAGAATTTTTCTAATATCGCTAATTTTTAAAAATTTTACTGAATTATACTTGCCTAGCTGAATGTTTCCATCATATATTAAAAAGTGGTAACTTCAAGGGTTAACAAATTGTCATTTTTATTTTTTTTTAATTGTATCCAAAAACCTAGCATAAATTTTGAAATGGGCTGACGGTTTTTCATTATGAATGTCACCCAAAACCCAAATTTGAAATATCAACCATTTAGTGATTTTTCATGTGAGGAATCGCCCATTTCGTATGAAAAATCTCCCAGTTCTGTATGGGTTTTTTTAGTAATTTTCACTTTTTTTGCCGATTTTTTTGCACTATTTTTAGGGTTATGAAAAATTACCCAATTTTTGGACCTTTTTAATTTTTTACTTGGTTATTTTTCTTTTTCCGTTTTGGGACATTTTTATTTTGTGTGGTCCAATTTTGTTTTGGGCGATTTTTAATTTTTTTACGATTTTTTTCAAATTTCCAAATTCCAAAACCCCTACATAAACACAAAATTAACAACAATTGTAGTCTTCATAACAAGCATTCATTTATCGTATAAGTCATCGCTCCCACTTATACGATAAATGAATGCTTGTTATGAAGACTACAATTGTTGTTGTTTTAAATTATTTCCAAAATTTTAAAAGTGGCCGTTCAATGAAGTTATCCCTCTGCTCTAGGAAGCTGATCGCATATAATACAAAATTCTGACTTTGTTCTTATTTCATTTGAAAACCATAAATCACACTTATTTAATAACCCTGTCATCTTGTGTTAAGCCCTGCTGTCGCATCGTATATTTGTCTACGTTCATATATGTTTGAATTCACGCTAACACTCGACATCTACTTACTGTCATCATTTACTCCTTCATGTTCATCTTGGGCTGCTCCAAGTGCCACTACCCACAAGACCTACAAACCCACACACACAGGCATAGACATAAACATAGACACATCCAGACACACATACATATATGTATAGCCCCAGCACTTTTTCTTTCGTCGAGGTCCTTTTCTCTAGCTGTCTCTCTCCCGCCCCCCTTAATCATTGTATTCGTATCTGAAATAACAACATATGAGCCTTGATGTTGACAATTTTCGGCTGACATAGGAACACACACACATGCACAGGAGGTCGAGGCGTTAAGAAAAGTAACGTCACCAGCCATGAAAGCAGAAGAAAAAAAGAAAAGTCCACACAAAACCAGGACTTTTATTTTTTCTCAACAACAAAAAACATACGGATGAAAGGAATTGCTAAAATGTGTGACGACAAAGAATCGCAAAAAAGGTCCCAAAATACAAATTTTTCATACAATTTGTTTTACTCGAACAGCAGAAGAAATGTGTGCGCGTGTGTGTGTGGGGCGGAACAGCATATCATAAAAAGATTTTTTATGCTTTCCATACTCGAGGTACATTCCTTTCCATTTTCTTTGGGTAATGAACTGTTAAAACCAGAAGAAGCTCGTAGACTATCACTACTTAGGTTGGCGATAAAACTTGATGCCTACTTTTAGGCACTCTATGTCTGCCGGAGAGCGAGCGCGCTCGTGTGTGGGTCCTTTTCCACAATCTGTGTCCTTTTGCTGTGAATGAATGAATGAATAGTAGTAGTGTCACTGTGTGTCCCAGAAATTTGTTATGTTGGCCACGTTTGTTACACTTTTAAGTATGTGAAATTTTATTATTTGCCATTTTTCGTTTTTTGGTTGAAAGGAAAGTTCAGCCTGGCTAACATCAGCAGAAGCAGCCGCCGTAGCATCAGCACACATTCGTTTTGGGCCATAAAAGTTCTTTTAAAATTTCCGTTGTACGTGTGCACTGACGTTTTCAAACATTTTAGCAAAATCCCCTCCTACCAGCCTCCCTCCACCACCTCCGGAAAAAAATTGAATTCAATTAACATACATACAATTCGACACAAGGTCTTCTCATATGGAGGCCAACGAATTTAAACGGGGCTAGTTTTTTGTGGAAATGTGCAGACAATTCCAGAATTCCGACAATTTCGAGGTTGAAATGTAGGAACGTGAAAAAATTACTTAAAATCCTTGTTGTATGAAAGGACAAATATCTTTTGATTCTTGGCAGAATAATAGTGAACAATCAACCCAGGCAATCACCTGGGTTAAAAATAGTTTAAGTTTGAGGATGAAGGAATTGCTAGAAGAATAGTTAATCAGACAAATTAGAGGTTTAATTTTCCGATAAACATTAAGTGGTCACAAAATCAGATCTGACAACGTTAGTTTGCCATTTCTTCGAGAAGTCAAGGCGATGTACAGTGCTGAGACTCATTTTGGGCTAAATGGACATGTCAATAAGCAAAATTAACGCATTTGTAGTGAAGAGAATCGACGAGAGGTTCGCGAAATACCTTTTACTTAACAACAATCATGGCTGAGAGAACAGGTCTGGTTGAAGCTAACTAAACTTTCTACCTGTTAATTTGTGATATCTAACCAAAAAAATATTTCAATTACAAATTGGATGATGATGACAATAAGGATGCATTTTAAAAATATAAATTAAATTTATTGATATTTATTTAATATTTTATTTAAGCTTACTGGCTCATTAGTTTCGTTCATGAGGAAGTCGAAAAGGACGAACGAATTTTTAACAGAATTTTAAACTTAAATTCCAATCGAGTTTGAAAAGCTATGCGAATATATGGATATCCGACCTCAGACGACGAAGGTCTGAGTTGCTTGCCAGATGTTCGAATTTTGAAAAAATAAAGTGGTGAGCGCACCGGTAGTCGATTTGGTAGCGCGCTCGGTTATCAGCGTGGGGTCGTGGGTTTGATTCCCACTTCAGTAACTTGCTATAATGGTCACCCGGCTCAATACCTGGACCCTAAATTAGAATATAAATTTTTGCTCTCGCATTTAAAAAATCGCCAACTTCGTATAAATGTTGGCAACTTGCAAAATTTCCTATTAATGTCATTCTGTTTATACCCTTCACTAGGGTATAATACCTAGGTCCTCTTACATTTGTGTGTAACACCCAAAAGCAAACGAGAAACGTTTATTATACAGATCGGTTTAGAATCACTTTCTGAAACAATTTAGCAATGTCCGTCTGTCTGTCCGTTCATATATTCTTGTAATCAAAGTACAGGTCGCCATTATTGTCCGATCCTTACAAAAATTAGCTCTCGAAACCATATGTTTCGACAGATTATCTTCAAATCTGGCACAACATCTTATATTTAAACTAAAAACATCGCTGATGAAAATGAGTTAAATCAGTTCAGATTTGTATATAGCTCCCTGCTTTTTCCACTCCAAAAGCCATGTCTTTTTACCCAATTTCTTCAAAATTGGCATATCAACTCATAGTTCAACTTCAACAAACATCTGTGGTGAACGTGGGCTAGATCGGTTCAGATTTATATATAGCTCCCATACAAAATGCTCTCGAAACCATATATTTTGACAGATTTTCTTCAAATTTGGCACAGCACCTTATATCAGAGTTACAAGCCGAACCATAATTATCGGCGGCGGCGGCGCTGTTCAAAATAGGTCGGCGGCTTTTGGCTGATTTGCCGGCTCGTTCTGTCATTCGAATACCCCTATTTATTTGAAAATTTTGGGAAAATGGAAGGAACAATTTTCTTTTATTTTTTGGCAAGTAGTTCAATATTCGTTAATATTAGCCAATGTTCCAATAATTTAATATTGTTATTAGGGTATCCAATTATTCGGACTTTTATGTTATTCGATTTTTCGTTTATTTGAAAACAAAAAATTTCCAATTAATCGAATAATGAAGTCGAGAGTTAATCGATTAACCGATTAATCGAACAATTGTCCACTTAAATAAAAAAATTACGGGTAGTTCAACTATATATTGAAAGTTTATTATGTATCTGATTTTATTTAAAAATTTTAACATCAAATCGAAATTCATTAGAAGTTGACAAAAATCTTAATATCTTATCAAAATAAAGAACCTGCCCTTAAATGAGCATTATATCAGAAGTTATCCAATAATAACAGAACTGACTTTATTATCACGGTTTCTATGAATTTACTATGAAATTACTATTCTTTAAATTTTAAATAATTCCGAAGCTATTGGCCGGTTTTTGCTATTTTTAAATGAAGGCGGATAAATCGTTATTTTAATATCTGTGGAGCATACAAAATCGAAAAAATTGTGGTTTTATATTTGGTGTACCCAAATGGAGCTAACTGGCTATTCAAATTCAATTTATCATACAAAGCAGACGACATTTTCATTAGTTTTTTAAGGCAAAACTTATAATATCGATTAATCAATTATTTGGGAAAATTTATTCCAAATTATTCGTTATTCGAAAATCATGATTTTTTATTATTCGAACAAATATTTGACAATTGGGAGAAGGAATCCATTCCCAAAATGTATAAAATGGAAAAATTTAATAAATATTTTTGCAATTACAGTTTTTCATGTGAGGCATATTTGACCAGACGTTCTTGAATATCATAATCCTTCCAAAGAAAGTTAAAACTCTATCTACTTTGATACACTAAAGAAGCACAATAGATATTGTTATTTATAGGAACACATGACCACACGTACTGGATTTCACAGCAGTAGGTTGTCTAAGTTGACATGTATATTTTCTTTTGTAATTTTAAGTGGGTTGTCTATTTTGGTAGTAAGATTTGACTGAGTTAGAACTCCGTCAAATCACGGCGGCGTGGTTGAAGTCGATATGAGTCGATGATATCGGCGGCGTGGTTGAAGTCGATGTGAGTCGATGAAATCGGCAGCGGCTCGGCTCGTGCAGAAACATGCGGCGCCGGCTGCTTGTCGGCTTAAAATTGGTCGTCTTGTATCTCTGCCTTATATTTGAACTAGAAACACTTCTGGTGAAAATGAGTCAATTCGGTTCAGACTTATATATATGTAGTTACCATTCACATATTACTCCCAATTTGAATAGAATCATCTGTAGTGAAAATTTCATTACAAACAGGTTTCGTATAAATGCTGCCGATTTTACTCTTTCTACTCAAGAAAACACAAATTGTAACAGATTTTGATCAGAAGTAGTTATATTTCACCTGGAAAGATACGTTGTGAAAGATATCATCGGTCTATGATATATGACATATTCCAAAATCCTCACATAATTGAATTGCAATGGTGTAGAAAGTGTAGGGTATCGTATAGTCGGCCTCGGCCGACTTTAGCAATTCCTTGCTTGTTTTTCATTAATTTTTTTTGTTTCCTGTATTTCCATTTATAGCCCGATCGTAACGTGTGACATAGAAATAAAGGGTGATTTTTTAAGAGCTTGATAACTTTTTTTTTTAAAAAAACGCATAAAATTTGCAAAATCTCATCGGTTCTTTATTTGAAACGTTAGATTGGTCCATGACATTTACTTTTTGAAGATAATTTCATTTAAATGTTGACCGCGGCTGCGTCTTAGGTGGTCCATTCGGAAAGTCCAATTTTGGGCAACTTTTTCGAGCATTTCGGCCGGAATAGCCCGAATTTCTTCGGAAATGTTGTCTTCCAAAGCTGGAATAGTTGCTGGCTTATTTCTGTAGACTTTAGACTTGACGTAGCCCCACAAAAAATAGTCTAAAGGCGTCAAATCGCATGATCTTGGTGGCCAACTTACCGGTCCATTTCTTGAGATGAATTGTTCTCCGAAGTTTTCCCTCAAAATGGCCATAGAATCGCGAGCTGTGTGGCATGTAGCGCCATCTTGTTGAAACCACATGTCAACCAAGTTCAGTTCTTCCATTTTGGGCAAAAAAAAGTTGGATATCATCTCACGGTAGCGCTCACCATTCACAGTTACGTTACGATTCGCATCATCTTTGAAGAAGTACGGTCCAATGATGCCACCAGCCCATAAACCGCACCAAAATGTGACTTTTTCTGGATGCATTGGTAGCTCTTGCAATGCTTCTGGCTGATATTCACTCCAAAATCGACAATTCTGCCTATTTACGTACCCATTGAGCCAAAAATGAGCTTCGTCGCTGAACACAATTTCTTTCTTTCTGAACTTTCTTAACAGAGCACGCATTTTGATAATAAAATTCAATGATTTGCAAGCGTTGCTCGTTAGCAAGTCTATTCATGATGAAATGTCAAAGCATACTGAGCATCTTTCTCTTTGACACTATGTCTGAAATCCCACGTGATCTGTCAAATACTAATGCATGAAAATCCTAACCTCAAAAAAATCACTCTTTATAACGGGTATTCCAAAAAATGGCAAAAATCACGAATATCAGAAAAAGTTCCTAAAGTTGTGTTATTGAATATCACAATTTTTCCCTTCAATTTCAAAAAGCACCAACGTCTTCAAAAAGTTTCCAATTCGCAAAAATTCCCACCATTTCCACTGCGTTAAAAATAATACAAGACTGCGCAGGTAGCCTGGATATTTTTGGCATTTCAAACTAAGTTCTAGATCAAACCGTTTTCGAAATAAAACTTTAATTTACATTTTGGCGAATTTTTAAAATTGCAAGAATTTCTCAAAAATCAAAAATTTCAAAATTTTACTGAATTGTATTTGCACAATTTTGTACCATTTTGCCACCATAAATCAAATCTTCAAGAGAGAGAAAAAATCAATTGCATTTTTTTGAAAAAATCGTAAACTACTACTACTAATTTTGCGAAATTTAATTTATTAAAATTATGATTTTTGTAATTACAAGACTACTGTTAAAATCGCGATTTTTAATTAAAATTATCTCTATAACTATAATCTCTATAAAAATACTTTAATTAACAATACAATTGCCGTATATTAAAATCTGCTTGCATCAAATGTTTTGCAGGGTAGAAAATTTTTGTTTTCGAAAAAATCGCTAACTGAAATTTCGTCGATTTTTAAAAAATGCATTAATTTTGCCATTTTTTTAAATTTATATTTTAAAAATTACAAGAATTTTGACGAGTTTTAAAATAATGCAATAATTTTGCTAAAATCGCCATTTTCCACTTTTTGAATCGATCTGTCTGTAGATAGACTATTCTTTCAATCAAAGTACAGCTAGCAATTATTGCTCGAACCCAACGAAATTTGGCTCAATTAAGTTTTGTGGGTCGAACTTGAAAAAAATGATAACAAAATGAACAACATTTTCTTAAATTTTATTTTTTAGCTATTTTCTTTATAATTTGGCAAAAATAGTAAATATCAAAATTTTATTTTTTCGCAAAAAAAGGTGACCTGAGTAATTGCGCACTTCAAATTAATTCTAGATTTTTTTTTGAAAAATTGTTCTTTAATATTTTGACAATTTTCTTTTATAAAAATCAAAATTTTTGCTAAAATTGCAATTTTTTATTTTGTTGATTTTTTAATATTACATTTCTTTGTTGGAGATTTTAAAAAAAAAATAAAAAATTGTGCTAAAATCGAGATTTTTGAATTTTTCAGACTTCAAAATGCTAAATTTTTTCAAAAATTGTTTTTTTTTTATAAAAATCAAAAATTTTGCTAATGTTGCAGTCAATTTTGCAGACTTTTTCAAAAAAATAATACATTTTTTCTAAAATTGCTTTTATTTTTTTGGTTTTTTTTTTATAAAAATCAAAAATTTTGCTAAAATTGCACTTTTTGTCAACTTTGCAAATTTTTCCAAAAAATTAAAACAATTTTGCTGAAATCACGATTTTTGAATTTTGCAGATTTTTCAAAAAATAACAAGAATTTGTCTAAAATTGCGATTCTTTTTAGCGATTTTTTTATAAAAATAAAAATTTGTATCAAATTTGCAATTTTTGATTTTTTGAAAATTCGGTTTTTAATTTTGCATTTTTTTAAATAGAATTTTGCTAGTTTTTATTATCGGCCTGCGTATTTTTCCGTCATGCAACAAAAAATTATAACTTCAATGGCTGACTAAATAATTGTTAGTTTAATAATTGCCATTTTTTATAATTTTCATTATTTCATAAGAATAAGAGTGGTTGATTGCAGTTATTCCTTCTTTTACTCAGAAAATTGTTGCAATATTTTCGCCAGCTTTCCGAGAACAATTGTCATTATTTCAATAAAATTTGATTGGTTCTTTATAGACATCCATCCCTTCTTATTGCAATATTCCACAGAAAAATATTGCAATTTCTTTTTTCGAAAAATTTCCTCAGCTTTCCGAGAACTATAAAAATGTGCGGTCTTATGCACACTGCCCTTTGATGCAGCGCCATTGTTCTGTTGTGTGCCTGCCTCATGCCACACTTTATTAATTAAGAAAATGTCATTTTTACTGCCAGTCATTGTGGACATCCTTAAAATGATTCCTTGACAGGTCAACACAATTTATCGCCATCACTCATTCAGCGCCAGATCAATGTCAGCGAAGAATAACGCCTGTCCTTTGTTTGTTCATGGTGTGACCACTGGATGATGATGATGACGGTGGTGGTTGTTGGCGCTGGTATAAAATTTAACTTTCTTCAATCCATTCGTGTTGCAAGTGGACACAAAAAAATTGTGGGTATCATTGGCGCAGGCTTCGTGGTGATGTTGGGCGGCGGTGTTGCCGCCACTGTGAGATGGTTTTATTTTAATGAGTCGTAAAAGTGTTTACATTAATTTTAATGCGAATTTTATAGATATGTATGCATGGCAACACAACGAGATACGCATGCAGGACATTTGTGCTGACACACACAGTATACCCTTGCACACATACACACACAAACACACTGCTGCAATTTCATTCGTGTTCAAGAACACGAGCATTAAATGATCGTAAAATGTATTCTCCGGTTTTATGCTTTTGTCTCGCTTACAATGATATTTCCTGTGTCTGTCTGTATGGGATTATATGCACATGAGAATGAGAGTGTGAGTGTATGTGTGAGCACACACATACACTCACACACATAATGTCCTTTACATGCGTAAAGGACATTAAAAACCCCTTTATATTTTATTGATTAATGGTGTATCAAGTGGTAGTATGAGGATGTGCGCTGCTTTTGTCTCTGATATGCCACAGAAGGAACAGGAGAACAGTGAAGGACATTTTTAATTAATTTTTAATGTTTATACCTTGACAGCGCAAAAAAACAAAGAGACGAGCGCCAAAAGAAAGCTGTAAAGGTAACGATGTGGTCGTTCGAATTGAAATTCCAGGTATTTTCGGTGCTAGTTGATATGGTCACAAAAGTGGAGACATATTCCATGGAAGTTGACTTGTTTCGGGGAATGGATATAACTGATGAAATTGCTGGCATTTTTGGGTCTAATACAACTATCAGTGTTAGCTATTGAGATGTGAATAACTCATATATTCTAAATAACAAATAAAACATTTTAAAAGACGGTTGTGAAATATTTTTAATATTCGCCACATGGCGAATATTTAGCGGTATTTTTTTACTTAATTTAATTATTACATGTGCCTAAGGTGGCACACATATCTATCAGGGCTGTGGAGTCAGAGTCTGAGAATTTTGCTGGAGCTGAAATTTTTTTAGTAAATATGAGATTTACAAATAATAAAATATGCTGATGAGATCTGTTGTAAGAATTGAAGAATTAGAAAAAAATAATCTATTTTAAAACAGTCCAATTAAATTTTATTTAACAAATATATTGTTTTTAATTATGAATTATTTTCTTCACTTAAAATCAAGTAAAGAAAGTTGGGTGGGACCGTTAATAGAAAAAAATAATCTATTTTAAAACAAATCAATTAAATTTTATTTAACAAACTATTTTGTTTTTAAATAAAAAACATTTTCTTCACTTAAAATCAAATAAGGAAAGTTGGGTGAGACCTTTAATATTTGGACTATCATTTTTGAAGTATAAGTCCGATCACGTCCGGTTATAGGTTAAATGAAGGATAATTATGATAAAAAAATCCAGTATTTAAAATTTTGGCGTTTTTGCTAAAATCGCATTTTTTAATTTTGCAATTTTTAAAAAAGAAAAATACAATATTTTTGCTACAATCGCGAATTAAAAAAAAAATAATAATACAAATTGTCCATCATTCTTCACTTCACAAATTACTAACATCAAGCGATATCTTCAAAATATTATTATTATTTGCCCAAAATGTAAGAGCTTGACTTGCATGATATGTGGTTTCAAAAGACGGTACCAAATGCCACACAGCACGCGCAACAATGGACTTATTGAGAGGCGAGTTCGGTGAACATTTTATTTCACGTTCGGGATCGGTCAATTGGCCGCCTAGATCGTGCGATTTAACGCCTTTAGACTATTTTTTGTGGGGCTATGTTAAAGCTCATATCTATACAGACAAGCCCGCTTCTATTGACGCATTGGACGGTACTATGAATTCAAAAAAGATTTCATGCATTTTTCTTTTTTTTTTGAAAAACTTTCCTATAGTTTTTAAAAAATCATCCTTTATAAGATATATAAGAGTGCTATATTCAAGGGCTTTCATAGATCAGAAATCACGATAGTGGTAGTGTGCAGCCAAGTAATAAATGTCACCATGCAATTTGTAAATAAATTTGCATTCTATAAAATATAGATGCAAAATGGTTTTGAGCTAAGGCAATATCCCAGTTCCAATCAGATATTGATTACAGACCGAAATAAAACAAAGAAAGAAATTAAAAAGAAATATTTTATTTAAGTTTTTTTTTGATAACTAGCATTCTAAGGAAGTAAATAATTCGTCGTAAATATATCGTCCTCTCAATATAATAATCGCCTATCTGCTCATTTTTTGCTATTGTTGTATATTGCATATTTATAATCTCCTTCATTGATTCCATGTGTGGTCAAAATATTGTCAAATTCTAGTTCCAAAGAGTGGTCAAATGATCGTTAGAAAAAATAAAGTTTAATTTCTCACGCAAAAATTCTCATCCTTAAAGGATGCGTAGGATGTAATAAATTAGTCAGTTTACAAAAAATTAATACAATTTTTGTAGAATCGTGGTTTTTAATTTTGCCGATTAAAAAAATGCAAGAATTTTTCTAAAGTTGTATTTCTTTTTTTTTGTGATTTTTTATAAAAATCAAAAATGTTGCTAAAATTTCGATTTTGTGTATTTTTCAAAAAAAAAATAATACAATTTTGCTATAATTGCGATTTTTGTCATGTATTTGGCAAAAATCTTAAGACGTGATTATCTCAAAAGACAAAAAATTTTAGGCTTTTATTATGTTGAGTGGACGATAATTGATAAGAATTGAAAAATCCGCGTTTTTAATTTTTACTTATATTTGAACACTGTTTCTAATCCACTGTTTCAACGTGAAAATGCAATAGCCATTGTAATTTCCTTTAATTTTGACGTGCAATCAAAATTAATTGCACTAATATTTTATTCGACAAAAGTTAGAATTTTACTCCTCTTCTTCTTTATTTATCATCCGTTATTCGGATATTAGTGATCGTACAATTAATTATATGTTTATATGTATACATTGCATTTTTCATTGATTTTCTGCAAAAATAGAAAAATAATAGAAGAACATTTTTTCGTTATATCCTGTCCAGTCTTGGGTGTTTTTCAGCCATGATGTTTCTCTTCTACCTCTACCGCTTCTTCCTTCAAAAAATGTTTTATTTATGTTCCCAATACGTGTCCTACGTACGTTCTATTTCTATATTTTGTATATTCAATATGAAACATTAAGAATATTAATGTCGTTTTCGAGTTTATAATGAAAAAATATATCCGAAAAATCTGTAATTCTATTGCATCAGAAGGCTTTTATAGGCACTGTTGTGTCGATTAGAAGGATACTAGGAGATTTCTGTTCTCACCATGAAAAACCAAAAAATAGAGAGAAATAAAAAACTAACCGGATTTCTTAAAAATTCGTCAGTAATTGACTGATTTATTGAAGCTGGAACAAAATTGTTGCACAAATACAAGTTTTGGTCATTCCAGTTCAAATAAATTATCATTAACTTCTATACCATCTAGATTTAGCTAATTAATTGTGTCATAAATAGCCTATGATCGTTTTTTTCATACGCTCCAGTATTCTTCAATTTAATATCAATCATACGCCCCAGTGTTTCAAAACAATTAATATAACTTATACGTCAGTGGTTCTAGAAATAAAGATTTCCTCTTTCCTTTAGTCTGTGCGAAGGTGCCAAAAAAAGTCCTGTGTGTCCAAATATTTTTTTTTCAATTTCTCCATAACTCCAGCAACGCTAAAAATCACTCACTCCACTACGATTGATTTGAATATTGGCCAATGAATTGTCATAGATTTCTCTACTATCTAAATTCATCAGAATTTTTCATAATTGAATGAATGTTGCAGCATTCTCCGATTTATTATCAATCATTAGCTCTTATGTCTCAATGCAATTAATAAAACGCATAGCTCAGTTTTTTTGGAAATACAGATTTCCTCTTCTTTGGTCGTGTAAAAATGATAAAAGTATCCTGAGGTGCAGCCAAAACATTTCCATCAATTTCTTTGCCAAGAAAAGCGTATTAATGATTCAAATTGTTATTGGTCTATGGCCATTATTCATACGCTCCAGTATTTCCAGAATTAATAGCAATCATACGCCCAGATGTTTCAAACCAACTTCTAGTTTAAGTTCTTTTAGCGATTGAAAATGTACTGTATTGAAGTAATATGTATTAGTTATTTTTCAGGTTTATTATATCAGATTCATTAAAATGAATTTCTCAGAGATATGCAAATAAATTAGCAGCAGCATTTCTACTAATAACTCCAATTCAAGTACATTTAATTACAATAAATACATAACATTTACCCGCCTATATATAGAAATAGAGAGAGGCTAAGAGAATAGCTAACCGAATCTGACTTATGCTCCAAATTTAAAATATTATAAAATCGAAAATAATATA
This sequence comes from Polietes domitor, assembly GCA_947397865.1. Taxonomy (NCBI): domain Eukaryota; kingdom Metazoa; phylum Arthropoda; class Insecta; order Diptera; family Muscidae; genus Polietes; species Polietes domitor. The sequence continues at coordinate 130,451,820 of OX377622.1, forward strand.
TATATAATATTTTAATATTTAAATAATAAATTAAAAATATAGGCCGAATGTCAAAAATACACATTTGAACTTGAAATGATAATATTTAATAGAAATCATACGCCCTGCTGTTTCTAACCAATTAATTAATATAACTCATACTTCCGTTGTTCTAGATATATAGATTCTTTGCGGAAATCTCTTTTTTTAAACAGAAGTACATGATTTTTTAAGTCCGACGTCTGAATAAATATCCTGCCATTAAAATGTATTTCGAAGAGTTTTCTTTTTGAATAAAAATCGCAGCAACTTTGCTAATAAATCCAATTAATTTTTTCTTGGCGCAATTCAAGACATTTTTAATTGCACTTTAATTAATAATTAAATACAAAACATACTCTTACACTACTAAGCAGTAATAGATTTAAGAAATTTAAAAAATTAAATTAAAAAATGATAAAAATTAGTTAAACAAAGTGCAGCATGTTGTGTTCTCTTTCAGATGACAAAAATTTCATAAATTTCTCAGAAACCGCTTAATGAGTTTTTGAAGTGTATATGAGTAGAGGAAGAGCTGTGATTTAAGAAAAAATTAGGAGCCCTCGCTCATTGGTTATATTGCAGATAATAAGATTTTTTCTAAGAACATAGAAGAAGGATATTCTCAAACCTCTTTCCCTGGCAAAATAAAGAAATCACAAAAAGAAAAATAAAAAATACAAGGCCCGAAGTAATTTAAATCTGTAGCTGCTTGTGTTCACCCAAATTTAATTGAAAACTAATATTCCCGTATCAATTGGATTCAACACCGAACAATCGACTGTTAATCCTGCGCCAAACCACCCTTCACATGATATATTACAATTCCATCAGTTGGCGACAAGGACCCTTTATGTCGATGTGAAACACTTGAAACCTCACAATGAGCTTTGTATGGCCTAGTCACACCATCCGCGTTGGACTCTGGCATGGGTTGGTAAATTGTCACCCTGGTGTCGCTGTTGATGGTGTTAGTGTTGATATTAGTTTCTACTGTTTCATGTCGATATGAGTTAGAGTTTTTGGCCGGTATTTGTTAAACATTTCCGGGATTATGTTTTCCCATGCCGATATACATTCGGATACATACATGCAAGCGAGCGTGCGACCGACCGACCGAATGAGCGAACATGTTAAAACGTGTCATGGCATGTGTTATAACACTTAACACGACGAAAAGAAAAACTAAACAAAACACAGGCAAAAAACATGATTTTTATTGCGGCAAAACATCAATGGACACCATGCATTTTTAAAAAATGTATATGTACATGTATACGTGTGTAGACAGGACTATATGAATGTTATGTTGAAATGTTTAATTTATTAAAATCTCATGTGAGTGTACACTGTACGCTGTACATGATGAATTTTAATAAATTTCTGTAAATTTTTAGTCATGAAATACAAACCATAGAAAACACGATAGGGAAATATTTATTTGTTTTGTTTCGGTTGTTGTTGAAATTGCAACACCGTGAAATAACTCTAGGCAAGCTAAATAACACATACAAATAAAATTAAAAACAATCATACGCCCTGATGTTAACCAAATTACTATGACTATACGCCACATTGAAAAAATAGTGTTGTTTAGTGTTGTTGTTGAATAGAGTTGTTTTTAGTAAGTCTAGAATTTTAAAATGAAATAAAAAAATGACTTAACATTTTTAAAATATTGTTTTTTATAAGAAAGATAATTATATGCCATTGGTGTTTAAATATAATCTGGGGCATGTGCGTACCAGTTTTGGCTTTTATGCGCCACATTCTGTACAACTCATACGTTCACCTGCACTTAGAATTTAAAATAATCATACGCCCTGATGTTAGCATAATTAATATCACTTATACATCACATATGAGATATTTATAGAGCATACTTTTAGACGTTTAGAACTTTAAAATGAAATTATATAAAAATATTTTCAAAGTGAAAATTGACTTTATTAGAAAAACGATTGTATGCCATTAGTGCATGTATACATTTTGCACCGTGGGCACCGTGACTGACTCAGCTGCTATAGAGTGAGGGTATAATAATAATCAAATGAAAGACAACAAAAACTCCCCCGCGTCTAGGATTGTTACAAATATTATCCATTTTTGTCAATTCAAATGTAAAAAAGGTTAAGGGTCATCATTCTATGTACCCATTCATTGCCCTCTGGTACGCAAAGACTTGAATGTGACAAAAATTTTTTTTCACTTCAATTTCCGTTTTGAGAAGAAGGCAAACAAGAACAGATAAACAAAATGGAACTGACATTATTGCTCATTTAAGTTTTGTCCCCGGATAACTCATACGTTCAGTTGTACCTAGAATTAAAAACAAGTATACGCCCTAATGTTAATCGAATTAATATCACTTATACGTTACACAGGAGCTATAGAAAAAAAATTATCTGTAGTGAGTGTTTTTAGATGTTTCGAATTTTTGAAGTTTTCTTACTTCTACAAGAAGGGTCATATTTTCTACATTTCTTCATAGTTATTCTTCAACTCGGTTTCTACGTTAAGATCCCAGTAATCGCAGAATTAAATAAAACAGTATTTTATGTAATTTGTAAAATGGGTTTTCAAGTTATTTAAACAAAAAATAAAAATCATGATTTTGTAAAAAAAATCTTCAGCTTCTGCAGCAAAACTTCAAAATTTATAAATAAATCTTTCACATGTTAACATGGTTTCCTTCTTTGTAATGTTAGCTATTGAAAAATAGGTTTAAGTTAAAGGTCATCATTCTATGTACCCATTCATTGGCCTCTGGTACGCAAAGACTTGAATGTGATAACATTTTTTGGTCACATCAATATCCGTTTTGAGAAGAAGGCAAACAAGAACAGATAAATATAAATACAAAATGGACCTGAAATTATTGCTCATTAAAGTTTTGTCCCCGGATAACTCATACGTTCAGTTGTACCTAGAATTAAAAACAATCATACGCCCTAATGTTAATCGAATTAATATCACTTATACGTTACATAGGAGCTATAGAACAAAACTATTTGTAGTGAGCGTTTTTAGATGTTTCGAAATTTGAAATTTTTGAAATTTACTTACTTCTACTAGAAGGGTCATATTTTCTACATTTCTTCATAGTTTCTACCTTAAGATCCCAGTAATCGCAGAATTAAATAAAACAATATTTTATATAATTTGTAAAATAGATTTTCAAGTTATTATTAAACAAAAAATAAAAATCAGGATTTTGTAATAAAATTCTTCAGCTTCTGCAGCAAAATTTCTAAATTTATTAATAAATCTTTCACATGTTGACATGGTTTCCTGCTTTGAAATGTTAGCTGTTGAAAAATAGGAAAACATATTTTTTCTGTTTTTTCCTATTTTTTAAGATTTTTTTTCGTGCCAGTAAGAAATGATTTAAAATGATCTAAAATATACCAGGCATTGTTACTCTATGGTCATTATTCATACGCTCTAGTGTCCTCTAATTTAATATAAATCATACGTAGCACCGTGGTTCAGAATCAAAATCCATGGGCCAAATTCAATAACTTTTGTTCTAGCAAAGATTGTTGAGTTCTGTGAAAATTTTAAATTAGACAAGGACCCAAGATATATTTTGATATACTAACATTTGGGGTATTGGATATATTTGAGAAATTAGCCCAAAGTTGACAACTTTTCATATTTTGTAAAATAGTGACTTTTTGCACTAATTGTATCCTATCTCCCAAGGGTTAAATTTTGTGCAGGAAAAAGTTACACTGCAAAAATGGGGAACACTTCAAACTTTCTTAATATGTATTTTATTCTTCAAAACCTTTCAAAGGAAAAAAGTTATGTTGGCCCTAAGCCATACAATTTTTCAAAAAGGGTGATTTTCAAAATATTTATATAAAACATACTTTATTTGACACACAAAATTAGCGCCAAAATAAGGCTAAGAAACCATAATTTCTAATAAAACAAATTCTAGTGCAAAACTTTTTAAAACGTACGAGAAACAGAAAACAGAAAAACTATGTTTTTTCAATTTTCAAAATCTGGGAAAGGTGAAAGTCTGTAAAACGAAAAAAAAATTTTCATAGCATTATGAAGAAATACGTAAAATAAACGCGAAAGAAATAAATAAATACGAACAGATGTCATCTTCGTTGACTAGTCCAAGTGGAGTGTAAGAATGTCATATATTGTAGCCCTTTAATTTATATGAATTAATCTACCAAAGACTCCTACTAAAGAGTGATTTTTTTGAGGTTAGGATTTTCATGCATTAGTATTTGACAGATCACGTGGGATTTCAGACATGGTGTCAAAGAGAAAGATGCTCAGTATGCTTTGACATTTCAACATGAATAGACCTACTAACGAGCAACGCTTGCAAATCATTGAATTTTATTACCAAAGTCATTTGACATTTCATCATGAATAGACTTACTAACGAGCAACGCTTGCAAATCATTGAATTTTATTACCAAAATCAGAAATGGACCGGTAAGTTGGCCACCAAGATCATGCGATTTGACGCCTTTAGACTATTTTTTGTGGGGCTACGTCAAGTCTAAAGTCTACAGAAATAAGCCAGCAACTATTCCAGCTTTGGAAGACAACATTTCCGAAGAAATTCGGGCTATTCCGGCCGAAATGCTCGAAAAAGTTGCCCAAAATTGGACTTTCCGAATGGACCACCTAAGACGCAGCCGCGGTCAACATTTAAATGAAATTATCTTCAAAAAGTAAATGTCATGGACCAATCTAACGTTTCAAATAAAGAACCGATGAGATTTTGCAAATTTTATGCGTTTTTTTTTAAAAAAAAGTTATCAAGCTCTTAAAAAATCACCCTGTATATGATCCACATCATAATTATCATATGGCCGTTATTCATACGCTCCACTATTCTTCGATTTCATATCAATCATACGGCCTGAGTTTCAAACAAAATAATATAACTCATACCACAGTGGTCCTGTAAATATTAATATCCTCTTTGTTAGTAAATCTAAAATGCTATATTAATTTATATGAATTTACAAAGAAATCTGCTAGGAAATCCTTCTAAAATATTCCAATCATAATTGGCATATGGCCGTTATTCATTTCCGATTTAACATTAATCATCCCACCCGGTGTTTTAATACAAGTAATATAACTCATACCATAGTGGTTCTAGAAATACATCTTCTTTGAACAGTCTAACGTCAACATTGCAGTGTAAGAGTGTCCTACATTTTAAACGTAATTTGTTTGAATTTAACTGGCAAAAACTCCTCCTAATTGATTCAAATCATAATTATCCGAGTTTATATCAATCATACAACCCGGTGTTTCAAGTAAATAATATCACTCACACTTCAGTGGTTCAAGATATAAAAATTTCATCTTTTGTCTTGTCACAGCACAACCTTTGGTCTTAAACCAAAATATATGACAAGACATACAACATAACAGACCAACTATACATACAAACAACATTTCATCTTCTTTGACAGGTTCAAAGGCACAATATGAAAGTATTATTTGGTGCGTCATCAATTTTTCTAAATTATTCATACTTTCGAGAGTCCTCGGAATTAATATCGATCATACGACCTGCAGTTCCACAACTAAAAGAAATAAAGATTTCCACTTCCTTCCATAGGTGACATCCAATTAATTTAAATCTCTCTGAATAATTCAAATTACAATTGGTAATCCCATATTATCGGATTTAATATCAATCATACGTCCCGATCTTTAAATCCAATTAATATAACTCATACGTCAGACGTTCTAGAAATAATAAATAAAAAATAAAAATAGCCCAAATGCGGCTGCCGTTAATTAATTTATATTTTTAACAAGAAATCATAGTAATTTGTTCGGAGCATAATTCCCCTTTGGCCATTATTCATACGCTCCCATATTCTAGGATTTATCAATCATACGTGCCGTTGTTTCAAAACAATTAATATCACTCATATCTCAGAAATAAAGATTTCATCTTCGTTGACTAGTCCAAAGGCGACTGTGCAGTGTAAAAGTGTTGCGGCCAATTAATTTATTAATCTTAATCTGCTAAAATCTTCTTCTAAAATATACACATCATAAGTATCCTATGCATGTTATTCATACGCTCCAATGTTCTCGGATTTAATATCGATCATACGCCCTGGTGTTTCAAACTAATTAATATAACTCATACGTCAGAGGTTTTACAAATACATATTTAATCTTCGTTGACTAGTCTAAAGGCGACTGTGCAGTGTCCTAAATTGCGGCCAATAAATTTATTAATTTTTCTGCCACAGTCTTCAAAATGAGCCAAATCATAATTATTCTAAGACCGTTTTTCATACGCTCCCATATTCCCGGATTTAATATCAATCATATGTCCCGCTGTTCTAAACCAATTAATATCACTTATACGTCAGTGGTTCTAAACTAACAGATTGAAAGCCGTTTTCAAAAGTTTTCGATTAAAATTGTGCTGTATTAAATTAATATTCATTAGCCAACTTCGCTTTTGCTTAATACACAAAGTACATTGATTCATTAAGTCCGACGTTCGCTTAAATATCCTGCCGTTAAAATGCATTTCCCAGAAAATGAAATGCGCTGCAACATCTTTGCTAATAAATCCAATTAAAAATAGTCTTATCACAATTAAAGTCCGTTTTAATTACATTTAAATAAATAAATAAATACAGAACACGCACACACCCGTACCCACACTATCATGCCCTACAAAAGAGAACCGAAAGAGAGCAAAAGGGAAAGAAAGGATATAATCAACACATTTACAGCCAAGAATAAACAAATTACTAAATCTTATCTTACAACTCTTAAGAAGAAGAATAAGAAGAGGAAAAAATAGCAGCAAAAACACAGACCGAGTTAAGGAAACGGAAACGAAGAAATGACAAACGAAATGAATATCAAGCAGTTGAGTTTTCGATATTCCAGTGGCGGGCGGACGAGCGGACGGACCTACATTGTTGTAACACTCAAATGGAGGAACTGGTTGCCAGGATGCCATGGCCCAAGATATCCTCGCACGTATTTGACAAAGAAATTCAATTAGTAAAAGCCAAATTTTTGTAGCTGTTTTGCTAAAGCATAACAAGATGAAAATTTGCGAGACTATGAGCCGGTGGAGAGGCTGCCAGTGCTGCTGCGGTGGCTAAAGTATCTGAAGATGAACAGTAATAAAGGCAAGCGAAACACACAAAAAGTAGCTGAAAACAGAAATAAAATTAAATTAGTAACAGTCATGGCTGCAAAAATACCCACAAACACACCCGTCCACACACACGGGGCAGTACTTGCTTAGTGGTTTTATTGATGGTGATGGCGATGGCATTGTGGCGATAGTATCCTGTGTATCCTTTGCATCCTTTGTCTCGGCACTTGTATCTGTAGTCGCTTCCTACTTACACGTAGCGTTAGTGATTTTGTTTTGCGAGACAAAGTACCAACAAGTAAAGTAAAAAGTTAAGGTTATTTTATTTTGAGGATTTGTGGCAAACAAAATATTTTGCAAAAGCCTGGCAGCCGGAAACAAGCTCTGAAGCTAAATAAGCGCGTGACTGGAATAACAAACAGACAGATATTTAAACAAATACCCGCAATACAAAGACACCCGCACACCAGCACACACACACACTCGCACATACACCCTCACACACTCGCACACCAGCACACACCCTCACAAACATTCAGGCACACACTTCCTCCGCTCTCTCGCTAAGAAACTTTTAAAGGCCTAAAGAACTTTTTATATATGCGTGCGTATGAGTCTAGCTTCGACTTTCATACTGTGGGCTGCTGCTGCTGCCTTCGACTTCATCACCAGCAGGAGCATGAAGTGGTTTTGCCTAAATCGATTTGGGCCCACAATAAAGTTATTTATTCTACACGAAAGTGTTTATAAAGATAAACATAATAAAGCTTAATAAGAGGCGAAATAATAATTTGTCTTAATTCAATGCGGCATGGGTGCCGTCGGCAGTCATGGCGTATAGAAAATTATCTATCTATTGAGTGGGAACTGAAATGTCGCAACACACACACACAATGCGGAATATTGTCATCGCACTTGATTTTTTTATGCGCGTTGAAACCCAGAGATTTGTTATGTGGTAGAATCAAAAGATTGGTGTTGCAGCTTTAAGCATTCTTAAATAAGGTTTGAATTTAGAAAAAAAAGAAAATAAATGAGGACTAAAAATCACGATTTTCTCGAGAAGAGTACATCCCTGAAATAAGCAAAAGGACGGACTGGGATGGGATGGTTTATCAGGTGGAAACCCCACTAGGGGCCTGGCAAAAGTGTCCATTTCATGTTGTAAATATAATGAATAAATGTGGGCTTTAATACTTAAATGCAAGGAATTATTATGGGAAATTTGAGTTCGTGCAATGGAAATAAATTATCTCTGTAACAATTTCGCTCATTAACCATCTCAATCGCGCAATGACTATTAGTATTACATATATTTGGGAAGTTTGGACCTCCTACCTTCTTACCTTTGTATATAGCGTGTTTTAAACAGATGGATGGATGAGTAGACGATGGCCAGACGACAGGACAAAAGGTTGGCTGACAGATGTACAGAAGGATGGCCATACGAATTAACGGACATGGACAGAATGAAACATAGACGGATGTGCAATTGGTTGGTTTCGGAAATAGGCCTTTTTGGATTTTTTTCGAGAAAAGTAATAAATAAATATGTATATGGGCATTTCCATGAGGTGGAACGTGACCTTCGTACACATTTAAAGTGACAAAAAGGACAAAATAAAACGATTTTTTATTTTGACAATATGCTTAACTTATACCTCTTAATAACCTGTATAATTGGTGCTAATGTGGATTCTGGGTAATTTTTCGTTTTCAAAACGTGATTTAAAAAAACGTGACCAAAACAGAAGTCGTTTTCGCGACCATCAATTCAAACGCCGATTTCAGCGAAACCTGTGGTAATATTTAGAACATTGTGTACAGATGTTTCTTAAAAGTGGCTTTGATTTTATCCAAAAATTATTAATACTTTTTAGTAATTTGATTTTAAGCCCGGTCGAACGAGACATGTCGCAAGTGACATTTTTTCCATCATGGTATTTATGTTGTTTCAGTTGTACTTTTTACGAAATTATAGATAACCCACAGAAGTATTCAATGTATTCATTCTCAAATAATAACAGCAAATTTTTTTTCAATTTAATGTTTTGAAATTTTAGCTGATCTTCTTTCAACTTTCTCGTCGCTGTTTTCAGCTCTCTTAATTTTTTCGCCTCCGTTTTTGCTAATAAATAAATTATAAAGTATTTTTTTTTAAATTTTAATTTTCACACTTAAGATGTCGCACGTGGCCAACGTTAATGCAGTGGCAAGGTCACACATTTTCTTATTCTCCAGTAATGTGTTTTTTATTTAAATTGTATAAAAATCTCTGTTTGTACTCAACATTTTATGATCTTTCTGCATGTACTGTGGACACAGTATTTGTTTTTCCATGTCGAACGTGGCATTCCATGTATATGTGATAATGCAAAGCTAAAAGTTACAGTTAGTAGCAGTCGTATAACTTCGTATCCTTTCTTTTTAGACTCATTGTACTCCCTGAAAGATTTTTATCAAAACAAAGCATGCGAAGGAAATATTCAGACGAGTAAAGTTGTATTTGCGCAACTTTGCATTCGAATATCTCAAGATAGGAAATGAATTAATGTAAAAATTGTTTACATTAGTTTAACTTGATTATTTCTCTATGAAAATATGATAACACAAAGTGTTTACAAGAACTTTTAATTTTTTGGTCTTTTTTCGGTGGAAATGCCCATATGTTTTTTGACAATGGGAAATTTCATATTTATTTTAGCTGCATTTAATATTTTGTAAATTTTAAAGATGACGTCTTATTTTTTCGGCCGGGTCTGTATTTGTACACTCCACGAGAGTATTGTGTCTTTGTGCATTTGTTTATAACACCCAAAAGGAAACGAGTTAGACCCATCGTTTATTATACAGATCGGCATAGAATGACTTTCTGAGTCGATTTAGCAATGTCCGTCAGCCTGTCCGTCTGTCCATCTATTGTTGTAAACAATTTATAGGTCGCAATCATAATCCGATCTTAAGTTTTGTGGATCAAGGACGAACGCTATTTAATTTGAGGCAAATTGGTTCAGATTTAGATATAGCCCCAATAAGAATATCACTACCGATTTGACTCTATTCACTCTAGATACCACATATTTTAACAGATTTCCTTCAAAATTGGCAAAACATGTAGAAACACCCATGGTGAAAATGGTAAGATCGGTTCAGATTTATATATAGATCCAATTCAAATTTCGCTCTCGCTATGACTTTTTAGCTCTAGAAACCACATATTTTAACAGATCTTCTTCAAATTTGGCAAAATATTTTAGGTTTCCACAAGAAACACCCAGGGGGAAGATGGGTCAGATCAGTTCAGAGTTATATATAGATCCCATTAAGGTTTGCATCCCGGGATTTCCCGCGGGAAAATTCCCGTACATTTTTCATTTCCCGTATCCCGGGAAATTCGTACGGGAATCCGGCGGGAATTCAGTAAAAAAATTTACATATTTCTTCGCATATATTTTCCATCATTTCCACAATAAAATTAAAAATTTGGTATACAAATTTAGATCAGAAAGCTTTTAATTAGGTATGTCAAATATTGCAGTTGGATGAAAAAATATTTTTGAGCTGCTTTCGGATGTATACACAAAATCCACTTTTTCTAATTATTCCTTTCAAGCTCCATATGAAAAAAATAAAATCCGGGAAAAATAGATTTTGGGCGTGTATCCGAACACCAAAAATAAAGAATTTAAAGTTTTCGAAGCGACAGGACAGAGCACAAACATTTCATTTAATGCTCTATTCACTATTAATTTTCGAATAAAATAAGAAATATCTGATCTTTAATTAATTTTGAAACTTCAAAAAATGTTTGAATTGATCTCACATTGCGCTTTATTATTTGAATTCTGTAACAGGTTCGTTGTGAAATATATATTTATTTTACTTTAATAAAATGTGAATGTTTCATTGGCAAAAAAGCTTAACTCATGGTAAACAGTATGTTGATGATTTCCCGTGCTGTCCCGGGAAATTGAAAAAAAAATTCCCGTTGAAAAGGATTATGAATTATCAAATTTGTTTTCATTACTTGCATTAGTTATCATATGAAATATGATAAAACAAAGTGTTTCCAAGAACTTTTAATTTTTTGGTGGACCTTTCTGTGGAAATGCCAATATGCATATTTTACAAACTCTAAAGCATATAAAGTAAATGGTACACATATTGCCTAAAAATTGTTTGAAAATTGAACAATATTTTAAAAAAAGTCCTTACAGTTGAACTCTATGATATACGTCAGAAACTTCAAAATTCAGATAATTGCAAAAAAACTGCCACATAAAATTTCAAAATGCTTTAAAAAACATGAACATTAGACAGGGTCGCGGTTCATGTAAATAAATCAAGATAAGGTAGTGTGCAGCCAAGAAATAATATCACCATGTCATTTTCAAAATTGCTCTCTATTAAAATATAGATGCAAAAAGGTCCCATACAATGCTGATTACAAAAATGTTTAATGATAATAAGCAAAAAATTTGGTACCCATCAATCAAGTCAAGTCAATCATGTTTTTCCCGTGTAATTTTTTTTATGTTAGAATTATTATTATTTTTTGAATTAATAGACCCAATCACTTTAAATATAAATTGTTTGCCCAAGAGAAATTATTGTAAAATTTATATTTTCCCGGAGTTAGAGACAGACATTTTATTTTTAAGCTAGATATGTCATTATTGTACTGGAGTGATTACTCTAGAATGAGACATATCCTACAAATATCGGCGCTTATTTGGCAGGATCTTAAGCGACTAATTCTCACTGGCAAACCATTAGAAAACGAAACAGGTTTTTTGCGGGATCCAACGATTTTAGATATTTTAGAATATATCTTCGTCAAAACTTCTGCTAATATGGAATGAGATAATTCCCTCATTGATTCTATCAGGATGACATTTTCTAAGACCTTGGTTTGGTATCGAAATCTATGTATTTCGGCTTCCACTTACTTTACTTTTTTATTTTATCGTCATAGATTACTTAAATGTCTTGAGTCCAAGTTAAGGCTTGTTTATTAACATTGGGTTAAACATGCATAGTCCTATTTTTATTTCTATTTTCCAATCATTATTCATATGATCTGATTGAAATACTCTATAACATAAAACCAAAACAATTCGGATTGGTCATTTTCATAAACAAAATTAATTGAACAGCATTAAATTCTAAAAATAATTTCACATTTTTTCTCCAAATTCTGCGACTTCCAACCTCTAAATTGGCCAAAGCACTTTGTAGTACAAATTGTTGATTGTTATCTCCTGCTAGAACTATTTCAGCTCCATCCCAAGTCATTAGGGCCTTACTTAAAAAGGAACGAAGAAAACAAAACTTTTAATTAAGAGCTATTCACCATCTCTCATACGCCTCAATGGCCAGAAATTAATAACACCCATACGTCTAAGTGTTCCTTGCTCGCTCGCTCTCTCACAACTGCAGTCAGTTGTTACTGCTGCACAGCTAGTTTTCACTACACAAATAGTTTTCTTTTCGCTTTGTTTGTTCTAAGAATCTGTTTCAGCAAAAAAACAACAACAAAACTACTTTGTAATTTTCTTTGCTTCGAAAAGCAATGACAACGGCGAAAAACAAAATAGAAAACAAACAGTAAAATTCCATGCATTCATAGACTACAGCACATCCTCTCGGAGTTGTTTAAGTGTCTATGTCTGCTGCTTTTCCTCCTTTTTTCAGTAGGAAAGTAGCAAAAATAAAATAAAATCTAAAAACATTACATTACAAAGTGCAAACTTTCGCGTTGCACAAATTTGCCAGCGACATTGAATTCATTTAGTGAAACAATTTTCGGTAAATTCTTGAGCTCGGCCAAGTGTGGTGGGGTAGTTTTGGTGCTGCAACATTTCTGTTGAAATCACACCGAAGCCATTAAGAACACACGTCTGGAGCAGGATGTCTAGCCTGCAATACCAAGGGAGAAATGTCACTCACTCTCGAGAAGAATGTAAATGTGCAATTCTGGCAAAATCTCGCTGAAAGACTGTCGTGTTAATGACACTGGCGCTTCTTTTTCAGTGGAATTTGAATGGATTTGCTTGAAACTGTTTTTAGTTCGGAAAGTTAAATTTCATAAATGATGCATTAACTACTGGAATCTTTGGAAGAAACTGCATTCAAAGCTAAGGATTTGACAGCCATTTAGGTTACTACTTGGAATCACTGGATCGTCTTGATGTCGTCTAATGATTGATGTCGTCAGTGTTGATTTGAATTCATAGTCTGTTGACTGGAAATTTAAGTAGAAAATTTGGTAGAGAATATTAGGGTAGTCTTTTCAACTCCACTCCTCTCAACACAAATAATAATGATGTTATTGCTTTTTGAAGTATATATTTGTGTTTTGATTATATAAAGGGTGATTTTTTAAGAGCTTGATAACTTTTTTTTTAAAAAAAACGCATAAAATTTGCAAAATCTCATCGGTTCTTTATTTGAAACGTTAGATTGGTCCATGACATTTACTTTTTGAAGATAATTTCATTTAAATGTTGACCGCGGCTGCGTCTTAGGTGGTCCATCCGCTTAGTCCAATTTTGGCATTTCCACGTTTTTGAGTAACAGAGACCCAATTGGTGCGAACGGCGACGAATCGAAAATTGGTGGTCATCATTAACACTGGCCGATACAGCTGCGATATTTTCTTCAGTTCGCACTCTACGTAAGCGTGTTGGTGGTTTAATGTCCAACAATGTAAATTTGGTGCGAAATTTAGTCACAATAGCCCGAATAGCCGCTTCAGTGGGTCGATTAAACTGACCATAAAATGGAAGCGCGCAATGAACTTTCTTAACAGAGCACGCATTTTGATAATAAAATTCAATAATTTGCAAGCGTTGTTCGTTTGTAAGACGATTCATGATGAAATGTCAAAGCATACTGAGCATCTTTCTCTTTGACACCATGTCTGAAATCCCACGTGATCTGTCAAATACTAATGCATGAAAATCCTAACCTCAAAAAAATCACTCTTTATTTGTTTATTGGCAGAAACGTAGCCCTCGAAGTTAAAAGGTTGATGGCGTTAAATCGCACGGTTTTGGCGATTTAACGCCATCAGCCTTTTGGCGGTTTGGTTTCTTAAAAAACTCATTCGGGTTTATTTTCTTGTAATTACTTCAAGATGGGGTAGTGGGTCATCCTATTGGAACCCTATGTCTAATTATGGACAAAACAAATCAGTCCAACAATACCCGCTGATCAAAATCCACATCAAATACTATGTCGCTTCAGCTGTAATGGACTGTCATCATACTCTCTTCTCAAAAGCAATAATTTTGTTGGTTTACGAATTTTCAGCAAGACTCAATTGTTGATTTTTATGGAATTGTTATGTTTAAATGATATATTGGGGAAAATACTGATAGTGTTTGATAGCACTATATTCCCAAACTCTAAAGAAATTATAAAAAAATCCATAAGTGAATTTCTGACAATAGACTCAAATTTTCCACAGATCAAGTCAATGTTTGGAGTCAATTTCAAAAGACTTGAGCTAAATCCAAACCTCCAAGACCTCAAAATTGGCCAAGCGATTAGCGTAGCTTAGATATAATAAACGAAATGTTAATTTTTTTTTGGTTCACATTCGCGTTTATATTGCCCACCGTGGAAATACTGTTTGAAAAAAATATTCACACTACCATTTTTTTAACTTTGCTACTTCTTTTGAATAACTTGCTACTGTATATCTTTCCAAAGATCTCATTTAATCCAAATGGCAATACCTTTCAAACTAAAATTTTGTTTCCTGCTGAATTAAGATAATTATTTTGAAAACCAGTTACAATTTCTGAATCTACTATCACCCCATATATTGTAATTAAATATCTTGTTCTTAGGGCTTACAGTACCAATGAATTTTTAAATTTAAATAATTATTCATTATAAAAGATTAAAGTAATTTGTAACAATATACGACCTATGTTGGTCGGGTTTTTTGAATACTAGAAAAAAAAAAAACAAAAATATAAAAAAATAAAAAAATGTTTTCAGAATATTACAGAATTAAGGATATTTATTATTTTTGGATTCCTTGAACTAGAATCACATAACACTTTTTTATATTTGCAAATCATGAAACCTTTATAGAAACGCTTAAGAGTATCGATTTTGGGCCACTGTAAAACTCAAACCACCTACTACTTAACCCTCTCATGCCCGAATTTTCTTCTTAATAAATATATAAAACTTACTATGCTTTTTGAAATATGATTTCTCGTCTCGGGATTCTAATTCATACAGGACATGAGTAACAGGATGTTTCTTAAAATCATTATACTGCAGATATCGGTTAAACAAACAAATATAATATTTTTAAATGGTTGCTTCATTTTAAAAGTCTTTGATATATATCTCTTCGAACAACAAAGATAGTTTTTCTTGTACTCGAAGAAATCCAATGAAAATAAGAAGGATTTCTAAACAAATTCGAATTACAAGAAAATCAAACAATTGAAATTTGAGACTTCACTTTTGTTTTCACCATCCTACGCAAACACAAATTACCAAATTTGTTGGTTTCCTTTTACATATTCCTTGTTACATATGGAAACAAAAATAATAATTATTAAATATGTGATTTTAAAGATTTTATAGGCCTATAGGCAACATTGGACATGAGGGGGTTAGAGCTACGATAAACGCTATACAACCCACAAGAACTGGTAAAATATACGTGTCAAATTCCATCAAAATTTAAATCTTGTGGAATTACCCATTCCAGAATCCCCAAATCCAAAGTTTTTAGGCAGTTAACTAGTGTTTTCATTATCGGTCCTCTCATTTGAAATTTCAACTTCAAATTCATGATGAGCTAAATCCATGTCTCAGGGACTGAATGTTAGCTATTAAAAAATAACACAAAATATTGTTTTCCAAAATTTTCATCGTTTTTTCGCTCCAGCAAAATTTTTTTCGACAAAAAAATCAAATTTTTCAATTTCAATATTGTTTTTCAAAAAATTAAATTCGACGAAAAAAAATAAAAAAATCCATTCTTTGTGCAAAATTCTCAACATTTGTAGCAACTTTAATTCAACATATAATCTGGTGTTATCAGACTTTTATTTCCAAAATTGGAGTACAAATAATAAAAGTAGTTTGATGAAAATTCGAATTTTAGTAAAAAATTAAAAATAGATATCCATAATTATTGTGTTGATTTGATGAATCAGTCTGCTTTAATGCAAAGTGTTCTAAATTCAATAAATTTTAAAAATTAATTTAAATTTATCTCATGAATTGTTCGTCAGCGAAAATTTAAAAATTTTGGATCTAGTAAGCATTCTGAGTTTTGTAAAAAAGTGAAATTAGGCAAGGAAAAGAATAGAAAATCAATCAAACTGGTATATTTTAGAAATTAGCCAAAATTTGGCTACTTTTCTTACTTTCCTATTTTAAAGAAAAATGTTATTTAGTGATATATTTTTACGTATTCATTCATAATAAATTCTGTAATAAATATGTATTAAATTCTGTAATACAGATTTTGAATAAAAAAAAACAAATTTAATTAATTTTTTTATTTATGTTTTCTTTCATTACTGTGTCGTCTTAACTGTACTTGTGCCAAATATAGTTGTTTGTAATACATATTCAAAAAATATATTATTTAAATATTAGAAAGTCAATTTCTAACATTTCTATAAATGTAAAAATTAAATATATAGACCGAATATCAAAAATAAACGTTTGAACTTTTATATCCAAAATATGTTTATTGTCTGCAAAACCTTGTATTATTAGGAATTTTTGGCCTTAGTGAGTAACTCGCGTTTTGGAACTGAACCGATACTTATAATAATATATATAATATATAAATGCAGCGCATTTCGTTGCCAGAAGGAAGATAAGGTATTCGAAGGTGGAAAGAGGGAGAAGTGTTTATTAACTTCTTCTCAATTTATTTGCATTGATAGAGCATGTGTTAAATATATGCAAAAATTTTATGCTTCTAAATCGCAGCATATACTTGATGTTAGCTAATTTCTATCAAATTAGATTAATTAGTTTACTATATAATGGCATCGGTAATGAAGAAATTGTTTCTGTTTGCTTTGTGAGGACAACTTTAACGTTTTTTTCCTTTTTGGAAGTTAATATTCCAACTTTATTGCTAGTCCACAGCAATTAAAAAATAAATAAAATAGTTAATACAACGAAATTATAATTGGCACAAATACTGTTCTGCTTTACGCTATAAAAAGCTAAGAAACCACAATTTCTAGTAAAAACTCAAATTAAAGTTTTTAAATTTTCAAAAAAGGAAAAATATTTAACCAGAAGTTAATTAAATATTTCTCTGCTCACATATAAAAAATAAAAATTTTAGTATTCTTTTTATACCCTCCACCTCCTCCACTAACTTTGTCATTCCGTTTGTAACACCTTGAAATATCGACCTGAGACCCTATAAAGTATATATATTCTTGATCGTCATAATTCTAAGGCGATCTAGACATGTCCGTCCGTCTGTCCGTCTGTTGAAAGCACGCTAGCATCTAAACGAAAGGAGCTAGAACGTTCAAATTTTCCATAAATGCGTCTTATAGTCGTATATCGGTTTGGATTGAAACATCTTCACAAGGACTAAAAATATTTGGTATGCGCATTCCCCTTATAGCAAAAACGTGCACCATAAAGTGATTCTTATTTGTAGTGGGTAAAATGGGACAAAAAAGGGATAAAAATGGTACATAATAAACGATAACAGCTAGAAACACGAAATTCTTTGTGTATATTCCTCTAATTGAGTAGATCCATAATATAAAAGTATTTTTTCCAAATTCGTACATTTAATGGGTGTTTACGTCAAAACAGTACATCCCTATATTTGAGTTGTACGCCGTAAATTCCTATTTCATTTAAACTGAATTCCCAATTTAAAATGTATCTATGTGTAAAATCGCCAAACGCCAGTGCAGTAAAGTAATCGAAGTACTTTACTGCATTACATTTATCTACATTACAGAGCCATATTGCAAATACAGCATCCGCAAAACTTGTCTCTGGTTCAATCCTATTCTTTTACAACAGTCAAACCTACTGGTAAGATTTCGTCCAACAAAAAATAAATCTTAAATTCCTAAGCAAAATCCTAAATACATTGTGTTGTTTTTTCTTTTGCTTTATCTTCCACTACTACGGAGTTACAAAACCAACGAAAATTCAATTCTTTGGTTTTGTTTCGGCTCAAGAGAGTTCCATGGTTTCTTTGTCCATTCAGGTCTAATCTGCTCCCACAAGTTCCTGCAATTCAGCTATTTACCCTGTACATTTTGGTCCTTCGAGCCGGATAAACGGCATTTGCGATAGACACTCTCTGAGAATCCAGCTCCTCCAACTTGTAAGCAGGTACGTTTATATTCTGCTTCGTTCGTCCATTTAATACGTTGGATAGTGCCAAGTGCCAAGTAATATTTTGTTATACGGAAGATTTTTTTTTTGTATTGGGTACATTTTTACCTTCCCAACACGCGTGATAAATATAATACTAGTCATTATTAATCATTAGTAAAATAAATAAAAAAATAATTAATAAAAGATTGTTGTGTGAAAAACACACAAAGTGTAAAAATTACACCCAAATGCACAATTTGACATAATTTTGCATAAGCGGAAAAAACACAAACAAAAACATCGAGGTTTTAGCGGCAGCATACATGCAGTAAGCGTCCAACACGCCACCGATGTCATCAACAAGGGGATTCATCTGGAAGACGGTGATAAATAAATAAAATAATAGCCCTGGTAATTATCGGAGGAAGCAGCTAAAGTAAATCGTGAGTTTTATGCTATCAAATTCATATTTTTTTTTACGCGCGTGTTTGTAACTAAGACGAATACTTAGTTTAACAGTGTAATTTGTGTCAGAGTTCTGTTAAATAACATTGCACCAAATATCAGAATTGTGTTTCGAACATTCTGATGTGTGGTGTATAAGCATTTATTTAACATCAAGTCTGCATCGAGCTCCAACCAATATTTTTCAAGATCGTACTCTTAATATCCTCTTCCCACACTCATTATCCACTCTCTTACTGATACTCTCTTCAGTTCGCTCTTTCTTCCGCGTCTCGCGTGCATCTCTTTATCACTCCCTTTTTACTCGTTCTCTTACACGCGTCTCGCGTGCATCTCTTTATCACTCCCTTTTTACTCGTTCTCTTACACATTGGTTTTTCGTTGCTGCGTACAAGCAGTGATGCGAATGGTGAGGTGTGCGTCAGTGAAAGAGTTTTGAACTGAAGAGCGACATTTTTCTATCACCACTACACTTACATGTGATAAATATTATTCACTCTGCATTTTTTTCGAAACAGTGGCGTTACTGTTGCTGAAATCAGAGAGTACGTATGTATGAAGGTGTGTTTCACTGAAAGAGGAGCGACACTCTTTTTTATCACTAATACATTTAAACGCGATAACTATTCTTGTTCTTTCTTTTGTTCTTAAAAAATAGAGTCTCTCTTCAAAGAAAGACAAATATTCCAGTCAAAGTGCAGTCAATGACCGATACATTTTTTTTCGGTATGAACGTCCATCGATCATATGGTTTGCTTTCCAGTGCTTAGATCCAACATAGTGATATGTATGTACATCGGTGTATGCTGTGTGTTTGCATCTTTTTGTTTGAATAGAGATTTCTGTTGAATACTTCTGTTTCAAGCTTAGATATTGTTTCGGACAGCAGGTACTTAGGTACATTAGGGTGGATCATAAACCTTTCTTTGAATTAATTTCGTCGTTTTAATATTCCGGTTTTAATCAATTGTTTCCGATATAAACTGATTGATTTTTCGGGAGTTGAAATTATTTCGGTATTACTTGCTTACATTTAAGTTTACATGCATAAATTGGAAAGTGTCAATTTGTTCTATTTTCGGTAATTCTTGCGAAGTTGTCGCTCAAATTAAGAAAAAAACATATTATTTTTTTTTTGTATGGGTTCTATACTGTTCTTTATCCTGCAGAGATAAATTATATCCCATCAATTTGATAATTAACTTCAATACACTTCGGTTTTTTGGTTGGCATACATAAAGGTAATTGTCTCGACACAATTCCTGTGGATTGTTGTGGTTTCACCTAGGTTCTTTCTTGAATAATCTTCACCTTTTTTCGCAGAAATGTCCCTTGATTATTTTATTCGTCTAGCCGACAACTTGGTTGAGTTCGAGGCTGCTTTAAACGACAACGAATTTCCACTGTCATCCATTTATAATTTAGAAATTCATAAGGATGAAGTGAAATCCATATGGAACCATTTAAAGCAGGCATATGGGAAATGTTTAGCTGATCTTGAGAATGAAGAACAAGATGATGGTGACAGGGGGCAGGATGGAAAGGAAATTAGCGCGATTGAAACAGTGAAAGAAAAATATAAAAAATCGTACTCCACGTACTGTCGTTGTTATTCTAAACTGAACGAGCTCATCAATGATCTCTCTCCGAAAACATCCCTTCCCAGCCCTACTTCAAGCTATGGTTTTAATTTGCCACCTTGTGAACTAATTACTTTTCAAGGCGACTATAAGTCGTGGCCAACCTTCCGTGACATGTTCACGGCGGTATGCGTCAAAAATCCAAAACTGAGTCCAATTGAAAAGCTTTTCCACCTGAGTCAGAAGACGAAAGGGGAAGCTCATGATATTGTATCGAAAAGTCCTTTAACAAACGAGGGTTTCAAAATGGCATGGGACAACTTGTGTTCTCGCTTCGAAAATAAAAGAGTCCTAGTTAATGGCCAATTGAGGACATTGTTCAGTCTTCCAGCAATATCTTCTGAAACAGCGAGTTCCCTAAAGAAAATTCAGAGGGATATAAATTCATGCATGTCCACTCTAAAGCTCTACGGTATTAATGTCGAAAGTTGGAATCCTATTTTTGTTTTTCTGTGCTCAAATTGTCTCCCAGATTCGACTCTAACCTTGTGGGAACAGACATTGAATGATAAAACGTGTATACCTCAATGGTCTGATCTTGACGCGTTCTTGACGAATCGATACAGGACTCTTGAGTCAGTATCTGAAATGAGACCTGCTAGTGAGCAAAAATCTGCTACGTCCAAATTTAAAAATTCACCCAAGCCAAAGAATGACACAGGCAATGTCCATACATTCCAAGCCAAGGTATGCAAAACGGAATGTCGACTTTGTCCTAAAGAGTTCCATATCATTCGGAATTGCCCTCGTTTTATTAGCATGGATCCCAATCAAAGATATGCTGAAATAAAAGCCAGTAACTTGTGTTTGAACTGTTTCTCGAGTGCCCATGCTCTGAAGGGTTGTAGGAGTATTCATTTATGTAAGAAGTGTGGCAAACGTCACAATACCCTACTTCACAGGAATTTAGATACTTCCAGGAATACTTCACAGGCTTCTCCATCAACTAGCATCACTAAGCACCCTAATTCAAGACCACTTCCGTCACCATTTGTTCCACAAAATAATTCGTCTCAATTACAGTCCACTACTTCTTCAAATGGTGTTATACAAACATGTTTTTCATCTAGCTCTAGGTATGACTTACAGAGCCAGGGCCCTGATCGATTCAGGATCAGAGGGCACATTTATTTCAGAGAAATTATTCAACACTCTTAAGCTTCCATTTACGCGAACATGCGCGAAGATTTCAGGATTGAATAATTCTATTTCCGCTGATGTCCAGAAGGAGTGTACGTTCGTATTGGGATCTAATACTGATGATAGTTTCCAAATTTCTGTCTCTGCCCTCGTAGTTCCACAACTTTCAAGCAACCTTCCTTCTAGGACCATAGATTTTCGATGCTTCTCCAATCTTCCACAACTACAATTTGCTGATCCTCGTTTTTATGAAAGCTCCAATGTCGATATTCTCTTGGGTGGCGATTTGCTCCCGTCGATAATGCTATCAAGATGCGAACGCGAAATTTGTGGGTCTCTAATGGCCCAGGAAACTGTTTTCGGCTGGATCCTCACCGGTCCTCTTCCTTCTAGCAATTCAGCATCATCTTCCACTCGTGTATCGTACTTCTGTGAAATCTCTTTGGATAAAGAGATTTCACGATTTTGGGAGTTGGAGAATATTCCACAGAAACGGTTCATGTCCCAATCCGATAAATTTTGTGAACAATTGTACGAGAGTTCTACTCAGAGAAACGACGACGGGAGATATATTGTTTCGCTTCCTTTTAAGGAAGGATATCCGGAGAAATTGTGTTTGGGTCAGTCTAGAACCAGCTCAATGGCTCAGTTCTTCCGCAATGAAGGTCGTCTCCTTAAAAATCCACAGTCTAAGGACGAATATGACAATGTTATTCAGGAATATATTACCCTTAACCATATGGTTCCTGTAGATTCTCCCATTCCTTCAAAAAATCCAACTCACTATTACTTACCACACCACGCGGTAATCAAGCCCGAGAGTACGACTACCAAAGTCCGGGTAGTTTTTAATGCATCTTCTGCTACGTCAAATGGGTTGAGTTTAAATGATATCCTGCACACAGGCCCAGTATTACAGAATGATCTAACAATCCTTTTATTGAAATGGCGTTTATGCCGTTACGTCTTTAATGGAGATATCCAAAAGATGTATAGGCAAATACTTGTTAATCCTTCACACACGCCTTTCCAACGTATTTTATTCCGTAAAAGTCCACATGAGCCCATACAGGATTATGAACTCAAGACTGTAACATTTGGCGTTAATTGCGCCCCATATCTCGCCATTCGTACAATGCTTCAACTAGCAAAAGATGTCCAGGACATATATCCTTTAGCAAGTAAAATTCTTAGGAAATCCATGTACGTAGATGATGCTTTAGTTGGTGCCCATACTATCGACATGGCGGTTAAGGCCAGAAATGAACTCATCCAGGCTTTAGGCTCTGCCGGATTCGCTATGAGAAAGTGGACGGCTAATTGCAAAAGTATCCTTGCAGATCTTCCTGCAGACCACTTACTATATGCTGATTTTTTAGAATTTGACGACCATTGTTCCGCAAAAACATTAGGTATTCGCTGGAACGCTCGATCTGATGCATTTTATTTCTCAACATCAGAATTTCCTGACACTTGTATATACACTAAACGCGAAGTCCTGTCGCAAATTTCAAAGCTATTTGATCCTGCAGGATGGCTTGCCCCAATCATAATAATTGCGAAAATTATTATGCAAAGAATATGGATGGATCGAACTGATTGGGATTCCATCATTTCACCGGAAGCTCTTCACCATTGGAAATTATTTCAGTCCAGTTATTCTCATATAAATGACATAAGTATACCAAGGTGGATTAACTTTGCTCCAGAATGTGAAGTCCAATTCCATGGATTCTCCGATGCTTCTGAAAGAGCATATGCTGCCGCCATATACATTCGTGTTGTACACAAGAACTCCGTTTACACACACTTAATAACCTCCAAGACAAAAGTGGCTCCAATCAAGACCTTATCGATCCCCAGACTAGAATTATGTGGCGCAGCCCTATTAGCTGAAATGATAGACAATGTCATTCCACAATTTGAGATCCAAGAATATTCTATGATGTGCTGGACCGATTCCACGATTGTGTTGTCGTGGCTGGCAAAACCACCATGTGTCTGGAATACGTTTGTCGCTAATAGAGTGTCCAAAATCATTCAGATTATTGATCCCTCCCGATGGTTTCATGTTGACTCTGAAACTAATCCAGCAGATATAGCAAGCAGAGGTGTTCATCCACAGGTTTTGGTAAATAATGATCTCTGGTGGCTAGGACCACCCTGGTTATCAGATTCATCAAAACATTGGCCAAATGTTCCTACTACAAATTTCGAAGAAACCGATTTAGAAAAAAAGCCGGTAAAGGTACATTTCTCCTATTTCCAGCATTTTGAAGATGTGCTAGATCGATTCTCCTCTTTCCCCAGGGCAGTACGAGTAGTGGCCTACGTCTACCGTTTCTACTACAGTACGCACCCGAAATTCCGCTCTAATTATCATAGAAACACTACTAATATCACAGCGTCTGAAATCCTGTTTGTTCGTCGGCAATTGATATCCATGTGTCAGAAGGCGTGGTATCCAAACGAATATATGACACTAAGTGCCAAGAAATCCATTCCATCTTCGAGTTCATTGCTGAGTTTGAATCCTTTTATCGATTCTGAAGGTGTCATGCGAATTTGCGGTCGATTGGAAGCATCTCCTGCATTATCTTACAACGAAAGACATCCAATTGTTCTTCCATATTGTTGTCAATATTCCCGACTTCTAATTAAATTTATCCACTTGATATCTCTGCATGGGGGAAATCAACTTGTTCTCCGTTTGGTGCGATCACAGTACTGGATTCCAAAAGTACAAAATCTAATCAAGACCACCATCCATAACTGCAAACCATGCATCCTATACAAACGGAAATGTCAAAAACAGCTAATGGCGGCGCTGCCCCCTGAGAGATGTGAAATTTCCCGTCCCTTCACACATACTGGATTAGATTTTGCTGGTCCATTTGACATCAAAAGCTATTCGGGCAGAGCTTGTCGTATTACTAAAGGATATGTATGTGTATTCGTCTGTTTTTCCACAAAGGCGATACACCTTGAAGCAACATCCGATTTATCCACCTCAGCTTTCCTTGCTGCCTTCAGTCGTTTTGTGTCACGTCGTGGTTGTCCTCTTCACTTACACTCCGACAATGGAACCACATTTATTGGCGCCTCCCGACTTGTGGCCAAGGAATTTCTACAAACATCACAAAGTGCTGTAACTTCCAATTACGCTCATCAAAATATATCATGGCACTTTATACCTCCTGGAGCCCCTCATATGGGAGGACTTTGGGAAGCAGGGGTAAAGAGCTTCAAGCAACACTTAAAAAAGACTGCAGGAATCATCAAGTATACTTTTGAAGAATTCCAAACGTTGTTATCCAAAATTGAGGCGTGTCTTAATTCCAGACCATTATCTCCTATCTCACAAAATCCGTCAGATCTTTCGGCACTAACACCAGGCCATTTCCTGATCGGCTCTCCACTTTTAGTTCCACTGGATCCTGAAATTAGCGAAACTCCAATGTCCATCCAAAATCGTTGGCAGCGGCTCAAAGTAATACATCAGCACTTGTGTACGCGATGGAAAAATGAGTACCTAAAGGAGCTACAGAAGCGGCACAAGTGGAAAAAGCCTGAAGACGATCTTAAGGATAACATGCTGGTTGTTGTTAAAGATGAAAATTTACCTCCAAACTGTTGGCGTCTCGGCAGAATAACTCGCGTCTATCAAGGTAACGACAGACGAGTGAGAGTAGCTGATGTCCGTACACAAAGAGGCACTATAACCAGGCCCATTACAAAACTCGTTATTTTATCCTCCGAATCATCTGCCTAATAACTTTCCATCACTCTTTCGTACTACCAACGTGCCCGATTTTTTAGACTTACTTTCCGACTTTATTATTTTCAATATTTTCTCAACCTTCTCTTAAACTATTATTCTAGCACTATGAGCCCAACCACCAAGCACAACAGCAGCCAGAATAAACAGAAGCCTTTTGTGTGTAGGGTATGCCGGAAGACACACGCTTTGAAATCCTGTTGGCGTTTCCGAAATATGAATACGACCGAGAGGAAGGAAGTCGTTAAGAAATATGGGTACTGTCCTAATTGTCTGGCGCACGTCCACTCACAAGGATCCTGCTTCACGAAAACAGGATGCGCTTATTGCAAGCAGCCCCACCATTCCTTACTCCATATACATCCTCGGCTCCAAAAAGTCTCTCCAGGTTCGACTTCCAGAACATCCCGGGTTCCACCAAAGTCCTCGTCCTTAAGTACACCACCTAAAAAACCATCCACGTCAATCAGTACGGGCCCGCGAGTAAGTAGACAACCCCCACCTAGTACGACGTCGCTCACCGCAATACTTAAGCAAAATGCTGCAACCTTGCTACCAACGGCGCTAGTAAAGGTAGACGCTAAAGATGGTAAACATTATGCACGTTGCTTGTTCGATTCCGCATCCAGAATAAGTAGTATCTCGAAGCGGTTCACCGACAAGCTGGGATTGACAACTCTAGAATTGGACAACGAAACAATTTGTCCACTCACTTTATGGTCCTGTGTTGATTCCACTTACAAAGTAGAAGCAACTTTGCGGGTACATAATCGAATCAGCACAGTAACTCCTACAGAAAGTTTACCCGAATCCATAAAATCCAATTTTAAAAATCTTGTTCTGGCTGACAAACATTTCCACAAAGCGTCGTCGATAGACATTGTTCTAGGGGTTGATATTTACTCGCGCGTTATCTCAGAAGGCATTTTTGTACGAGCAGGTCTTCCCACTGCTCAAAATACAATGTTCGGAATAATTTTATATGGTATTTTTTCTTTACCTTAAGATGTAATAGTTTAGATCATTTTATAATTAGCAATGGATTTAAAGCAAAATATAAACGCACTAATGAATTCTTTACATTTAAGTATAACATAATTAAATTACATACTTGAATTCCATTACTATGCATATAATACTTTTTACATATATTTTTTAACAAAGTTTTGTAAATTAATTTATTTTAACTACAATTCCAATACAATTAAAAATGTGACCTGAATTCTGAAAATTGTTACCTCACTACTTTTAAACTTTTTTTTCATTAGTATTCTCCTTCTGTATCTGCAATATGACTCCATATCCTTTTCACTAATTACAGATATCCTGCAAGGCGGGCGGTGATGTTTACGTCAAAACAGTACATCCCTATATTTGAGTTGTACGCCGTAAATTCCTATTTCATTTAAACTGAATTCCCAATTTAAAATGTATCTATGTGTAAAATCGCCAAACGCCAGTGCAGTAAAGTAATCGAAGTACTTTACTGCATTACATTTATCTACATTACAGAGCCATATTGCAAATACAGCATCCGCAAAACTTGTCTCTGGTTCAATCCTATTCTTTTACAACAGTCAAACCTACTGGTAAGATTTCGTCCAACAAAAAATAAATCTTAAATTCCTAAGCAAAATCCTAAATACATTGTGTTGTTTTTTCTTTTGCTTTATCTTCCACTACTACGGAGTTACAAAACCAACGAAAATTCAATTCTTTGGTTTTGTTTCGGCTCAAGAGAGTTCCATGGTTTCTTTGTCCATTCAGGTCTAATCTGCTCCCACAAGTTCCTGCAATTCAGCTATTTACCCTGTACAATGGGTAAAAAGAGGGATAAAAATTGTACCAACCAAACTGCTATACCTAGAATACCTAGAATATTCGGTGTATACATTCCTCTGATTGCATAGATAAGTTAAATACACGGATTTTTCAAAATTCGTACTTTTTGGGGTTAAAATGAAAAAAGGGGATACAAATAGTACCAAACAAATAACAGCAGCTAGAGTCATGAAATTCGGAGTATACATTCCTTTAACTACGTAGACATGAAAAATAAAAGGTTTTTTTTTCCAAATTCGTACTTTCAAGGGATACAATGGGTACGGAGGGATAAAAATGGTACCAAGCAAACGGATACACTTGGAATAATGAAATTCATAGATTACATTCCTCTGATTACGTAGACACTTAAAAAAGAAATTTTTCGAAATTCGTACTTTTTGGGGTTAAAATGGAAAAAGAGGATACAAATAGTACCAATCAAATGACCGCAGCTAGAGTCATGCAATTCGGAGTATACATTCCTCTGACTGCGTACACACGGAAAATCAACGGATTTTTCGAAATTCGTACGTTCAAGGGATACAGTGGTACAGAGGGATAAAAATAGTACTAACTAAACGACTACAGCTAGAATGATGAAATTCTAATTGCGTAGAAACGTCAAAGGGATAAAAATGGTACCAACCAAATGGACGCAACTGGAATCATGGAATTCGGTGTATACATTCTTCTAACTGCATAGACACGCAAAATAAAAAGTTTTTTTCCAAATTCGTAATTTTTCTTTTACGGCAAAAAAAGTTATTTTGCACTATGTACGTCTGATAATGGATTTTCAAAATTTGTACTTTTGGAATTAAAATAGAATGGAAATACAACCAACTGTAGCACCCACTATCTACAAATATTTATCGTATTTACGCTTTTTGAAAATATAAATATAAGAATATTTATTTTTTATTTGAAATAAATAATGGTTTGAAATAATTAAAATATTACAATTATTTATAAAATTATTTTTTCAATATTTGTATTTGTTTTGGTTTGGTTATATTAAAAAATTTATATTTTTCTGTAATATTACTACACTTCTACGAAAACCGACAACCTCTGTGGAATGCAATCCATGGTGGAAGGTATATAAACTTCGGCCCGGCCGAACTTAACGCCGTTTTTACTTGTTAATTGTAAAATGAGTAGTCTATTTTGGACTATTTTTTTAAATAAAGCATTGCTCCATTTTCAAAATTAATACCTAAAAAGGACTATCTATCTAATTTAATGGGTTCTTGCGTTATTTTACAAAACTCGAAAAAGTTATTGAATTTTTGCTGATGGAAATTGATTCTGGCGTCTTTACTTTTTACAAAAAATGAGAATTAAACATTTAGTCCCCACACAAATCTTCTTTCAGGCAATACTTCTGGCCTCACCAGACTTCACATATTTTTACTGAATAAATATGCAATGAATGAGCCAATGACCATAGAGATAGGATTAACATAAAGTGGGATATATATGACCATGACCATGATATATATTCGATCCATGACTTCGATAAAATCTCCCCATAGATTTAGTATATTTCTAACGATATGTGAACTGACATCTTTAAAAATCAAGTAAAGGTAGACATTCAAGAATTTTATTCGGAAAGAAGGAGGTATCATAAATTCCTTTCCCTGCTCGAAACCTGCCTTTCTTCATCCGCACACTTTTTCGAAATATTTATAAATTTGAACTGGGATATTGTCCTGGCTCAAGACCATTTTGCTTCTATATTTAATAGAATGCAAATTTATTTACAAATGGCATGGTGACATTTATTACTTGGCTGTAGACTACCACGATCATGATTTCGACCATGTCAAAAGTCTTTTCAAGTGGCTTCGCAGCGACTTTTCAACATCAAACCCGGCCTCTATAAGGAGATGATTCTCACAAACGAACGAGAATCACAACTCCTTATAGAGGCCGGGTTTGATGTTGAAAAGTCGCTGCGAAGCCACTTGAAAAGACTTTTGACATGGTCGAAATCATGATCGTCGTAGTCTGCAGCCAAGTAATAAATGCAGCCAATAAATAAAGATGATTCTCACAAACGAACGAGAATCACAACTCCTTATAGAGGCCGGGTTTGATGTTGAAAAGTCGCTGCGAAGCCACTTGAAAAGACTTTTGACATGGTCGAAATCATGATCGTGGTAGTCTGCAGCCAAGTAATAAATGTCACCATGCCATTTGTAAATAAATTTGCATTCTATTAAATATAGAAGCAAAATGGTCTTGAGCCAGGACAATATCCCAGTTCAAATCAAATATTGATTACAGACCAAAAAAATGCAAACGAAAAAACTATTTATAAATTTTTTAAATTGGAATTATTTCATATAAAAAATAACCATCAGACAACTGCCTCATTGACATAAATTTGAAAATTGTATATGATGTTGTCCACACCAAACTCCACGCTTGGATTTTTATTTCTTTATTTGAACTGTAACTTGGACATAACGATGTCCAATGTAAATATTGTCCTTTGTCACTGACAACAATTACAACACCTGACGGCGAATGTCTGTCCTGTCTGGCTGTGAAATATTGGAGTGCGTCGACGACCAAACACTTGGCCGCAAACACGCCCACGCCCAACGCCACAGCAAAAGTGCATATGGCCTTTGTTGGCATTTTAAAAGGACCTTTTCGCGAAAAAAAAATAAACACACACATACACACAAAATAAACACAACCTTTGACATACAGTCGATACTGGCTGCACTGCAATATTGACAATAAATTATTTCAATCAATTAACCGCGGACACACACAGACATGCAATCACAGGGATCCTTTCACGAAACGACAGACTTTTTGTTGAACCAAAAAAAAGCAAAAAAAGCCTTGCAAAGGCCAACAATTTAATTGAATATGCGCTGAAGTGATTTCTCCACAACAAATGTCGTCCACGATTTAAGGATCAAAATTGAAAAAGAGTTCTTTTTTTTTCACGATTTACTTCAAAAATCGAAGATTTATATGCTGCTGGACAAAAACAAGCCCGTCGAAATGTTTTCTGACATTTGATTTTTGGCCAGGACATGAAAAACGCCCTGTCCCACTCCCCGTTCCAGTCCCATTCGCAGTGGTAATCGAAGATGAAGAACAACGAACACGAAAAACAACACACAACAAGATTAATGGTTTCGCATTGTATGCGAAGAAACAAGAAAATAATCTTTTTGAAGAGAAGAGGAGAAAACAAAACCAAAAAAAAAAGATATGCCATACAAAACCTGCTGATAAAATAGAAACAAAGTGATTTATAATGGGACACTAAAAAATTTGTTACAAAAGACCAGCGCCCTCCCGTTCCCACTCCAGCGTCCTTAGCTTTTGCTTTGCTTTTCCTGTCCAGTCCGGCCCGACCGTTGCCTTTTCAATGGCATCATCATTGATTCGCCTGAAAACATCCTTATAAATCCCCATAACAATTGAAAATCAAACAACATGAAAAATTAATGATTGTTAAAAAGAGAAACCGTCCCCCCTCCCCACCTCTCACCAACACATATCTTTGGCATTGTTTGTTGTTTGCTGGTCAGGATAACAAATGTTGTGGTAACATATGAAAACATTTTCGCAACAAAAGAAAAACTTAAAGTTTCCACAAAGATCATTGGTTGGGGGAGGTTAAAGAAAACCAGATGACAAACAAGACAAGATGCTATTCGCCTGAAAGCCTTTCCAGCGAAAACCCTTGTCACAATCTGTTAGGGAGAGAGAGAGAGGGTTTAGGCAAAGGGTTGCGTACTTTTGGCTACCGTCGCCAAAACTATCCACATTTTAAGAAAAAAAAAACACTCCTTATGAGTCAAGAACAGCCTTACGAAGAACCATGAACGTCTGGTGAACCCTATCGAAAAACAATCAAAGCATGTAGGTTGACCGGACAAAAATACCTTTAGAGCGATGTGAATGATGCTGATGCATACTCTAGGGAAAAGTGGGACTTTGTCCAGGAGCTTCGATATGTGTCGATAGCTCAAGATTTTCAATATACATGTGTATTGGGTGTCTAGAGCCCTCCGACTATCGTATATCGATATCATTTGTAGTATTTGATAAGAACTTAAATGTGATGAGAAACAACAAGGACCTCTCTTTTGGAACTTTTATTTTAGTTAAAACGAAATCGTCTCATTTTAAAAATGCAAAAATACCCCAAAAGAAAAAAACATAAGCATCACCCCAAATTTATGTGTTGTTGTGGTCAAGAAAACATTTTTGGACCATTTTTGGGTTGGAGTCAGAAATGTCACTGTCACTGAGGTCACAGTTCGCAGAGCCAAAGCATCAACGTTTATTCATAGATATGAGATGAAATAAAAAAATGGGGTTAAAGA
This sequence comes from Polietes domitor, assembly GCA_947397865.1. Taxonomy (NCBI): domain Eukaryota; kingdom Metazoa; phylum Arthropoda; class Insecta; order Diptera; family Muscidae; genus Polietes; species Polietes domitor. Next base: position 130,483,536 of record OX377622.1, read on the forward strand.
AAAACAAGTAAAAACGGAGTTAAGTTCAGCCGGGCCGAACTTTATATACCCTTTATAAAGGGTGATTTTTTAAAAGCTATAGGAAAGTTTTTCAAAAAAAAACACATAAAATTCAGAAAAATGCATGAAATCTTTATTTTAATCAATAGTACGGTCCATATAATTTAATGTTTGAAGATTATTTCATGCAAATGCAGACCTTGACTGCACCTCAAATGGTTCATCCGCTTAGTCCAATTTTGGCATACTCTTTCCAACATTTCGGCCGGTATCTCACGAATAAATGCTTCAATGTTGTCTTCCAATGCGTCAAACCGACAAGCCCGTATAGACATGAGCTTTAAAATAGCCCCACAAAATATAGTCTAAAGGCGTTAAATCGCACGATCTAGGCGGCCAATTGACCGGTCCCGAACGTGAAATAAAATGTTCACCGAACTCGCCTCTCAATAGGTCCATTGTTGCGCGTGCTGTGTGGCATGTGGCACCGTCTTGTTGAAACCACATGTCATGCAAGTCAAGCTCTTGCATTTTGGGCAAAAAAAGTTGGACATCATCTCACGGTAGCGCTCACCATTCACAGTTACGTTACGATTCGCATCATCTTTGAAGAAGTACGGTGCAATGATGCCACCAGCCCATAAACCGCACCAAACTGTGACTTTTTCTGGATGCATTGGTAGCTCTTGCAATGCTTCTGGCTGATATTCACTCCAAAATCGACAATTCTGCCTATTTACCTACCCATTGAGCTAAAAATGAGCTTCGTCGCTGAACACAATTTTTCGGTAAAAAAAGTGGATCTTCGGCCAACTTTCCAAGAGCCCATTCACCAAAAATTTTACGTTGCGGTAGGTCGTTCGGCTTCAATTCTTGCACCAGCTGTATTTTGAAAGGCATCACACCTAAATTCTTCAGCAAAATTTTCCACGTTGTTGAGTAACAGAGGCCCAATTGCTGCGAACGGCGACGAATCGATAGATTGATGGTCATCATTAACACTGGCCGATACAGCTGCGATATTTTCTTCAGTTCGCACTCTACGTAAGCGTGTTGGTGGTTTAATGTCCAACAATGTAAATTTGGTGCAAAATTTAGTCACAATAGCCCGAATAGCCGCTTCAATGGGTCGATTAAACTGACCATAAAATGGAAGCGCGCGATGAACTTTCTTAACAGAGCACGCATTTTGATTATAAAATTCAATAATTTGAAAGCGTTGTTCGTTCGAAAGACGATTCATGGTTAAATTATAGACCAAACTGAAGATGTTTGACAGTGAAACAAAACACGAAACGTGCGTCAGCTGCTTAAACCAGTGATGCCAAAAAGATAATAGATAAAAAATCACCCTTTATTTATATTTTCAAAAAGCTTAAATACCATAAATATTGGTAGATAGTAATAGGCAGTCGCGATGGATTCATAGACATTTGGTTGTATTTCCATTCTATTTTAATTGCAAAAAATACAAATTTTAAAAATCCATTATCTCATGTACATAGTGCAAAATAACCTAACTTCATGCTTCAACTAATGTTTGCCGTAAAAGCAAAAAGTACGAATTTGGAAAGAACTTTTTCTTTTGCGTGTCAGAGGAATGTATACATCGAATTCGAAGATTCTAGCTGCGGCCATTTGGTTGGTACCATTTTTATCCCCTTTTTCCTATTTAACCCCTGTAAGAGTACAACTTTCTAAAATCTATTTATTTTACGTGCCTACGCAATAAGAGTGATGCACACACCGAATTTCATCATTCTAGATGTATTCGTTAAGTTGGTACTATTTTTATCCCTCTGTACCCATTGTATCACTTTAAAGTACAAATTTGGAAAAATCTTTTATTTTTCGTGTCTACGCAGTCAGAGGAATGTATACTCCGAATTTCATGACTATAGCTGCGGTCATTTGGTTGGTACTATTTGTATCCCCTTGACGTTTCTACGAAATTAGAATGTCATCATTCTAGCTGTAGTCGTTTAGTTGGTACTATTTTTATCCCTCTGTTCCCATTATATCTTTTGAAAGAACGAATTTGGAAAAACCTTTTATTTTTCGTGTCTACACAGTCAGAAGAATGAATACTCCGAATTTTATGACTCTAGCTGCGGTCAGTTGGCCAACTTAGAAAGACTAGAAAGTGAAAATTATATTATTTTTTTAGTTTTTGTGTTGTTTGATTAGTGATCAATTTGATTGATTTTCTATGTGTTTTGAATGTAATGTAGTTTCTTCTTACGAGTGAAGATTTTTGTTTTGGTAATCGAAAGGAGGAGAATCACACTTAACAAAAAATCAATTTGATTTTTGACATTTCTTCCATTATTCGCCGTAAACTAACGTTCTCCATGGAACATATCCATTTCTTTAGTATCTCAGGGAAGTAACTTGACTGTAATTGGTACATATATTACCGATCAGGAGAAAAATCAATATGAAAGCAGATTTTAATTTTGCCTTTTGTTTTTATTTTTGCCTGGTGAAGCGGGCGGGGTTTCAGCTAGTATAGTATAAACATAATGATAGCCTTGCCTTATATTGTAAAATAATTAAATGTTTATATTTATTTATAAAATTATATTTCTCAATATTTCTATTTAATATTTTCCTGTAATGTTACTGCGGTGGACGGTATATAAAGGTCGTCCCTAACATAACGCCGTTTTTATACACTCCACGAGAGTATTATGGCTTTGTGCATTTGTTTGTAACACCCAAAAGGAAGCGAGATAGACCCATTGTTAAGTATACCGATCGACTTAGAATCACTTTCTGAGTCGATTTAGCAATGTCCGTCTGTCTATTATAGCAATAGTAATTTCATGTGAAGCGATCGCACAAATTTTGTCTCTTCTCTCCGATTTTGATGGCATTTTCGAAAAGTACATATTTCTGTATGGCGAATATAATTTTTGGCAGGCATATCGACAATTTTGTGTAGCCTGCTTTAACTAAGTTATGTTAATGACTTCTATTAAATATTTTTAATTTCGACTGCAATCACATTTATAACTGTGGTAGAGTAGGTACCAGAAACTCCATTATGGAAATTATGGAGCGTCTTATTGACACTATAATCTGTTAATGAAAATTTATTTAAAAAATAGTAGAGGTACTTTTTGGATTATTATAGAAATTACAGGGAATTAAGAATTAATGGGAATTAACGATTTTAGATTTTTCGTTTGTTGTAAATATTTGATTTGAACTGGGCTATTCTCCAGGCTCAAGACCATTTTGCATTTATATTTTATAGAATGCAAATTTATTTACAAATGGCATGGTGGCATTTATTGCCCTATGAAAGGTTTCCTCACGTGGCTTCGAGGAAACCTTTCACAATTCTATAAAATATATGTACAAAATGGTTTGAGCCAGGAGAATACCCAAATTCGAATCCAATATGATTTTATAAAAATATATTTAACTCGAAGCAATTTGCTATAAATTCCCAAAAAAAATTACATGGTATTCATATGGGTGATTCTATTGGAACGGGTGTGACACTTTTACTTAAATATGTTTAAATATCTCCCATATTCATTGACTGAAATTTGTGCTATATTGCCAATTGAAAACGTCAGGTTAATCGGAATATTATTGCTAATACAAATATGTCTTAGCGTTTTATCTCCTATATATAAAGAGTGATTTTTTTGAGGTTAGGATTTTCATGCATTAGTATTTGACAGATCACGTGGGATTTCAGACATGGTGTCAAAGAGAAAGATGCTCAGTATGCTTTGACATTTCATCATGAATAGACTTACTAACGAGCAACGCTTGCAAATCATTGAATTTTATTATCAAAATGCGTGCTCTGTTAAGAAAGTTCATCGCGCTCTTCCATTTTATGGTCAGTTTGATCGACGCACTGAAGCGGCTATTCGGGCTATTGTGACTAAATTTCGTACCAAATTTACATTGTTGGACATTAAACCACCAACACGCTTACGTAGAGTGCGAACTGAAGAAAATATCGCAGCTGTATCGGCCAGTGTTAATGATGACCATCAATTATCGATTCGTCGCCGTTCGCAGCAATTGGCCCTCTGTTACTCAAAAACGTGGAAATGCCAAAATTGGACTTTCCGAATGGACCACCTAAGACGCAGCCGCGGTCAACATTTAAATGAAATTATCTTCAAAAAGTAAATGTCATGGACCAATCTAACGTTTCAAATAAAGAACCGATGAGATTTTGCAAATTTTATGCGTTTTTTTTTTTTTAAGTTATCAAGCTCTTAAAAAATCACCCTTTACTAGAATCTAGAGCGTCTTATTTCCTTGAATTCTGTAATATTCTTCCATTACATGACTTTATTCATATTTGCTAATCAAAATAGTAGTTCATACACCTTCTTCTAAAGTATACATTACCGACATCTCTTTATGAATAAAGGAAATATAGGATATTTAAATTGTAACGGGCTAACGCCCGTTATCCTGTTACGACACCAGTTTACATCTGGAAAAGAAAATGATCAGACCTATTGTTGTCGTAATTTTTTTGAAATATAATCAAAAATATGTATTATGAGAAGTATAAACATTACGAATTTGTATCGGTGTTTTCTTAAACTATAAATTGATTTTGAAATTTTGTCGAAAAAAGGGTCACCCATATGTATTTGTACTCTATATTTGTACATTAAAAGTTGTTTCCCACTTTTCAAAATATTACGTCAATGGCTCTGGCATTCCGTAAACCAAACGAAAGTTCAATTGTTCGCGAGGTATCAATAAAATTAACTCTAAATTTGTGATATTTGCAACAATTTTAACATTTATAAAATTTAAATCCATTATTGTTTGTCTCGATATCACCAAAATCTGTTAATGGGAATGTTCTTGGCGTAATGCAATAAAAAGTAGGCCGCTTGAAATTTGGGAATTTTAGCTGCTACTAAACAATGTGTCAGCAATACGAAAATATAAAATGTTCAGCAAATCAATATTTACGGCGAGATTGCAATTGTATTATTTGCCTATAATGCTCTTTAATTTGTTAGCCTTGTTAGTTACCTATGATGCCAAACTCAAATTGTATTTTATCTAAGCATAAGCATCTATCTTTCCACGTCCCCACCCCCTTGTCAACTAAACTTAACCCAGACATTCATCCCTTGACTCATTTGGTGTTCGAAAAAAATTAACAAAATATTTCATTCTTAAACGTTAGTTTAGTGGCAATCTCTCTCTCATTCACTCTGTGTGTGCCTCTGTGCCCAGAGATGTCAACACAAACGGCCAAACGGAGAATGACTGCCCCATCGACACAAACAATATCCTAAATTGAAATATGTATTCCAGTTAGGTCCTTCCTTCGTTGTCATTGTTGCTGTCGCTTGTTGTCCCTGGAGAAATTAATTTGATTTATTCGTCACTTTCGCTTGTTGTCTGCGTAATTTAATAGAAATCCGAAAAGTTCTGTCCCTATACTCTGCTTCTCTGCTGTGGCACGTATTGATTGCAGCGCTCTTTGTTCACCACTCACAAGGATCAAACACAACTACGATTGCGGCAGACAATACGCAGACAAAACTAACTGAAATAGAATTAATGGAACCCTTATGTGGGTGGTGGGGGGTGGGGTCCTCCATCACCCTGTCACGTATCGGTAGACACAATTATAGACGTCGACAGACGGGTATTTATTTAACGTTATGACACACTTCCGATCCTTTAGTCTATGTTTGAGCAGGAGTTGAAAGGCAGTCGATAAGAGGTGGCCGGGAGTAGCTACACAGAAGCTGTGGCATTTCAATGTAATTGATGTATGCTAATTTAAGTTAATTTCGAAAACCAAACGGGGAAAAACAGACAATGAAGTCAGCAACATGGTGGAATATGTGAACAATATGGCCATTAGAATAGCTGTCATTGTTGGGTACCCCGAGCATCATAAGAGTCCTTTAACGGGGACGAAAGCAACTAAAGCGCGTTAACTGAAATACAATTTTCATTCTCCTCCTTTGCGAATTGTGTTTTTTAGAGGTTTCATTGTCCGATAAGGACACTCGATTAAAAGATAGAAGTTTTTGTCTATGAATTCGGCAAATTTCTGTTAATTGTGTACTCAAAGGATATCACTGTTAATGATTTGCATTAATGTATATATTAAAATAAAAATATATATGACGATTTTTCCTTTTAATTTGCATGGGAGATACGTGTGAACTTAAATTAAATTACAATTTAATTTAATTAATTTAAATATTGCGAACATAAAAAACTTTTTTGAGGTGTGAATTTTTTTTAGGTCCTATTTGAGATGGGCGCGACTCACGTGAATTGCGATAATCACGTGATTCAAGCGTGATCGTGAACAAAATTAATTTTACTCACGTGAGCGTGCGTGAACGTTATAGCTTTTTAAAAAATCGTTAAATAGAAGTTCTTTTTTCAGACTTTTGCTCATAACCTTTTTAATAATGTTCCGTATTAGATATTCTTTGTTTTATTATTTTTTGTTTTTTTTTTTTTTGAAGTACTTTTCAGAAAATATATTCACAATGTTTTTATTAACATTTTTATTTTTTTAAATTAAAACTTTATTTTTTAATTGTTTGTATACCTCGATTTTCTCAAAAAAAAATCATTTAAACATTTAATTATTCTGTAAATATTCTGCCTTGTTTGAAAGTGGTTCCATAATTATGAATTGTTTTTTAATTTTTTGAAAATTTCTCTAATCTCCACTGTATGCTCTATCACTTCAGCTATCTTGAGTTAATATTTACAAATTCTTATCTTTGCCATAAAGTAATATATCGTTTTTTGTTTATTAATGCTCAATAATAAACAAGGATTTCCATTTATTTTTTATATATATTTTTAATTTTACAACAAAAAATATAAAAAATGGAGGAAATCCAAAATAATTTTTGTCAACTGTTCGATTTGTCGTGTAATGTGCATTGTCGTGCATTAAGCACGTATAATTTCTATTTTTATACCCTACACCACTTCGTGGATTAGGGTATTATAAGTTAGTTTTCCGCCAGCTGAATCGATTTACCGATGTCTGTATGTCCGTCCGTCTGCTGTCCATCTAAGCTTGTTCGCAATCTACAGGTCGCAATTGATGTCCGGTTATCATGGAATTTGGCAGAAGTTACTTTTTTTGCCAAGGACGATCATTATTGAATTTGGAGGAAATCGGTTCAGTTTTAGATATAGCCACCATACAAATGTCGCTCCCGATTTGACTTTTTCCGCCCTATAAAGCACATATAGTACCCGATTTCTTCAAATTTAGCATAACACCTTATAATCGAACTAAAAACACCTATGGTGAAAGTGGGTAAGATGGGTTCAGATTTAGATATAGCCCCTATAAAAATGTCGCTCCCGATTTCACTTTTTCCGCTTTAGAAACCACATCTTGTACCCCATTTTCTTTAAAATTGGCACAACATCTAATAATCCAACTAGAAACACCTTTTCAGAAATTGGGTAAGATCGGTTCACATTTAGATATAGCCCCAATACAAAGGTTGCTCCCGAAAATTTAACCGATTTTGGCCAAATTTTACATATTATATTTCACAGGCCTCAAGTGTGGTTATAGGGCCCCTTCAAATGTCCGACCGATTCATCCTATTACCGCAGTATAATCTGTATTTATCATTGGATCTTGATCATTTTTTCCAGATCACGTTAATTCCTTTATTATTTACCATATTCATTAAATTTGATTAAATATGAATTTATAGTAACTGTATAATTTATATGAACTACATAAAATTGTTGCCATGAAATACCTGGGTTTAGTAATCAAAGCGAGGTATATACGAAGGGAGTGGTGTAGGGTATTATATAGTCGCCCCGCCCGAATTTAGCCTTTCCTTACTTGTTTTTCTATTATTTAAGCGCCAATAGTGTTAGTTCAATTAAAAAATTCACATAAGTGATATCGGGGTATATTCTTTGTTTTCTACTTGGATTATTCTGCGTTGATGTAAATTATATAATTTTCGGATTTTTTTGAAAAAAGTTTTATTATACTATTAAAGAATATAAAATTCTGCATCACTACAGAAAATATCAATGGCATGTGTTGTTTACTTTTAAAATCTGAACCGATGTGACCCACTTTCTCCACAAATATTTCCAGTTGAAATATAACGTGTTGTGCCAAATTAGGAGTGACGTTTATAAGGAAGTTATATATAAATCTGAACCGATTTGCTTCAAATTTAATAGCGTCCGTCATAGATGTGCAAAAATCAATTGTACCAAGTTCTGTTGGGATTGGATAATAACTGAGACTTGTTCTTCGATAATTATTATTAATTAATTTCCCAGAAAATTTTTTGTTTTCGTAAAATTGTATTCAAATTGGTAATTTCAACCATCTGTGTGGCGTTACTCATTTCGATTTAGAATAGGAAATGAGGGGGATCATGCATATATTTTTTTTCTTTGTGGAAATTGTTTGCATGATTTACGTGATTAACGCGTGAAACCTGATTTTAATTTTACCATTTGTTTTTTTTTTTTCTGGCGAGCTGACGGGGTTTACCTAGACTTTTTTACATTTTTAACAAAATGTTTCCCAAAAACACAGAATGGAAATAATTAGCCACTTAAATGATTTTAGAATAGTCTAAGTTTTGAAATACTGTAAGCCAGAAGTGGTCATCTTCAATGAAAGTTCTGACAACAATAAATACATATTTCCATATTTTTGCTGTAATGCATGGAATTTGTCAAACTGATACATTTTTTCTTATCTGCGAGGAATCCCTATCGCCAGAAATTTGTCACAACACACAAATGTAGTCCAAGTCAAGGGGGTATGAAAGATCCGGCACGGTCGAATTAATCTGTCTTTATAAAAAAATCTGTTCCTGTTCAATGTTACGTGAACAAGGGAAGGTTTACAAACATTTGAATATGGAATTTAAATGCAGACTTATAATGAACAAATTGAAGGCCGAAGTTTGTTTGTCAATCTTTGAAGACATCGAGCGGTAAAAGACCTAACTCGAATGAATGAATTGAATATGATAATTTTGTCAGATTTTCAACCCACACAATTTTTTTTAGAAAATACGGCTTTATTTTTGTAGCATCATATTAATCAGGGAAACGTTATCTGTATTCATAACAAATTTCTTCTAAATCCAATCATTTTTGTGAATTTTTACCACATTTTCCCATATCCGTCCATTGAGCGCCACGTCCTTAAATGATTATAGTGCCGTGGAAGGCTGTGACAACTATTATGTTCTTTTCCTAAAAATGATTTTTTGATAATTTTTTAAATGTCAATGAACACTTATAGCAACGCCTATATGAGTCATTCCATGTCAAATCGGACAGCAAAATTTTCTTATGACTCGGATTTTTTTTTGAAATCTCAGGAAGGATTTTTCTTTAAGAAATATTTTATACGTGTCTTAGAAAATATAAAACTTAAAATTTTATTTGTAGAGTTTTAGGCATTGCAAATCCCACAACAATTTAAAATACTGCTGAAGAAAAGATAATAGCTAAAAATCACCCTTTAGCTATTATCTTTTTGGCAACACTGGTTTAAACAGCTGACGCACGTTTCGTGTTTTGTTTCACTGTGAAACATCTTCAGTTTATAATTTAACCATGAATCGTCTTACAAACGAACAACGCTTGCAAATTATTGAATTTTATTATCAAAATGCGTGCTCTGTTAAGAAAGTTCATCGCGCGCTTCCATTTTCTGGTCAGTTTAATCGACCCACTGAAGCGGCTATTCGGGCTATTGTGACTAAATTTCGCACCAAATTTCCAAGGTCAACATTTGCATGAAATAATCTTCAAATATTAAATATGAACCGTACTATCGATTCAAATAAAAATTTCATGCATTTTTCTGAATTTTATGTGTTTTTTTTTTTAACTTTCCTATAGCTTTTAAAAAATCACCCTTTATATTCAAAACCCTGTATTTCACAATTTCTTTACCCGATTTTAAAGTTCTATACCTAGTTTGAAAGGTCTGCATAAATACATAAATAAATGTATCGATTTTTAAAATTAAATTTTATTACATCAATATTTTATTTGCCAAACTCCACTCGTTCTAGATATTTATTCTATGATCGCTAAAAAATTTAAGCTGAAGATTCAATGGGTTATATTAAAAAAATGCAACATAATCTTATAATAGAAATAATAAAATAAAAATAATTAAAGTAACTTATTTTAAAACTAATTCCATGTGAAATAGAACAGAAATTTTCTTCGGCTCTCCGTTTTTAATGAAAGTTTGAAATTTTGGGTTTTGTACTTCTAAATAAGGGGAAAAATAAGAAAAAATATGAAATTATAGACAATAGGGTGGATCAAAATCGGGAAATTTGTCACAAGGTAATTTAAAAAATTCATAATTTTTTTCTGATATGAGCTATAGGTTGGGCCATTTAACATTTTAAATTAGAATCGGCTGTGAAAAAGTACTGATTATTTTTTCTAATTTATGGTTTTATTGGAAAGGATGAACTTTATCATTTAATAATGGAACACAATATAATTCATTTGACTACCACGACTGCCTCGGCAGTACCTCATCCGATCAAACCAATTTTTCAGTACAGCCCAAAATCCACACCAAACAGTGACTCGTTGTGGATACATTGCATTCTCAATAGTCACGTGTGGGCTCTTTGAACGCCATATGCGGTAATTTTGCTTATTGAGATAATGAGAAAATGAGCTTCAGGAAGTAAATATTTAATATTTCCCAATTTTGTTCGAGCGTATAGTGTCCCATTTTGCAAATGTCAAAGCTAAGCCTGGAAATCAAAATAAAAATTTATGTTTTTCAAATTTTAAATTAAAAATTTAAATCATTACATCAATATATATTTTTTCAAAATCCACTTAAATCATTCTAGATATATTTTCTAAGTTCTGTGAAAATTTCATTTTTAGATTAATTTCCTCTGAATCTAATGATATTATTATTGAATATTTAAATAAATCAACATAACCGTAAAAACAAAATATATAAAAGAAGTAATTGAAGCCACTTATTTTAAGACTAATTCCATGTGAAAGGGAACTAAATTTTTCTTAGATTTTACAATTTTAATGAGGGTTTGCAAATTTTGTATTTCAGAATAAGGGAAATAAAACTGAATTTACCGATTTTCAAAAAATATATAAAAATTGATGATTAGGGTAGATCGAAAATCAGAAATTTTGTTATAAGGTATTTTTTAAAAATTCATAACTTTTTTCTGGTAGGGGATAGAAATATAATTGTTTTGGCGAATTTAATTCAAATTGCTTCTTGTTTAATATTAAATTATCAAATTGTAAAAAAAAAATATATCTTTTTAGTTGTTTTCTTAATTTTCTGCACTTTTTTAATAAACAAAAAGTACCTCTTCGATTTTTTAAATTTTTTGTTATTAAAAGATAATAGACGCTAAGGCAACTGTCCATATTCCAAATTATTTTCAAATCTGCAGACAAAGATTTCCTTGCAACATTCTTATTATATTTTATGATTTATTTTATTATTTAAATTATATATATTTCATAAAATACATACCCTACGTATGAGTTATGGAGAATGAAGCGATATCACTCATACGCCAAAGAAACCTTAATATATAAATTTAAAATTTATGTAAGATTCATGATGGAGTTTTTGGTACTTAATCTACAACAATTATAAACATGACTGAATAGAAATAATGAAAATAGCGTAGATATTTTCGTCATAGATCGCTGTAAAAAGATTTATTCCAAACTGCCTGAGGATACCTAACATTATGACCTCGTTGATAGCTATTCTCCTCCACAGAATTGAAACACTTCCGCATACAATTCTGCTGTAATTAGCCATGGCTAACTTCCCTCACTTACCTTTTTCAATGCCCTCCAAAAACAGGCACTTTCACACTCTCAAACGCACTAGCATACACACTTACTGCCAACAATAGCATAAACAACATCATGGACAAGAGACATGTTCAATATGTTGGCCCTCATGCTTTTCCGCTGTATCGTGTTTTTTTGTTTTTAAAAAACAGGAACCCCCCAAAAAGAAGGCCATAAAAACCAGTTACAATCCCCAACAATCATTTGGTGAAAAAATGGCTCCGCACAAAAAATTTAAAATATACCCTTCATCCAGAAACGTAGTCCAACAAAAAAAGTACAACATTTGGGCCACAAAAAGCAGCAACGACCAGGAGAAATTAAATACGGACGGATAAACTGTGTTGGTGACTGTGTTCACTCCGTATTGCTGCTGGTGTTTTTGTCGTTGGCATTGGCCACGATTCGGGCTGTTATTTAAGGCATACGGTCAACTACTCAGTTCTCTGGCTGACGACAACATCAGCGGCATTATCATTATGAGCATCATCATCAGCAGCAGCAGCAGCAAGGACAGCGTTAGTCTACGTGGCATCTATGCCAACGTCCTTATGCACATCATCCGTGCATGTGGCTCAGCTTATGTTGGTGTATCATCGTCATCATGGTCGTCATGCCTCCCATTCGTACATATGTTGTGTTCCCATCTAGGCATATGTCACAGTGTCCACAGTTTTTTCTTTTGTTTGTCGGAAAGGTCTGTTGTTTTAGCTGTTGATGTTGTTTATGTCGGTGTCGCTGCATCTGCCGTTCTTGTTGCCGTTGCTGTTGTTACGAGTTTTTCGCTTGCATATCCTGTAACCCTATCTATGCTTTTTTTGCCCCCGTTTTATAGGGGGAGATTCTGTCTGTTCGTTTTTTCTCAGAGAGAGAGAGTTCACTTCCATTTCCATATGTCCCCCAGCAATGTCATCGTTAAAGAATTATTTAAATGGAAAACAGTTTGTTGTAAAACCACAAATTCTTTGGAAGAATTGTGTAAAATAGGCCCTTTAAATGCGACATATTTTTTAGGAGACAACTGAAGTGACTTGAATATTTTAGGTCGAACTCTTCTATAATGTTCGGGAGATATTTTTCAATGTCGTGCTGTATGTGGGAAGTCATTAACACAATATATGCCCAAAATTATAATAAAAATTCACAAAGTTCTCGGTTTTTTTAACTTATTACAGGTTATGACGAACACTTTCTATGGGAATGCGAAACACCTATATCGTTACTGTCTATAACTCCAGGGGAAATATCAACAAAAAATGAAACCATAGAAAACTATTAAAAATAGAAAAAAATTGGAAAAAACATTTGTTCCATTTTCTAATGACTAGCATCCTAAAGAAGAAAATATAGATATATATGGAAATGATTCTATTTGTAAGAGAGTTTAATATATATTTTTTTTAATTTTTTAATATATCGTGGCCCATTGAAACCAGAAAAAAGTCCACGTAGAAGAAAGTCTATGAATGTGTTATGATATACATAAGTAATATGATGCAAACTGTCGCGAGGTAAATAAAGCATCTGAAAAAAATTCAAATTCAAGCATTTATGGCTCAAATGCATCTTTATATCGTGAAAATTTTCATGCAGACCATCAAAATCTGTGAATTTTTATACCCTACACCACTTTGTGGACTAGGGTATAATAAGTTAGTTTCGCGCCAAATGTTTGTAACACCAAGAAATAATTGAGCTAGACCCACCTTTAAGTATACGGATCGGCTTAGAATCACCAGCTGAATCGATTTAACGATGTCTGTCTGTCCGTCCATCCGTCTGTCCGTCTGCTGACCATCTAAGCTTGTTCGCACTCTACAGGTCGCAATTGCTATCCGATTATCATGAAATTTGGCAGAAGTTACTTTTTTTGGCCAAGGACGATCGGTGTTGAATTTGGAGGAAATCGGTTCAGATTTAGATATAGCCCCCATACAAATGTCGCTCCCTATTTCACTTTTTCCGCTTTAGAAACCACATATTGTACCCGATTTTCTCTAAAATTGGCACAACATTTTATAATCGAAATTAAATCACCTATGGTGAAAGTGGGTAAGATCGGTGCAGATTTAGATATAGCCCCCATACAAATGTCGCTCCCTATTTCACTTTTTACGCTTTAGAAACCACATATTGTACCCGATTTTCTCTAAAATTGGCACAACATTTTATAATCGAAATTAAATCACCTATGGTGAAAGTGGGTAAGATCGGTTCAGATTTAGATATAGCTCCCATACAAATGTCGCTCCCGATTTCACTTTTTCCGCTTTAGAATCCACATATTGTACCCGATTTTCTTTAAATTTGGTTCAACATCTTATAATCCAACTAGAAACACCTATGGAGAAATTGGGAAAGATCGGTTCAGATTTAGCCCCCATACAAATGTCGCCCCCTTTTTCCGCTTTAGAAACCACATATTGTACCCGATTTTCTTTAAAATTGGCACAATATTTTATAATCGAACTAGAAACACCTATGCTGAAAATGGGTAAGATCGGTTCAGATTTAGATATAGCCCCCATTCAAATGTCGCTCCCGATTTGATTTTCCCGCTCTAAAATCAACATATTGTACCCGTTTTTCCATGCTTTATATAAGGTTACTTTCTATATATGTTTGTGTGCCACAAAATTTGAAATCAATTTTTGAAAGCTTTTTTCTCAACCAATTTTGCTCAAATTTTGCACACTTAATCATTTTCGATGACAATGCAAGGAAATGGAAAAATTTGACCAATTGGACAAAGGGGCGTGGCACCTCCCATACAAAGTTAAAACCTATTATTGAATATTGTCAGTTCTATGACACCTAGGGTGCTGAAATTTTGTGTAAGTGCATCTAGCATCAATGTGCATAGCTGTGCCAAAAATGGGCGGTATTGGAAAAGTGGGCGTGGAACCTCCCATACGAAGTTAAAACCGATTATTGAATATTGTCAGTTCTATGACACCTAGAATGCTGAAATTTTGTGTAAGTGCATCTAGCATCAATTCGCATAGTTGTGCCAAAAATGGGCGGTATTGGAAAAGTGGGCGTGGCATCTCCCATACGAAGTTAAAACCTATTATTGAATATTGTCAGTTCTATGACACCTAGAGTGCTGAAATTTTGTGTAAGTGCATCTAGCATCAATTCGCATAGTTGTGCCAAAAAGGGGCGGTATTGGAAAAGTGGGCGTGGCACCTCCCATACGAAGTTAAAACCTATTATCGAATATTGTCAGTTCTATGACACCTAGAGTGCTGTAATTTTGTGTAAGTGCATCTAGCATTAATGTGCGTAGTTGTGACAAAAATGGGCGGTAATGGAAATGTGGGCGTGGTACCTCCCATACAAACCACAAATTAAAAATCTATTATTTCTGCTCCTGATAACGCAGTAATTTTTCCTTCTACAAAAGATAACTAAAAAAGAATTTCTAGGCCCAATAGAATTCTGCTTGCATAAAGCATGGATTTGAAAAAAAAAATTTTTTGATTTACTAGTTTCTTTAAAATTGGCACAACTTCTTATAATCTAACTTAAAACACCTATGGTGAAAGTGGGTAAGATCGGTTCAGATTTAGATATTGTCCTCATACAAATGGTGCTCCCGAATGTTAAACCGATTTTGGCCAAACTTTACATATTATATTTCGTCAATAAACATACATGATGAAAGCGGGTCACATTGTTCCAGGTTTCAATATACCCCCATACCATTGTTCTTTCCGATTTAACATTTTTTGTCATACACATACATTTACAGGATTCAAAAATCCTTCCCGATTTCACTTTTTTACCGAATTGAATTGTAGTTAGATAGAAAGTGGGGTGTATCATATAGTCGGCTCTGTCCGTCTTTAGCCTTTGCATACTTGTTTGGGAGATGCCCATATGTCCATCCTTTGGTATAATAATACATCTTACATCGATCTTCATCAAATTTTGCAGATCATTATATGTTTCAACTTGGAATATCTACTGTGAATGAAAAATATATAGGCGCATGTTTTGGCACATGCCTCAATTGTTGTTATAGGCCCCTTTTAAATGTCCGTCCGATTCATCCTATTACCTCTATATAATCTGTATTTATCATTAGATCTTGATAAATTTTTCCATATCATGTTATATTTACTTTACTGGGAATATCTGCTGGAAAGTTGGATCAATTACTTTATTATTTACCATATTCATTAAATTTGACTAAAGATGAATTTATAGTAACTTTATAATTTATATGAACTACATATAATTGCTCCCATGAATTACCTGGGTTTAGTAATCAAAGCGAGGTATATCCAAAGGTAGTGGTGTAGGGTATTATATAGTCGGCCCGGCCCGACTTTAGCCTTGTTTTATCTGTTTAATTATTTTACTAAGATTTTCAGAATGATTACATTAATTGACTTTTTATTTATTTTTTATTTTCAGAATAACTTTATATCGTTTTATAATTATATCAAGGAAATTTAATAAAATATTAAAATATACCGGTTCTATTACTTACTTGTTAAGACACTTTATAGCTGATTAGTTGTAGACAAAATTAGACATTTTTTAAACTTATTTTTGCACTTTGATTTGTGAGTGATTCAAGTTCAGACATATAAAAAAATACCTGAGATCATTCTTGCCCAAAAATAATATTTAAATGCATGCATCGATTTTCCAATTAAATTCATCATTTAATTCGAAACAGATTGGACTTCACAAAACCCGATCTTTAATCGAACATTTTTTGCCGTTTTCAATTTGTCATCATTAAATATATATTTTACATTGAGATGAAAGAAAACTATTTTCCGCCACTACTTTATAGATATGTAGTTCCGAGACTATTCATCAGATATAATGACAATACTTATTGGAGATAATTCCATTTCGATTTCTTCATATTTTTGTGAATAAAGTCGGACAAATCGTTCCTAAGAATTGATCCAATGATGTCCTCAATTTCTATGAACGGTCTGGTTATTGAGCAATCAGACCTTGAAGATCTTTACATACAAATACAATGTGATGTTCGTTGAACAACACATTTTGCATTTGATGTATTGAAAATAGTGTATCATGGTTTTTAATGCTTTTATAAACTACTTTACTTACTTTTGATCTTCTCAATATCTCTAAACCACCTACATTAGACCAAAGTTAAAATCATCCCTGGAGTTACATTACCGTCCCATTCTATTGTCTCAATTGATCACCGTCTTTCTATTATATCGACCAAATTTCAATAGCTTTTGATCTAGTAAACATATTTGAATTTTGCAAAAAAAATTAAATTAGTCTAGAATTTTTTTGAGATCTTCACATTGAAAAATGGACAATCTGGTATATTTTTGAAATTAACCCAAACTTTGAAACTTTTCTTATTTTTCGATTTAAAAGAAAAGTTTTTTTTTTATTTTTTGCATTTTTTGTACGTATTTTTAAGGATTCGTTGATAATTTTATAAATTATATAGGTTATAAATTGAACATAATGCGCACAAAAATAATTATTTTATTTCAACCCTTTCAAATCAGAAGATTAAAAAACGTAGCTTTACGTATCCGATTTTTTATCGGCTTAATTATGGCGTTAAACTTTCAAAAAATATGAAATTATGAGGAGTTTTAAAAATACAACATTTAAAAAATTTTTAGATTTTACAGGGAATTAAGAAAAAATTAAAACAAATATTTTTTAAGATTTGATAGTTTTATATAAACATAAACATAAAACTAAAACTATCCTATCTCCTATCAGAGATAGAAATATATTTTTCGTTGAATTTCAAGCAAATTCCCTCAAGATTGATATAAAACTATCAAATCTTAAAAAATATTTTTTAATTTTTTTCTTAATTCCCTGTTATTTTGATACCTTCCACTAGGGTATTATGTTTTTGTACATTTGTTGTACAAAATTGTACGATCTCTAAGCCGATCACTTTCTTTATTGATTTAGCATTGTCTGTCTGTACGTCCGTACATCTATTCTTGTAATCAAAGCACAGGTCGTAATTATAATCCATCCATCATAACAGAAATTAACACAACTAATTTTGATATTTACTCTACAACAATTAGAAACGCGATTGCCTTCAAATTAAAAATATTTAATAGAAATAATTAAAATAATGTTCTTTTATGTTTAGCCTTTCCCTGGTCCTGTTTTGCCATTTTTTGACTTTTTTTGTTCAAACCATTGGCAACACTGTCTGAGATCTGTAATTAATACGATTCTTTATCTCTCTCCCTCTCTCTGTAAATATCACTTTGAGTTCTGTGTGTTTAATGGTGAATCCATCCACTTGAGCGTATACTTAATATAATTTATCTCTCTCAGACAGCACTCATACGCACCCTAGTCATCGAATGGCATTTTATCAACTTTCGTACAATTGTATTTGTATATGTATTTCATTTATCTGCCATTAACAATTCGTGCAAATAAATCAAATCGCTTTTTTACAACAACAATATCAACGCCAGCAAAAAATAAACTCAACAACTTAACAAAACATTGGCGAACAATGTTTTGCATCAGTTACAATAGCTAAGCGCAATACTGCGGCACTTATCCACAACAATTGTTTGACTTTGTGTTAAAAGTAAATAGGTGTCGATTTTCACGCCTCAATTACAAATGTTGCCGAAATTACTTATTTTGCTTATCTTCAAAAGCATTTGCTTGGGTAGTTTGTCGTTTCTTCGTCGTCGTTTCTTCTTGCTTCTTCTTAATAAACCAACAACACGCAAAGTACATTAAAAGCAATTGTTCAATTTCACAGAGACAACAACATATGTTGGTGCAAAATGTCGAAGAAATTGCCAAGGACGCCAAAGGACTACGGCGACATGCGTGAGCGAGGAAGTGGAGATACTCACACACACACACATCAGTGAACTTCTGTGTAAGTTAATACATCAAAAAAGTATCAAGTGATTTTCCTTCCGTTTTGAGGGTTCTTGTTTTTTATTTTTGGCTCATGCAACCAAACTCCGGCCTTCTTTATCTTGTTGCGAATTTATTGGAATTTTTTACGCGCGCAACAACAGAAATACTCTGACAAACAAAAAACAGCAGATGTTTTTTTGGAGAGTTGCGAAGAAAAAGTTTGAATCAAATATTTAAGAATTGATTTTGTTTAGATTTTTAAACAAATGATTTATGGATAAAGTTCAAAGTAAGCACAATCTCGGTAGCATTGGAGGGGAGAAAGCAAACACACACGCCCACAGAGTCACAGGCAGGGATAATGGCACGCCAGCAAGAAAATGCCAACATGTAGTGATTTTTAGGGGGCGAAATCTGGAGCAAAATAATCTTTTTTCGCTTTGTCACTCGTCTAAGCGATTTCAAATGAAGCTGGATGTATAAATACTCGCTCATAAGAATGCATATGTGACAGTTATGAAGATATGATATTTTTAAGGGTCTGCTCTATTAGCGAAATTATTCCTCACCACCTCTACCTCCAATTTGATTTCAACATTTCCTCTTAATAATAACAATTTAAGAAATCATTTGAATTTGCATGTCTGTCTGCCTATATTTCAAACCTCCCCTTAGGCTTAGTTAGGAAATTAGCTGAAATTAAAAATATTCACCACCTTCGGTTTAACGCCTACATTTTTCTGTGAAATTTCCTTTTAAATTTGAATTAATTTTACTGCAGATTGTAATTATTTAAATGTAGCAGCACCTTTCCAACATTTTGACGTCCATATTTTTCAAGTTCCCTTTTTTCAGCGAAAAAAAAATAAATTAAAATTTGTTCCCACTCGTGTAGGAAGTGAAATGGAAATGAGTATGTGCTCAGAGCGTTGAAAACACCAGGCGAGGAATGTAAGCAGTGGAACAAGTGTGCAAGTAGTTTGGCCAAGTCGAAACATGTACACCCTAAAGTGAGATTGGATGGATGCAGTAGCTACATCTCAACTTTCGTAGTTAGAAATATTTTCCAAACTCCCTAATTAAAAAGCAGTCTTCACTATGTAGTAAAATTGAATAACTATATTTATGCTTTTGTTGCGAAATTTTTGAATTATGTTGATGTAAAGGGTGATTTTTTAAAAGCTATAGGAAAGTTAAAAAAACACATAAAATTCAGAAAAATGCATGAAATCTTTATTTGAATCGATAGTACGGTCCATATAATTTAATGTTTGAAGATTATTTCATGCAAATGTTGTCCTTGACTGCGCCTCAAATGGTCCATCCGCTTAGTCCAATTTTGGCATTTCCACGTTTTTGAGTAACAGAGGCCCAATTGCTGCGAACGGCGACGAATCGATAATTGATGGTAACACTGGCCGATACAGCTGCGATATTTTCTTCAGTTCGCACTCTACGTAAGCGTGTTGGTGTTTTAATGTCCAACAATGTAAATTTGGTGCGAAATTTAGTCACAATAGCCCGAATAGCCGCTTCAGTGGGTCGATTAAACACCATAAAATGGAAGCGCGCGATGAACTTTCTTAACAGAGTGCGCATTTTGATAATCAAATTCAATAATTTGCAAGCGTTGTTCGTTTCTAAGACGATTCATGGTTAAATTATAGACCAAACTGAAGATGTTTGACAGTGAAACAGAACACGAAACGTGCGTCAGCTGTTTAAACCAGTGTTGCCAAAAAGATAATAGCTAAAAAATCACCCTTTAGTACCTCTTTGTTACAACTAAGTATGTACCTTTATGCTAGACAGTGAGGATCTCTTAAAGACTTAATTCGACGGCGGTAACACCTCAGTAGTGCTGCTCATGAGTAAACGTGTTTTTTCATTTTCTCATCCTGTCGCCCCTTAAAAGGACTACAAGGTTCCAAAGGAAACAGTTTTTCCAAAAATATTTTTAATACGTAATCCCACCCTACGACACCAGTATAAATGGCAAATCAAAGTAGAGAGTTAATGCTAAAAATACTTTAAATTTGAAGCTTCTATCAGTATTTGATTAGTATTAACAACCATTTAAAATGTTGATGTTGAAATATATAGAAACATGATCTTTGAAGTGTTTTTAATAGATATTCTCCTCTTTAATTCGACTCTAATATTGTAATATCGACTTTAATGTTGTGTCCTGTAAATGGCCAACAGGATGAGGAAATGAAAACTAAAGACGCCAAGTAACTCGATTTTGCCTTAGCTATATAATCATGTTCATGTGTAACGACTTTCTTTAACAATTGTCGTACAATGTAATAATTCACACGCTCTAGAATTTGTCTGTTTATATTCCACAATAATTTTCAAGACTGATACCATCGACAATAGTATCGTTATATTTAAAAAATTATATACTCTGGTGACTATATGATTTTGATTGCTCTCATTATCAAGCGGTTGGTGGCTTTTTCGGAATCTGCGATTCAAGAAGTGTAACAGTGGAATATAATATTATGAATAAACTTGATGTGACAATTTTTATACCCTACACCACTACGTGGACTAGGGTATTATTTTTATATATGCTACAGTATGAAATAGATTATGTATTTCATTCTCTGATTTCTCTGTTTCATTCTCTGACCTTCTTAACCATAATTTTCTTCATTAAAACCAAAAATCATTATTTGTGTTGTATTTTAACATAAGGAAAATAATAATAAAATAAATGTGGACATTGTTGTATTCGTTAGAATGCCAGCCGTCCATATAACACTTGTAATGGATGATATACATCTGAAACTTTAGGCATAAAGTTTCAAAAGATAACATTTTTAAAAAAATATTGCATATTCCCGAGGAAGATCGTGGATGATGATAGACATATTGGATGAATTATAAATAAATTAGATTAATAAAACTAAAACATCAGTTTTAAAATTTGTTTATGACCTCGAGTCAGACTATACAGAATAGAAAAATAAATATTTATGTTATATATATATATATATATATATATATATATATATATATATATATATATATTGCAGTAAAAGTATCTACATTCACACATTACACTTCTTATGCCTGTTTTCTTCGTCAAAAATGCATATTAAATTTTATATGGAAGGTTAAAGTCGGGCGTGGCCGACTATATGATACCCTACACCTAGTCAATATACCCTGTGGTGTAGGGTATAAGAAGGTCGTTACATTTCAACCTGGTATATATATACTACAAATTTCATACTTTTATCTGTATTTGTAAGAAAATTCCGATCTAACACATTTTTAGCATAGGTTTTCTGAAATATAAGACGCTTTCCCAAATTTAATGAAAACCTGTTAAATATGTAGTTTCAAGAGCGGCAAGAATTAAATCGGAGGAGTCTTTTATATGGGAGCTGTATATAAATCTGAACCGATTTGACCAACTTTCGCCATGGATGTTTGTATAGGGTGTTTTTTATTGAGGTATAGAACTTCGAATTGAAATAAAACACAAGAAAATCGTTTTAATGTCCATCAATTTGGCTTTATTGGAAGGATAATTTTATGCCATTAATGTTTAAATATGATTTTGGGCATGTGGCCGCCGCGGCTGGCTCGAATATAGCCAATTCTACAGGTCCAATTTTCAACCACTCCAATTGCTGTGCACGGTGGCGAATCGATTCATTCGGGTCCTCTTCAACACTTTGCTCTACAGCGGCAATTGTTTCTTCGGTGCGCACTGTTCGATGTCTCTGCGGATGCGTATTATCACATAGAGTAAACGTAGTGCGAAAACGATCCATGGTTAACCGAATTAATTGCTCTGATGGACGATTATGTCGACCATAAAATGGAACTTCGCGAACTGAACCATTACTTTCGAAATAAATTTGCACGATTTGCAAGCGTTGTTCTTTTGTCAACCTGTTCATGATGAAATGGCAAACCAAACTAAATATTAATCACTTGACAGCTGACAAAATGGCCGCCAGTTAAAAAAGTGATGCCAACTTAAAGTTCTATACCCCAATAAAAAACACCCTTTAGTTAAAATATGAGCTGATTTGTCAAATTTTAAGCAAATCTGTTCAAATATGCTATTTCTAATGCGGAAATAAACAATTCAGTGGCGAAATTTGTATTGGAGCTATATATATATATATATATATATATATATATATATATATATATATATATATATATATATATATATATATATATATATATATATATATATATATATTTCGCCACTGAATTGTTTATTTCCGCATTAGAAATAGCATATTTGAACAGATTTGCTTAAAATTTGACAAATCAGCTCATATATATATCTCAACCGATCTGGTCCATTTTTACCGGAGTTGTTTCTAGTTGAAATATAAGTAATTTTGCCAAATTTGAAGAAAATCTGCTAAAATGTGTGGTTTCTAGAGCGGAAATAGTCAAATCATAGGAGACATTGTATGTGAGCTATATATAAATCTGAACCGATCTGGCCTATTTTTAACCAGAGCTATTTCTAGTTAAAATATATGACGTTTTGCTAAATTTGAAGAAAATCTGTTGAAATATGTGGTTTCTAGAGCGGAAAAAGTAAAATCAGAAGCAAAATTTGTATGGGAGCTATATCTAAATCTGAACCGATTTGCTTCAAATTAAATAGCATTCTTCCTTATCCCATAAAACTTCGTTGTGCAAAGTTTCATTGAGTTCTAACAACAATTGCGACCTGGACTGCACTGATTACAAGAATAGATGGACAGTCGGACGGTCGTACGGACATCGCTAAATCGACTCAATAAGTGATTCTAAGTCGATCGGTATAATAAACGATCTATCTCGTTTCCTTTTGGGTGTTACAAACAAATGCACAAAGACATTAGGGCTGTTTTTCTTTAAGCCGGGATAGCAATCTGCGATAACAAAAACGTTAATAAAAATTTATTTTTGCACATTGTCGCAAACTGCAATATAAATATATGTGTCAAAACAAATTTTGTGTTGACTTTATTGGACTTAGCCTCGATATCCATTATTTTGACTTAAACTGGATCCAGGCTAAGTCAAAAATTTTTAACACAAAACTATTTTTTAATTTTTTTTCACACACGCTTTTGGCGACAATTTTAAAAAAATAATTTTTTATTTTCAGTTAAATTTTAATATTTTATTTAGATTTTTGTTATCGCATCTTAGTTATCCATTCTTAAAGAAAAGCAGCCTTATTATACCCCGTGGTGTAGGGTATAAAAATATTAAAATTTTTCGTAGTTACCTTTAATATCTGCGGTAAATTCTTTATTTATGACTTGCGTTCTTCGTAAAATACGCTATATAAAACAAAAACTAATAAACAATAAAAAAGTAAAACAATACAATTTTTGACTTTTTCAAAAGAAAAATATTTTTTTTTTTAATATTTATTTTTCAGAAAAAAATATTTTATACTCAAATTGTTGGCGATTTGTTTTGGCGGATTTACAGTCCTTGAAAAAGTCGCACAAATACAGGGTGAGTCATTATAAATTTTAATCGGCTATAAAAAAGTACTGATTTTTCAAATTTCAAGTTTTATAGAAACGTTGAACTTTGTCATTTAAAAATGGAACACAATACCATTCATATGACTGACTGGCTCGGCAGTACTAATCCGATCAACCAAATTTTTCAGTACAGGCCACAATCCACACCAAACAGTGACTCGTTGTGGATGTATTGGCATCTCTATCGTATCACGTATGGGTTTTCTGAACCCCGTATGCGACAATTTTGCTTATTGACATAGCCACGGTGATGAAAATGAGCTTCATCTCAAAACACCATTTTTCGGTAAAATTCTTCATCTCCTGCCAAGCAATCTTCAGCCCATTGGGCGAAGCGAAAACGTATCGGATGGTCATGAGGCTTCAGTCGTTTGACCAATTGAACTTTGTAAGCCTTCATACCGATGTCTTTATGTAAAATTCTTCTGAAAGAAGTGCGAGAAATGTTCAGTTCCTGAGAACGATGACGAGTTTATGTTGATAGATCTTCTTGGACATTCCCAGCCACAGCAAGCAGTGTTTTCGATTGATCGCACCGGACAAAAACGTACACGGGTTGGTTTATCCAATAACGGTCCATTTTCATGAACTCGCTTCACAAATTGACGCACAAACTGCTCTGATGGCCGATCTCTTTTACATTTTGCAAATGTTAAACATAAACCTGAAAAAATTAAAAATGAACGTTATTCTTTAAAACTCAAAGTAATCGGTAGTTCAATTTTAACATTTTAAATGAGACACCCTGTACTAATGGTACATTCGACAAAATTCGATTTTAATAAAAAAATATCGCTTCCTATTTTATAATGTCAAAATTTAGCTCAAAATATTATATACAGCCCCTCGGCAAAATATTTGTAAACTGGTGAAGTCATTGGAAAACTCATCAATCGTTTAGCATCTTATAATCACAACACTTTAACACTTTGCAAAAATATGCTTCAAAGCGTTGCAAGCAGCAGGACAAACTGAATATGCCTCGACATACTGCTAGGACGCTTATAATTACTACGAATATTTTCTTGTTTTCATTTTGCTCCCAGTGTTTGCTGGCTGGCGCTCTGATGCAGAAATGAAGTGGGTGTTGCAGTGAAGAATTTAAGGAAAATTTTACCACCACCAGAAATATGTGCGGCTATAATTAAATTCAAAATTATTTAATAAAATGTCCTGATAATGAAATGCTGAATAATGTTGCAGATGATGGCCCCCAGGATATTTAACAAAAAAATGGGAGAGAAGTAGAAAAACAAATCCTGTAATTTGAATAATCTCAAGGACAACTTAGAGGATTTCAATTAAATTTATTTCGAAAAAAATCTTTAACATTGTTCTGCACACAACTACTCCACCTCCTCCTTTTTTTGAGAAACTTCGGGCAACACTTACGTTACGATTAAGAGCTCTCCAATTAAAATCAAAAACGTATCGATTTTGAATTGCAAACACTTTAAACACACCAAGTGCTCGGCTACAATTTGCCAGCAATTGCTTTTGTCTTTCTCTCTCCGCTTACCCCCTCCCCACCCCTTACTTTTGAGCCTCTTTGAGCCGGCAAATGCCAGAAAGTCTCCTCGTCTGGACGAAGGCAATTTCAATTGGCACAATGTGTGTAGGAGTATTAGGCTCAAGTGACGTTTCTAACAAAGTAAAATTGTTCGAATTTACAATTACGAAAAATGTGCTCAGCTGATGGCATCGATGAAGATACGGAAACGGATACAGCTACCAATGGTGTTGCTGGTGTTGTTGTTTTCGATGGTGTCATGTAATTGTAATCGCATTTGCTTTCTAGGTATGTCTATGTGTGTGTGCTTGTAGATCTAGGCATTTTTGTATTACGTTCGTATTGTCAGACTGGCATTCCAAGTTAGCCCCAGACAAGGCTCATTTTCTAAGAGGCTTAAAAACAAATCAAAACACGCCGACATTGTCTCACTCACTCGCATTATTCGAATTGTAATTGCTGCCAGGATAACGTTTCAATGTGATTTGACGAAAATTGGGAAAGCCTTGAATGAATAGTGAATGATTTTAACAAAAATAATATATTCTGAATGTGATTTGTTTCCTAGACAATAGAGAGCGAGTATTTGAATTGGATTTGTGGTATGACCCAGTCTGGTGGAACTGTCTCTAAGGAATTTCTTCGTAAGTTTTATTTAACAACCCCCATGATAAAATATTTAAAAATGATAAGCTAATGTCTCCTAAAGCATGTGAAGCCCTTGGAAATTGCGGAATTTAAATTGTAGCTCAGTTTTTAGGCACATTTCGTTGGCCCGTCTTAATATACGTACTTTGTCAGAGCAAATCGGGTGGCATCATTGCTATTCACCTTTGTGGAAAGCTATACCATAGGTCATCTTTCAATGGAAAACATCAGCCTACAGTAACAACCTGAACTCACTCACAACAGCTAAAAATATTCTCCTTGAAAAATATCGATAAAACACTCCAAGAAAATTCACATTTGTTCCATGTCCCACTACAATTATTAGCTCTTTCAACAGACATTGCCTCATGACCTTGCTTAATGCCTGTGATTTTACTCAGGCTTTTTCACAAGCTTCACAAAGTTTTAATTTAATTTTCATGTGTGCCAGCATCAAAGCTCCTAAGTAGGCCTTTGATATGCAATACTTTTCTCTCATTTAAATATTTCATATCAAAACCAATTGCTTTTCATTTGTGCAGAATTCTAAAAGGAGAAGAAGAAACAAACTCAAAAAGTTTGATAGAAAACGAAAGTGATCTGTGATTCTCCCTCCCATACAACAACACTGTGGCAAATAGAGAAAAGTGTGTCCTCAAAAGCCATAACTTTTACTACAAATGTCAGGCAGACAGAAGGACAGACAGATACCCCGACAAAGGGGGAATCATAGAGCTAAGGATATTGTAGACCCACTCACTTTCACACAAACACTCATACACGCAGGCGGGCGTACAGACACAAATACATGTTCAACCAACATGAAACTACTCTTGACAAGTTGTGAATTTTATAAAGTGGCTGAAAAACATAAACAAGTGTAATTATAAAATTGTTCAAGTATTTTGCACACTCACACACTCTTCTAAGAACACACACACACATATGCACATGTATGTGAAAGCATATGTCTATTAACATATGTTGATTAGAGTGGGTCACACAAAGAATAGTAAATCAACGAAAAATTAAACTTGAAAAAATAGATTTTTTTCTTTATAATATATTTATTCCGATTGTGCCAGATCGCTTACACTATGAATGAAATAAAAATGTTATCCACTATCAATATTTGTTAACGTATTATGGTCATCCAACTGCAAAAATAGTTCAAATATTTATTAAATTTTACGGAGAAGTATTTTTGAGTAAAATTATAAATTTAGATGTTTATTCATGAAAATACCAAAAATCGAATTTAAATTATGTCCAAGTGTTCCAAATATTAAATTCTAATATCAAGACTAATTTCGGAACTTCGGAACATTATAAAGTAGCAGAGGAAAAATATTTGTTCAGCCAAAAATTTATAGGCAAAAATAAAAAATCGTGTAAAAGCGTAAACAGCCATAAAATAATCTTCTGAATGAAATAATCTATAGATATATCTGCTATTTTTTAAGAAAAAAAAATTAGATTTTTGAAAACGGCGCTCCACTTTTTTAATATAACTCAAGATCCAATTGTTTGACTTTGTTCATGAAAACATTGACAAATCCAAAAGTGTTGTGAACAGAATTATATAGTCAATATATGAAGAAAATACAAGTAAAAAGCGCACTAAGTTTGGCCAGGCCTAATATTATATAGTAACTTAATTATTACGTTACCCTCGTATTTAAAACACGCGCTCCACCAAATAAATTTGAAACCTATAATATATATACATATATATATATATATATTAGAGTGGGTTCTTTTGTGAGGAAGGAAAAACTTTTGTTGATGTTCCCGACTAAAATGAAAGATTGGCTTGTTTTATGTGTTCTCTCAAAATATTTCGCTTTTATCATTGTCCGTTCGTGAGGTGGACGCATTCAAAATAACCTCCATAAATCAGGTTTTTCTGGAAAAGAGGCTGAACCTAGAATAAATTCGGTGTATACATTGATTGCGTAGACATGTAAAATAGAAGGATTTTTCGAAATTCGTACATTTTGGGGTTCAAATGGGAAAAAGTGGATACAAATAGTATCGACCAAATGTTCGCTGCTAGAGTCATGAAATTCGGTGCATACATTCCTCTGATTGCGTAGACACGTAATATAAAGGGTTTTTCGAAATTCGTACTTTTTGGGGTTTAAATAGAAAAGGTGATAAAAATAGTACCAGCCAAATGACGGCAGCTAGAGTCTTGAAATTCGGAGTATACATTCCTCTGACTGCGTAGACACGAAAAATGAAAGTTTTTTCCAAGTTCGTACTTTCAAGGTATACAATGGGTACAGAGGTATAAAAATAGTACCAACTTAACGGCTACAGCTAGAATGATGAAATTCGGTGTGTAAATCCATCTAATTGTGTGGACACGTAAAATGAAGAGATATTGGAAAGCCGTACTCTTAAGGGGGTAAAATAGGAAAAAGGGGATACAAATGGTAACAAGCAAATGACCGCAGCTAGAACATGAAATTCGGTGTCTACATTCCTCTGACAGCATAGACACGCAAAATAAAAAGATTTTTCCAAACTCGTACTTTTTATTTGAACTGGGATGTTGTCCTGGCTCAATGCCATTTTTCATCTATATTTAATAGAATGTAAATTTATTTTTTTATTTTTACGGCAAAAATTTCTTCAATCATGAAGGTAGGTTATTGTACTTGAAATACTGCACTTCTACGAAGATCGACAGCCTCTATGAAATGCAATCCATGGTGGAGGGTATATAAAGTTCAGTCCGGGCGAACTTAATGCCGTTTTTACTTGTTTAGTCCTTGTATGGAGAAAATCTATAATCGTTAACCGATTTTGACGAATTTCCATACCAACCGTGACAGGACAATAACACATGTTTCTGCAAAATTTCAGCCACCTACTTTAAGAATTGTGATATATAGTCTGCTTTCCAACAGACAGACTAGATCGTCTTGGAATTTGAATCGTCTTGGAATTTGAATTCGATTTCCGCGGGCCAGGAATTTTAGACCCATGGTTTCTTCGAGAAATGTTCTTAGAATTTTCCGTAGAATACGTTTTTGCCTGACGCTTTGTTCATTTTCTATCCTCCCATACAAAACGACCACCCCACTATTGTCCATCAAAAAATTTGTTAGATTTATCACTGATATCACTATTGAGACAGAGAGAACATCATCGCGTTGACTTGTTCATCCTTAAATAATTTTATGTTGAATGTAAATAGGACAAGAAAAATATAAACTGAGGACACATCATAATAAAAAATATAGAAATATTAAAAAAACAGATCTGACTTCACGAACAATCACTCATTTTTTGCCATTTTCTATTTTTTTTTGTAATTATTCTTTTAAATTTTAGTAAAATTAAACAGAATATCCACAGACAAATTTTTAATATCGTTTTCGAGCCTAGAAAGCCAAAATGCATTACAAAGATTGTACATAGTCCTTCGATAAAATTTTTGTTGCACAGTATTATGAATACAATCATAATGGTAATACATTGCCTCAATTTTGTAATTTTTTTTTCTGTTCCGAATATGATTCAGTTCTCATCAATATTCTCATTTTTCTTGAAAATATTTGTACTTTTACCCATTTCGGTATTTTATAATAATTTTCCCATTGTAGAATAGATCATAAGCCGTTTTATGCAGGGTGCCACGGTAATTGGCTCGTTTCCCTCTTAATAATAAAAATTATGGTGCAATTTGTATCCCTATTGGTCACTAATAGGTCCCTAAAAAAGCAATCCCCTGAATGTCATGGTTCTGAGTTCAACCGTTTGGTCAGGACCCTGATAAATGCATCAGTCAGTCAAACAGTCAACATATATGTAGATAGGCTTCTTCCTGAGGGTTGCTTTATACTATAAATATATATTAAAGAAACCTTCCCCGAAGCCACCTGAAGAAGGCCATCACGGGCCCGAAATCATGACTGTCTTGCTTATAATTTCATTAGAGTCTCTTATATGGATCGCGACCCTATTTAATGTTCACAGTCGGCTACTAGGAAGCTGTGTGTGTATGTGGTGAAAGTAGACATACAAACATCTGCATATGTTCAAATGCACCGGGGTTGTGTACTTGTAAAGTATTTATAAACCAAAATGAATGTTAAGTAAAATATGCACTACAGAACATTTGAGGTATTTTGTAAAAAAATATATTCTTACTTAGAGCAAAAAATCATACAACTGAATACAGTCATAGGCAGAAGAATGCATTATGGGAGAAATCAAAGGCCTTGGGGTAGATATTACGGATTCCAACAATTAATGATACAAAAGTAAATAATTATTTGTTACACAAAAAAAATTTAATAATAAAAATAAAAATATTTTTTTTTAGTTTTTCGTTTGCATTTTTTGGTCTGTAATCAATATTTGATTTGAACTGGGATATTGTCCTGGCTCAAGACCATTTTGCTTCTATATTTAATAGAATGCAAATTTATTTACAAATGGCATGGTGACATTTATTACTTGGCTGCAGACTACCACGATCATGATTTCGACCATGTCAAAAGTCTTTTCAAGTGGCTTCGCAGCGACTTTTCAACATCAAATCAAATATTGATTACAGACCAAAAAAATGCAAACGAAAAACTAAAACAAATGAGCGTTGGCACGGCAGAAGTATTGCTGGGTAACTATACCTGCATATACGCATACTTACATATGCATCTCAATGAGATGCTTGTAAGATGGCATGTGTGATTTATTACTTGGTGCGATTTTTTAAACGCAAATTCGGCAAGTGATTTGTGCTTCTCGTTCGTTTGTGAGAATCATCTCCTTATAGAGGCCGGGTTTGATGTTGAAAAGTCGCTGCGAAGCCACTTGAAAAGACTTTTGACATGGTCGAAATCATGATCGTGGTAGTCTGCAGCCAAGTAATAAATGTCACCATGCCATTTGTAAATAAATTTGCATTATATTAAATATAGAAGCAAAATGGTCTTGAGCCAGGACATTATCCCAGTTCAATAAAAATAAATTTTAAAAATCATATTCGACGATGAGGCTCATTTTCCTCTTAAGGGCTTTGTTAATCGAAATCGCCGCATTAAATGCAACTTGTGTCCTAATTTTAAAATAAGTATGTGGGTTACATATACTGCTGCGAATTTTAAGTTCGCTTAAAACAGTGTATTAGGAAAAGAGGCGCCTGAAAATTGATAAAAAATAGTATTTTTTGTTGAAAATATTCGTTTTGTTTTGCTTTGACGAAGAAAATCGATAAAAATAAAAATGATTTTTTTAATTAGCTATTCCAACGAAGAATACAAGGCGTATATGAGGAAAGTGTATCTTTGAGGTCTTGAATCGACGCTGGGCTGTTGGCGTAGACCTAATCTTTCACGTGGCCCAAAAGGAAGAAGTCGCAAGGTGTTAAATCACAAGATCTCGGTGACCAATTGTGATCACCTCTTCGAGAGATAACACGGTCCGGAAACTTTTCCCGTAAAAGAGCAATGGATTCGTTGCTTGTGTGGCACGTAGCGTAGTCTTGTTGGAAGTAAACGTTGTCCAATACCATCCAACTCCAACCATAAAAAATCACTATTGATCCAACCTCATTTTCGAGAAAGCAAGGTCCACGCCGGAAAATAAACCGCACCAAACAGTCACACGATGAGGATGGAGAGGTTTCTCAACAATAACTCTTGGGTCTTCCGAGCCCCAGATGCGACAATTTTGCGGTCCGACAAGGTGCTTCACGGCGACCCAAAAACGCTTTAGTTTTGCGAACTGTGTGACTGTAAGATTTTCACCATTTTTGTAGTGAATTTTAACAATTTCAATGCGTTGTTGAAGCGTGTATCGTTCCATTTTTTAGTAATGGCGTAGTTTCTACTTGTCAAATGTCAAAGAATAAAAGCTTCAAAAGTGACAGCTACCGAAATACCGGGTCATTCAAAACAACACCTCTTGTTGGAAAACCCTGTATATTTTGTTTTTTCATTTTTACTTTAATATTCGTCGGTACCTAAAATATTTGTACTTTCGTTTTTAGAGTATAGATCCGATGACACCCGTTTATATGTTAAATTAAAGGAAATTTGGATGGCACTTTTACATAGAAACAGTGATTTAGAAACAGTTTCCAAAAAATGAGAAAAATTGATTTCGAATTTTGAAAAAAAAACTTTTTTGCTGCGACGAAAAAAAACATTAAAAAATGAAAAACAAATAATCCAAAAAACAATATTCAATATTCATTAATAGCTAACATTCTAAGAAAGAAAACAATGTATATATATAAAAATATCTATGGATAAATGTAGACGTTATGACACTCTTTGTAGAAGCAAAAAATTATTTTTATATTTTTTTATAAATAGAGTAAAAAACTAAATATTAGAAAACTAAATATTTATATTTTACTCTGAAATGGCTGACATCTTTGCTAAAAGTTGGAATTTTAATAAAAATTAAAAAACTGGTGTTGATTTCTAGCACTCACAAAATAATTTTTAAATCTCAGATACTATTTTTTGGTGCATTTTTTTATACCCTCCAGCTCCAGGATGGGGGTATATTCACTTTGTCATTCCGTTTGCAACACCTTGAAATATTCTACGGAGACCCCATAAAGTATATATATTATGTATCCTGGTAAAATTCTAAGACGATTTAGCCATGTCCGTCTGCCTGTCTGTTGAAACCACGATAGAGGCCGAACGAAATGAGCTAGGAGTTTCAAATTTACCCTAACTGTGTCTTACGGGTAAAATCGGCCCAGAGGGAAAAAATTTTCCCTAACAAGGACTGAAAATACCCCTAATATCTAGACAATTTAAGCAATTTTATTGAAAATTTCCAATTTTATACACTTGAAATTTGTTTCGTACCTTCCTCCAGTAACGTGTAGTCACAAAAAAAGTACCAAGAAGATATAGTGGATTAAATGGAACAAAAGGGATAAAAATAGTACCAATGATACGACAACAGCTAGAAACATGAAATTCGGTGTGTACGTTCCTATAATTACGTAGATAAGTAGAATAGAGAGATTTTTTTTTGAAATTTGTACTTTTAAGGGATACAATTGGTAAAGCGGGATAAAAATAGTACCAACCAAACCGCTGAAGATAAAATCATGAAATTCGGTGTATGCATTTATCTGACTGTGTAGACGTGAAACATAAAGGATTTGTTCGAAAATTGTACCTTTAGGCGGAAAATGGGGCGAAAGGGATAAAAATGGTACCAATTAAACGGTTGCAGTTAGAATAGTGAAATTCGGTGTGTATATTGCTGTGACAGTGTAGACACGAAAAATAAAGATATCTTTCGATATTCGTACCATTAGGATCAAAACGGGATAAAATTGGTACCATGCAAGCGGCTGTAGCTAGAATCATGAAATTCAGTCTCGTCTGTCTTCGCAGACACGCACAATATGAGTATTTCTCCCAAATCGTACTTTAAGGTCAACATTTAAACTTACTTAACTTCTTTGTAAAGTCGACAGGAGGTAATCGACCGGTAATTCTATGGAATGCACTCTGTGGTGGAGGGTATATAAGATTCGGCCCGGTCGAACTTAACGCCTTTTTACTTGTTATTTATGGCATGCTCTTTTATGTAGCAGTTACATAAAGTTATAACATAATTATAATATGTTGACCAAAACTAAGGACAAAAACAATTTCAGAAAAATAAAATTCCTGATTCTTTGAATAAAGCATATCATCTAAAAAATTATATGAAAATTCATCATGATTTGGAATATTATTATTTTGGTATGATTCAATCCTTCAATCATCAATATTTAAATCAGTTGAGATCATTGGAAATATCAGATACCCCTTCGCTCTGGGTTTTTCTTTTCGAACGCACTGTACATTTAAATTTCAATGCCTTACATTGTGCATGTGTTGAAGTGATCCTGTGCATTGTATATACCTGCGTACACACATATGTATGTGCCTAGTACTGCTCTCACACATAAACCTACACAGAGACCAACATATGCATTTGCGGTTGCTGGCTGTGGTTGGCTTTAGATGGAAATGGAATATTTTTATAGTTATTTAACATTTCACAAATAGAGTGTAGATATATGTATACATGTGAACATATTGCAGGGTTATAAAAACAAAAACCAAAAACTATACTTATACATATAGGGAAATTATATATGTGGAATACCAGAATAAAGTGAATGTGATATTTTGCTTTAAAGCGAAAATGAGAGCCAACGACAAACAACAACGACAACAACAAACAGTTTAGGTTTTCATTAAGCAGAGAAAATTAGAAATAAAACCTGAAATCATCATCAAAATGATGGTCGAACACCCACCCACGGACATACATACATATGTGTACACTCATATACATGCACACATATGTACAACATCACTTTAATGTTAATTCCTTTGCTTGGCGTATGTTGCAAGTAATTGCTTTTAGATTTTATGTGTTACTCGTACTCGTACTCGCCGTACTCTTAGTAGTCGTGCCGTTGGCCAGGCTATTACATTTTTATGGTCGAACACCGTGACACAGTGGTTTGACAAGGGCTTGTTGTAGGAATCATGGACAATAACTAAAATATTGTCCAATAACAACATCTTGCCTTAAGCCGGGATTAGTCCAGACGTGATACAACAATTTTAAATGGGAAAATTTTGGAAATTGGAAATTTTGCAATACGAGTCATTCCATGTCAATCCGCACAGGATAAGAAATATTCTACTTTAAAAAAAAGAAGCCCGAAAAAAAGAAGAAGATTCGAAGCCAACTTAAGGTTTGTAGCTTTATTTTTTAATTATATATTATGTTTACAAGGTTATGTTGAATTTTTGAATTATGTACAATTTTCAGAGATTATAGAAAAAATATCTAGAATGATTTTAGTGTAATTTTGGATAAAAGTATTGATGGAATCATTAAAAACAGACTAAAACTAACAAGTAAAAACGGCGATAAGTTCGCCCGGCCGAACTTTATATACCCTCCACCATGGATTGCATTCCACAGAGGTTGTCGGTTTTCGTCGAAGTGCAGTAAACTTACATAGTGGGTGCTACAGTTTGTTGTAATTCCATTCTATTTTAATTCCAAAAGTACAAATTTTGAAAATCCATTATCAGACGTACATGCAAAATAACCTAACTTCATGATTCAACCAATTTTTGCCGTAAAAGAAAATGTACGAATTTGAAAAAAAAAACTTTTTATTGCGTGTCTATGCAGTCAGAGGAATGTATACACCGAATTCCATGATTCCAGCTGCGCCAATTTGGTTGGTACCATTTTTACCCCTTTGACATTTCTACGCCATTAGAATTTCATCATTCTAGCTGTAGTCGTTTATTTGTTACTATTTTTATCCCCCTGTACCATTGTATCCCTTGAAAGTACGAATTTCGAAAAATCCGTTTATTTTTCATGTCTACGCAGTCAGAGGAATGTATACTCCGAATCGCATGACTCTAGCTGCGGCCATTTTATTGGTACTATTTTTATCCCCTTTTTTCTTTTTAACCCCAAAAAGTACGATTTTCGAAAAATCTGTTTATTTTTAGTGTCTACGCAATCAGAGGAATGTATACACCGAATTTCATTATTCCAGGTGTAGCCGTTGGTTAGTAACATTTTTATCCCTCCGTACCCATTGTATCCCTTGAATGTACGAATTTGGAAAAACCTTTTATTTTTCATGTCTACGTAGTCAAATGAATGTACACTCCGAATTTCATGACTCTAGCTGCGGTCATTTGGTTGGTACTATTTTTATCCCATTTTTCTATTTTGACCCCAAAAAGAACGAATTTCGAAAAATCAGTTTATTTTCCGTGTCTACACAGTCAGAGGAATGTATACTCCGAATTTCATGATTCTAGCTAAGGTCATTTAATTGGTAATATTTTTATCCCCTCTTTTCAGTTTAACCCCAAAAAGTACGAATTTTAAAAAATCAGTGACTTGACTTGTCTATGCAATCACAGGAATGTATACACCGAATTTCATTATTCTAGGTACAGCCATTTGGTTGGTACCATTTTTATCCCTCTATTCCCATTTTAGCCCTTAAAAGTACGAATTTGGAAAAAATACTTTCACATTATGTATCTACTTAATTAGAGGAATGTACACACCGAATTTCGTGTTTCTAGCTGTTGTCGTTTAATATGTACCATTTTTACACATTTTTGCCCCCTTTCACCCCCTACAAATAATAATCACTTTATGGTGCACTTTTTTGCTATAAGGGGAATGCGCATACCAAATATCAAGCAAATATAAACAGACATATTCAAAAAAACATGCTTACATACGCTAAAATATTAGGGATTATTATGGGTATTTTTGGTCCTTGTGAGGGTAAAATTTTTCCCTTTGGGCCGATTTCGACCCGTTTCAATCCTAACCAATCTACTACTATAAGACGCATTTTTGGAAAATTTTGACGTTCTAGCTCCTTTCGCTTAGATGCTAGCGTGTTTTCAACAGACGGACGGACATGGCTAGATCGTCTTGGAATTTTATGACGATCAATAATATATACACTTTATAGGGTCTCAAGTCGATATTTCAAGGTGTTACAAACGGAATGACAAAGTTAGTATACCCCCATCCTTGAGGTGGAGGGTATAAAAATAGTATCACTTCCTAGAGTTATTGGACTGCCGCTCACTGTTATTCACAATTATTTTAATATCGTGTCCGAGTTTAGAAAACCAAAACACATTAGAAAATATTATACATATTATACCTTCGGCAAAAATTTTGTCGCATAGTTTTATTAAATCTCGGAGGAGATTCAAAAAAATAAAAAAATATCGTTTTATTTTTATGCCTGCTAATAATAAAATATCGAAATTAAGGCGATAATTTTTTTAAAAACTTTACAATTTCAAAATTAAAATTCCCTATTTTAGTTATTGTGGGATTTTTATATTAAAAAAAAAAAACATTTTAAAGATAAGATGAGAGAAAGACGGACAGTCACTCGCTAAACTGCCTAGAATATTTCTACTTCATAGAATGTCCGCAGAATATTTTAATTTCGAAATTTAAGTTACCAATTTTAGAAATTTTCGATTTTTATATTTTTTAAAAGCATTTTAAAGATATTGAGACGTGAATAGTCAGGTGGATGGTCAGACAGATGGGTCTCCGATTAATATCTTAAGACGTTGCGAACGTAATGACAAAATTAATATATTAATTTAGTGGCTAAATGACCTAAATGCGGTACTTTGCGATATCCAACTCCAAGTTTGACCTCAGTCGTATAAGCTCAGCATATTCCCCTATGGGGTATATCTGTGACTGAATGAATATGAAATCTTGGCAAATTTTGTTCTCACAAAGCGGAGAAAAGTCTGTATTTTTTCATGAGTTCCCATGCCATGACAATTACAACTCAGCTTCCCAAATCCTTTCCCTGCAAATGGTGACAATCACATTACATTTGTAACATTTGAATAACTTGTTTCCTGCTGCTGTTGTATCCCTGCAAGGGCGTTTGGCCATGTTTAAATCTCACAGCTTCCCTTGACCACTGTGACAGCATGTCCGAGAGTTACTCCTATCGGGAATTTTGCTTACCTAAGCAATCATGTTTGTTTGTTCGTATGTATGTTTATATGTCCGTTTGTTTGTTGTTTCTGTTGCTGCTGCTACTGCTGCTGCTGTTTGCATTAACACTTACACATCCAGCGTAGAAAGCGTTGTGGCGGAGAAAGTGAAATGAAATGAACGTAAACATTATGCTTGGACTAAGCTCTACCAGGACGATGTTGAGGTACTCCATGGCCACAATGTCCAGGGGTAATTGTGTTGTTGTGCATGGCTGCTGTAAAATGTTAACAACATAAGGCGTGTTTTATTACACACCACTACATGGCCAACGGAAACGGATGCGGAATACAACGCACTCACACACACACTCGTATTCGTATTCGTACTCGCACTCAAACTCACACTTTGGCAAACAATAAAATTAGGCTGGCCGACAAAAGTGTAATCATTTTTGCTACTTGCAGCGTCAGTAGTGTAAGATTACAAAAATACACACATACACATAAATACACGTAAATACACATACATACACATACACAGCCGTATGTACATTGTGTAATTACACAAACGCCCCGTCCGAAGAGCAAATTACGTTTATTTTACTATTTTGCGTTTCGTTGCCAAGTTCCTTGTTCTTTGGCTGTGTGAGTGTGTCCTTTTAGCTAATCCCAGTCTTCATCAAAATTAGGCATACAGCCAATTTTAAGAATATTCGGCATACATAGTGGTATATTTGTATATACGAGGTTCGTATATCAAGATATACGAATCAATTTAATCGAAAATACAAAGACTTCCGTCGATGAAAGAAATACGCAAGAACATTAAAATCACAATGGTACGTGACATGACATTATTACCAACCTAAAATTTAATTTGGAATGCTTCATGATGATTTCCCAAAACTTATGGATCTGACTAAGAAACCCGTCGTGGTAAACTATTTTATCGACACCTTCAATAACGCTACGCAACGAAAAGGGTTGTGTATAATTTTTTCTGAAGTATTTTGGTCTTCTCAACTCGAAAAAGATATTAAATTTCTTTACATATAATTTTTATTTTTGTATACCCTGCACCTAATGATATTCACTTTGTCATTCCGTCTGTAACAGCTTGAAATATTCATTGGAGACCCCATAAAGTATATCGAGGGCTTATATTCATAAGTGGCTATAAACCATTTTCCCGAAAATGAGTTTTTGATGCCAAACTATTCTCAGATTTGGATGTCATCTGTCATATAAATTTGGAAAATAAATTTTTTTCTAAAGCAATTTTTTTCAAATTTTTCTGATTTCGCTATCAACTCACACGTTATTTTGTTACTGCATAAGTCACATAAAATAAGTATAAAAACAAGTAAGGAAAGGCTAAAGTCGGGCGGGGCCGACTATATGATACACTCCACTTTCTATCCGAATACAATTCAATTCGGTAAAAAAGTGAAAACTGGAAGGCTTTTTGTATGTTTCCTAATCATAGGCTAATATGACCTAATCCAATTAGTCAAATCGAGAGGAATATTTGTATCGGGGCTATATCCAAACATGGAATGAAGAGACTAACTTTCACAATAAGATTTTTCAGTTCAAGTAAACGTGTTATGCTCATTTTGAAGAAATTCAGTGAAAATACGTGGTTTCTGGGGTGGAAAAGTCAATCTGAACCGATCTAACACATTTCTATCACAGGTGTTTCCAGTTGAAATATATGGTGTTTTGCCAATTTTGAAGAAAATCTGTTAAAATATGTCGATTTTAGAGCGGAAAATTTGGGAGCGAAATTTGTATGGGATCTATATATAAATCTGAACCGATCTGACCCATTTTCGACATGGGTGTTTCTAATGGAAACATAAGATATTTTGCCAAATTTGATGAAGATCTGTTAAAATATGTGGTTTCTAGAGTAGAAAAAGTCAAATCGGGAGCAAAATTTGAATGGAAGCTATATGTAAATCTGAACCGGTCTGGCCCATTTTCACCATGGGTGTTTCTGTTGAAATATAAGATATTTTGCAGGATTTGAAGAAGATCTGTTAAAATATGTGGTTTATTGAGTCGATAAAGTGAAATCAGGAGTGAAATTTGTGAGGAAGCTATATATAAATCTGAACCGATCTGACCTATATTCACCATGGGTGTTTCTTGTGGAAGTATAAGATATTTTGCCAAATTTGAAGAAGATCTGTAGGGATATGTGGTTTATGAGAAAAAGTCAAATCGAGAGCGAAATTAGAATGGGAGTTATATACAAATCTGAACCGATCTAACACATTTTCACCACAGGTGTTTCTAGTTGAAATATAAGATGTTTTGCCAAATTTGAAGAAGATCTGTTAAAATATGTGGTATCTAGAGTGAAAAGAGTCAAATCGGGAGTGACTGGGGCTATATCTAAATCTGAACCGATTTTCTTCAAAATAAATAGCGTTCGTCGTTGTACCGAAAAACTTCGTTGTGCAAAGTTTCATTTGGTTCTGTCTACAATTGCGACCTGTATCGTGATTACAAGAATAGATGGACAAACAGACGGACATTGCTCATCGATTCAAAAAGTGATAAGATAAGATGATCGGTATAATTAACAATGGGTCTATCTCTCTTCCTTTTGTGTGTTACAAACAAATACACAAACACATAATACTCTCGTGGAATGTATAATAATAGAAATAAAATAGTTCAAAAATGGAGCAACATATAGCCGAAGGATGTAATTCGCTATAACACCTCCAGGATGAGGGTATACTAACTTTGTCATTCCGTTTGTAACACCTTGAAATATCGACCTGAGACCCTATAAAGTATATATATTCTTGATCGTCAGAAAATTCTAAGACGATCTAGCCATGTCCGTCCGTCCGTCTGTCCGTCTGTTGAAAGCACGCTAGCATCTAAACGAAAGGAGCTAGGACGTCGAAATTTACCATACATGCGTCTTATAGTCGTAGATCGGTTGGGATTGAAACTGGGCAAAATCGGCCCAAAGGGAAAAATTTTTCCGTCACAAGGACTAAAAATACTCATAAAAATCCCTAATATATTAGAGTATTTAGGCATGTTTTTTCAATGTGTCTCTTTGTACTCACTTGATATTGGGTATGCGCATTCCCCTTATAACAAAAACGTGCACTATAAAGATATTTTATTCGTAGGGGGTGAAATGGGGGAAAAAAAGGGATAAAAATGGTACATATTAAACGACAACAGCTAGAAAAACGAAATTCGGTGTGTACATTCCTCTAATTGAGTAGATACTTAATATAAAAGTATTTTTTCCAAATTAGTACTTTTAAGGGGTAAATGCGAATAGAGGGATAAAAATGGTACCAACCAAACAGCTGCCCCTAGAATAATGAAATTTGGTGTATACATTCCTCTGATTGCATAGACAAGTAAACTACACGGATTTTTAAAAATTCGTACTATTTGGGGTTAGAATGAAGAAAGGGGATAAAAATAGTACCAATCAAAGTCATGAAATTTGGAGTATACAATAAACGGATTTTTCGAAATTCGTACTTTTTGCGATCAAAATGGAAAAAAGGGATAAAAATAGTACCAATCAAATGACCGCAGCTAGAATCATGAAATTTGGAGTATACATTCCTCTGACTGTGTAGACACGGAAAATAAACGGATTTTTCGAAATTCGTACTTTTTGGGATCAAAATGGAAAAAGGGGATAAAAATAGTACCAACCAAATCACCGCAGCTAGAGTCATGAAATTCGGAGTATACATTCTTTTGGCTACGTAGACATGGAAAATAAAAGGTTTTTTTCCAAATTCAAGGGATGCAATGGGTACAGAGTGATAAAAATGGTACCAACAAAACGGCTACACCTAGAATATTGAAATTCGGTGTATACATTCCTCTGATTGCGTAGACACGTAAAATAAATGGATTTTTCGATATTCGTACTTCTTGGGGTTAAAATGAAAAAGGGGGGCTAGATTCATGAAATTCTGAGTATACTTTTTTGCATAAACTCGAAAATGCCCAATAAATGTTCTGTTCACATAATAACATTTCAAATTTATTCACCGATTAATGCAAACTAACTAAACGACTACAGCTAGAATGATGAAATTCTATTTGGGTAGAAACGTCAAATAAAGAGATTTTAGATAGTCGTACTCTTGAGGGGGTAAAAATGGTACCAACCAAATGGAATTCGGTTATACATTCCTCTGACTGCATAGACACGCAAATAAAAAGTTTTTTCCAAATTCGTCTTTTTCTTTTACGGCAAAAATTTGTTGAATCATGAAGTTAGGTTATTTTGCACTATGTACGTCTGATAATGGATTTTCAAAATTTGTACTTTTGGAATTAAAATTTAATGGAAATACAACCAACTGTAGCACCCACTATCTACCAATATTTATGGTATTTAAGCTTTTTGAAAATATAAATAGAAGAATATTTATTTTTTGAGTTGACGATTTGGTAGCCTTGTCTTATAAGCGTGGTTTGAAATAATTAAAATATTATTTTTATTTATAAAATTATTTTTTAATATTTGTATTTGTTTTGATTTGGCTATAAAAAAATTATATTTTACTGTAATATTACTACACCTCTATGAAAATCGACATCCTCTGTGGAATGCAATCAATGGTGGAGGGTATATAAAGTTCGGCCCGGCCGAACTTAACGCCGTTTTTACATGTTTTTAAAATATATTTGATTTAATTTATTTTTAAGTTGTAGTCTGTAAGGAAGTTTGTATTCCATAGACTGTAAAATAAATGAAATGAAATCTGACGGATGAAGCTGGAATCTTTAAATTCCAACAAAAAGCGTTTTCTACACAACATTGCCAACATTTCATTAAAAAAACGTTATCGAGTTTACAATAAGTCTTATTTATATATTTGAGCATTAATGGCTATGTGCTTATTTCAAAATTCATAGTGCTCAATATTAAACGTGCAAAAGTGGCTATGAACCATAAAACCGCGAATAATAGGAAATTTCGAAAACTTTTTAATCATAGCAATTAGTAATCCTCTTTAGATTAAACTGTAGAAGAATGATCAGTTTTTTCGCTCTCCTAAAAATTTGTGTTTTTGTTCATGGCCACTTATGAATATAAGCCCTCGATATATATTCTGTATCCTGGTAAATTTCAATTTTTATTATTATTATTTTCTAATTTCTGCTTTATATGCACTTGAAATTTGTTGCAGACATTCCTCTTGTAACGTGAAAGCACCAAAAAGTAAATAAAAGTTTTAACTGACGAAATGGGACAAAAATTGTACCAATGATACGACAACATTTAGAGTGATCAAACCCGAAACCAAAAACCGGGCCAACCGTGCATGTCATCTTAAACCGACCGTCGGATTTATAGAAATAATGGTTTTCTTATGATCACGAAATTGGAATTAGCTTTATTCAACATCAGGTCAAAAAAATAATAAAGACTTATGTAGTTCTTCTCAATTATCCCTAAACCATTGCATTAACACTGTATGTTAGAAAATATTGTAAAGAGTGATTTTTTTGAGGTTAGGATTTTCATGCATTAGTATTTGACAGATCACGTGGGATTTCAGACATGGTGTCAAAGAGAAAGATGCTCAGTATGCTTTGACATTTCATAGTGAATAGACTTACTAACGAGCAACGCTTGCAAATCATTGAATTTTATTATCAAAATGCGTGCTCTGTTAAGAAAGTAAGAAAGAAAGAAAGAAATTGTGTTCAGCGACGAAGCTCATTTTTGGCTCAATGGGTACGTAAATAGGCAGAATTGTCGATTTTGGAGTGAATATCAGCCAGAAGCATTGCAAGAGCTACCAATGCATCCAGAAAAAGTCACAGTTTGGTGCGGTTTATGGGCTGGTGGCATCATTGGACCGTACTTCTTCAAAGATGATGCGAATCGTAACGTAACTGTGAATGGTGAGCGCTACCGTGAGATGATATCCAACTTTTTTTTGCCCAAAATGGAAGAACTGAACTTGGTTGACATGTGGTTTCAACAAGATGGCGCTACATGCCACTCAGCTCGCGATTCTATGGCCATTTTGAGGGAAAACTTCGGAGAACAATTCATCTCAAGAAATGGACCGGTAAGTTGGCCACCAAGATCATGCGATTTGACGCCTTTAGACTATTTTTTGTGGGGCTACGTCAAGTCTAAAGTCTACAGAAATAAGCCAGCAACTATTCCAGCTTTGGAAGACAACATTTCCGAAGAAATTCGGGCTATTCCGGCCGAAATGCTCGAAAAAGTTGCCCAAAATTGGACTTTCCGAATGGACCACCTAAGACGCAGCCGCGGTCAACATTTAAATGAAATTATCTTCAAAAAGTAAATGTCATGGACCAATCTAACGTTTCAAATAAAGAACCGATGAGATTTTGCAAATTGTATGCGTTTTTTTTTAAAAAAAGTTATCAAGCTCTTAAAAAATCATA
The DNA here is from genome assembly GCA_947397865.1 of Polietes domitor. Classification (NCBI taxonomy): domain Eukaryota; kingdom Metazoa; phylum Arthropoda; class Insecta; order Diptera; family Muscidae; genus Polietes; species Polietes domitor. Next base: position 130,527,947 of record OX377622.1, read on the forward strand.
ATAAGTGGATTATCAGCTATGTCTCAGATCATGAAGATAACATATGGAAAACAATTATTTTTAATTTGACTAAGAATGCTTGGAACTTAATTGATATATTTCAGTTATTGTAAAAACCTGAGAAAAACTGTAGATATGGTTAATAAATCATCTGTAAGGCAGGAAAAAATGCGATTTCTCTCAACAACAAATAATTTTCCGCAATCGCGTAATATATAAAGGCTAAAAAACGTAATTTACGAGAGAATATATTTTTTTCGAAAAATTAACGTGGAGAAGTGATGTGCAAATATTTGATAGAGCTATAATTTGTGAGTGGTACTCTTATTCGTGAGTAAAATTTTATATTTTTATTGGATTTGAACTTGACTGTAGTAGACATATAAAACTAAACACCACACGTAGAAACACTGTACACGAAGTTTTCCATTTGGTTCTTTTCTTCTTTCTACTGATCTTTTCAAAGAATCTAGACGTTTAAATGGTTTATTTTCGTATTATTGCGAGTCACACAAAGAGAAGAATATCAGTTAAAAATACTTTAAATTTCATGCTCCTATTTGTATTAGTTGTGCATTAATTACCATTTTTTATATAATAGAAATAATTATCATCATCATGCGCTGTTCAAAATATCAATGTACATTCGATATTTAGCCAGTTTTGCAATATCCTAGTTCAAATAAAATTTCTGGATTACAAACCGATACAAAAATAAATAACAAAATAAAAAATAAATAAAGTAATAATATTTTTTATTTATTAGATGATTTTGTCATATCCGGTTTTTAAGAAAAGTATAAAAAAATAAAAAAAGTTATGAAACGTTTCTCTTTTGCAAATTAACATTCCTACTTTTAATATAAAGGACAGGGTTAAAGATCTAATTTGTTTGCAACTTTCGAATAACAAGGAGTTTTATACACTCCACCAGTATTTTATGACTTTCATTTGTTTGTTACACACAAAGGGACGAGAGATTGATATGAATCACTTCAGCCATGTCTGTCCGCCCATCAGGCCATATATCCATTATCCGATCCTAAAATTTGGCACAATCTTAAACACAAACTTTGAATGCGAGCTATATACAAATCTGAACCGTTGTTTAGCAAAGGTTTTCTAGTTGAAATATTAGACGCTTTCCTAAATTTTATGGAGTGTTAAATATGTGGTTTCTAGAGCGGAAAGAATCAAATCGGGAGCTATATATTATCTGAACCGATGCGACCCACTATCGCTATAGTTGTTTCTATTTGAATTAGAAGAAAATCTGTACAAGAATGCTATTTCTAGAGCGGAAATAATCAATTCTGTAGCGAAATTTGTAATGGATATATATATATATAACATCTGGCCATGTTGGTGGTTTCTAGAGCGGAAAGAGTCAAATCGGAGGAGACATTTGTATGGGAGCTATATATAAATCTGAACCGATCTATCCTATTTTTATCAGAGCTGTTTCTAGTTGAAATATAAGCTGTTTTGCTAAATTTGAAGAACATCTGGCGAAGTTTGTGGTTTCTAGAGCGGAAAGAGTCAAATCGGAAGAGACATTTGTGTGGGAGCTATATATAAATCTGAACCAATTTGCTTCAAATTAAATAGCGTTCGTCCTTATTCCATAAAACTTCATTGTGCAAAGTTTCACTTAGTTCTAACAACAATTGCGACCTGGACTTTGATTACAATAATAAAGGGTGATTTTTTAAGAGCTTGATAACTTTTTAAAAAAAAAAAACGCATAAAATTTGCAAAATCTCATCGGTTCTTTATTTGAAACGTTAGATTGGTCCATGACATTTACTTTTTGAAGATAATTTCATTTAAATGTTGACCGCGGCTGCGTCTTAGGTGGTCCATTCGGAAAGTCCAATTTTGGGCAACTTTTTCGAGCATTTCGGCCGGAATAGCCCGAATTTCTTCGGAAATGTTGTCTTCCAAAGCTGGAATAGTTGCTGGCTTATTTCTGTAGACTTTAGACTTGACGTAGCCCCACAAAAAATAGTCTAAAGGCGTCAAATCGCATGATCTTGGTGGCCAACTTACCGGTCCATTTCTTGAGATGAATTGTTCTCCGAAGTTTTCCCTCAAAATGGCCATAGAATCGCGAGCTGTGTGGCATGTAGCGCCATCTTGTTGAAACCACATGTCAACCAAGTTCAGTTCTTCCATTTTTGGCAACAAAAAGTTTGTTAGCATCGAACGATAGCGATCGCCATTCACCGTAACGTTGCGTCCAACAGCATCTTTGAAAAAATACGGTCCAATGATTCCACCAGCGTACAAACCACACCAAACAGTTCATTTTTCGGGATGCATGGGCAGTTCTTGAACGGCTTCTGGTTGCTCTTCACTCCAAATGCGGCAATTTTGTTTATTTACGTAGCCATTCAACCAGAAATGAGCCTCATCGCTGAACAAAATTTGTCGATAAAAAATTTCGAACCGAACACTGATTTTGGTAATAAAATTCAATGATTTGCAAACATTGCTCGTTAGTAAGTCTATTCATGATGAAATGTCAAAGCATACTGAGCATCTTTCTCTTTGACACCATGTCTGAAATCCCACGTGATCTGTCAAATACTAATGCATGAAAATCCTAACCTCAAAAAAATCACTCTTTAGATGGACAGACGGACGGACATTGCTAAATCGACTCAAAAAGTGATTCCAAGTCGATCGGTAGGCCATCGTGGTGGCCATTTGGCTAATGTTTTTATACCCTACACAACAGGGTATATTGTCTTTGTGCATTTGTTTGTAACACCCAAAAGGAAACGAGATAACAAATGCACAGAGACAATATACCCTGTTGTGTAGGGTATAAAAACATTAGCCAAATGGCCACCACGACCACGCTTACAGAGCCATATCCTTTTCATGAAATCTTCCATAACCAAATCGCAAAGTGGCTGCCCTATCATCTGCCCTATGTCCTCGATAGCCTCACGAATTCTATCTTTGAGGTCTTGAATCGACGCTGGGCTGTTGACGTAGACCTTATCTTTCACGTGACCCCAAAGGAAGAAGTCGCAAGGTGTTAAATCACGAGATCTCGTTGGCCAAATGTGATCACCTCTTCGAGAGATAACACGGCCCGGAAAGTTTTCCCGTAAAAGAGCAATGGTTTCGTTACTAGTGTGGCACGTAGCACCGTCTTGCTGAAAGTAGACGTTGTCCAGATCAATTGCATCGAACTCCGACCATAAAAAAATCATTAATCATCTCTCGACAGCGCAATCCATTCACCGTAACTGTTGATCCAAACTCATTTTCGAAAAAGTAAGTAAAATAACACCTCTTGTTGGAAAACCCTGTAGTACAAACCTCTCTAGCCGTGCGGTTTTATAAGAAAATTAAAATGCAATGAAAATTAACGATTTCTTGATTTATTATTTCATTTAAATTATTTCTTTAAATTAATATTTGTCAGGTATATAGTTAAAACCTCTCTAGCCGCGTGGTTCTATATGTAGAAAATAAAAAAGAAATTAAAAGGAATGAAAGTTAACAATTAACTCTCGATCCCTCCGATGAGAACTCCTTGTTCAAAATGTTCTGGTCCTATTATTTGTCCACCCATTTGCAAACTCACTCTTAGAACATTTGTAACATTTGTTGGGTACTTTCTATCTCTGGATATATTTGAAGTAAAAAACTACCTTTAACGGAAATAGAAATTTTATCTTCAACTTAGCCCATTCTATGAGACTTTTCGGTGCATTTACTTTGCATGTGACCCTCGCATTTGGCTCTTAGTAAATCTATCGCTTCCATACCGACAGACATACACGCATACATATGCGAGGTATTAATGCAAAAAGAGCGTTTTATGACACCAGGAAAAAAAGTGGATTTCGTTCATTTTCTGTTGTGTTTTATTACACGTATTTACTTATGTCGTCGTCGTTGTTGTTGTTGCTGTTGCTGCTGCTGTTTTTCTGCGTTCTTTGCTTCATTCAATCTCACATTCACATTATCCTGAAAACACATTTCGTATTTAGCTGGAATGTTGATGCGCTGATGGCGAAAGCTATGAAATGAGGACGAACAGGATAAGGTGGATCAAGGGGGGAGGGCGATGTTGCTGTTGTTCGAGCTATAAAATATCACATTTTTACTTATTTTTATTTAATTGAAAGTTATTCAGTGTAATGAGAGTGTGAGTGTGAGTTTTAGGATGAAAAGAAGGGCAAAACGATGTAAAAGCAGGCACACTCACACATACACTTACGTACACATGAATGCATGTATGCGTGAGTGATTTTGTGTGTTTGCTGTTTGGGGGCTGTAGCAGTTTGTTATCACAGTTTATGTGTGATTATAGTACATACTTGTAGACTTGTATACGAGTTGTATGGAAAAAATCCTTTTTTGTGGTTATTTTTCCTTTTTTCCTTCTTTAATGATGAGCAGAGATGGATGATGAGAGATGGAGAGCTTTTATGCGAATTGTAGGGTGGAGAAAACTGAAACCTGCCTCAAGGACTCTCGCACATGCTGAGGATTTGTAATGAACGCCACCGAGCATCCCCAAAAATGATCGTTGGCCTCAAATTTCAAAGATCCCCCATTGTTTTCTCGTTCTTAATTGTTGTAATCCAACTCCGTGGCCCAGACAAACTTCAACTGTAATGAAATTCTTTGGTGCTATTCACACTAGCTTACACCAATATTTTGTCTTTATTTACACTGGCATTTTTTTCCGTAAGCTAGTTTAATAACCCCCCTAAAAATTCCAGTTTTCCTCATTCGTCTCGCGTTAGAAAAAACTCTAAGCCCCCTTCTCTGTGTTATGGTTTTTTGTAATATTTTAGCCATTTTAATAAATTATATGCACTCAGTTCTTTGCATTTTTTTGGTTTTTCGAAAAAAAAAACTAAAAGAAAAAAACCTTTATTATTTATAAAGTCTTAAGCTTTTTTGTGTGTGTTTTTTCTTCTTCTTTGTTTGAATGTATGCGGTGGTGTACAACAGCATGAAATAAATTACCCCCATAGAAAGAAGAGAATCAAAAGCGGTTTGTTATGTGCTTCTTTTTTGTTGTTTTGCTTACCCTCCTCCATTCCTGTGCTTGTGCTTATTTTTCCATTTCCCCAAGAATTTTGTTTTTTTTTGTGCCCCAGCAATATCATATGATACTATGTGATACTCTATTATTTTGTTGAGCGAACGAACGAAAGAAAACGGACCAGAAAAAACAGCATTATTTTTCACTTTTTTAATAAAGCTAAACTACAATGGAGTGCGAGGGGTATGGGGCATTGCATGGTATAACTCAAAAAAAAAATTAAAATATACTACACCGACCATTATTTTGAGTGTCAAGGGAAAATTCTACTTCAAAGCGGGTAATATTGAATATATTGGTCTCAGAAATTACTTTATTTTTGGAGATCGCCTTGTATGTAATTTACAATTGGTAGATGTCGAAGCTTACTTGTGGACATAACTAATCAACTTGTGAAAATTTAAGATATAGTGGATTTTTTGTCTAATGGCAAATAATTTCGATATCATTGACAAGATAAATTCAAAAGAAGGCAACCGAAATATTGGGAAAATAAAATAAAAATAAATAATAAAACAACACCCCCAGTTTTTCCATGGCCTCAAGCTGAATTAATCGATAAGAAAAATAAATTAAAAACAATAAATAAAGAAGTGCGTAAATATCAAGATTTTTTAGAATGTGATGTACTAAGTTTGGCATTTCTCTTGTAAGACCTTGAAATACTAATCAGAGACTCTATAAAGTATGCATATCCTTGAAGGCAATTGATTTCTAAGACAATCTACTCATGTCCCTCTCTACATGCCTGTCTGTTTAAACCATCCAAACGAAAGGAGGTAGGAGGTCAAATATGCCAAATATACGGCCCAAAAGGAAAAATACCTTACAAGGAATGAAAATATTCACAATAAATCCAATTTTTTGGAGTATTTAAGGACACTTTTCTGAAGATTTCTGTCTTGTAATTACATTTAACATTTTACAATTAAACTATCGATGACTTTGATTCATTTTTATTTTTATTTGCAGGTTTATGTTTGACATTTGCAAAATGGGAACAAAATTGGGAAATATTAAAGACTTACTTCGAAAGTAGTGAGTCTTTAACGCAAAAACTGTAAGAAATTCACGAGAAAAATGTTTGTATTTTCACATGAAGCTCATTTTCATCTCGTTGGCTATACCAATAAGCAAAATTGCCGAATATGGCGTTCAGCGTACCCACACTATTGACTATTGAAAAGCCAAGCATCCACAACGAATCCCTATTTGGTGTGGATTTTGGGCTGTACTGAAAAATTGGGTTGATCGGATGAGGTACTGCCGAGCCAGTCGTGTAAGTCATATGAATGATATTATGGCTGTTTTTCTTTAAAACTGGATAACTAAGCTCCGATAACAAAAATTTAAATCAAATATTAAAATTTCACTGAAAATAAAAAATTCTTTTTTTGAAATCGTTGCCAGAAGCAATAGCAATGTGTGTGTGAAAACCAAATTTTTAAAAGAAATAATTTTCTGTTCAAAATTTTGGACTTAGCCTGGATAATTATCCAGTATAAGTCAAAATTATGATGGTCATCATTAACACTGGCCGATACAGCTGGGATATTTTCTTCAGTTCGCACACTACGTAAGCGTGTTGGTGGTTTAATGTCCAACAATGTAAATTTGGTGCGAAATTTAGTCACAATAGCACGAAAAGCCGCTTCAGTGGGACGATTAAACTGACCATAAAATGGAAGCGCGCGATGAACTTTCTTAACAGAGCACGCATTTTGATAATAAAATTCAATAATTTGCAAGCGTTGTTCGTTTGTAAGACGATTCATGGTTGTTACTATTTGTATCCCATTTTTCCATTTTAACCCCAAAAAGTACGAATTTCGAAATATTCGTCTATTTTCCGTGTCTACGCAGTCAGAGGAATGTATACTCCGAATTTCATGACTCTAGCTACGGTCATTTGATTAGTACTATTTTTATCACCTTTTTTCAATTTAACCCCAAAAAGTACGAATTTTGAAGAATCCGTGTATTTTACTTTTATTGTATAATACTTTACGATTAGAGGAAAGTACACACCGAATTTCGTGTTTCTAGCTGATGGCGTTTAATATGTACCATTTTTATCCCTTTTTGCCCCATTTCACCCCCTACAAATAAGAATCACTTTATGGTGCACGTTTTTGGTGTAGGGGGAATGCACATACCAAATATCAAGCAAATATAAACAGACATATTCAAAAAACATGCTTAAATACGCTAAAATATTAAGGATTATTATGGGTATTTTTAGTCCTTGTGAGGGAAAATTTTTTCCCTTTAGGCCGATTTCGCTCCGTTTCAATCCCAGCCGATCTACGAATATAAGACGCATTTATGGAAAATTTGAACGTTCTACCTGCTTCCGTTTAGATGCTAGCGTGCTTTCACAGACGGAGGGCATGGCTAGATCGTCTTAGATTTTTATGACGATCAATAATATATATACTTTATAGGGTCTCAGGTCGATATTTCAAGGTGTTACAAACGGAGTGACAATGTTAGTTTACCCCCATCCTGGAAGTGGAGGGTATAAAAAGAGGTTTTGAACCAGGACAATATTAAATATTTATTATATACCGAAATAAAATATATAAGTAGCTTTAGATACTCATAAATGAAAAAATCATGACACTTCTGCCATATAGAGCTATTACTACATGATTGCTGTGAACAGGCTTGCCAGATATGGGGTTTTGTCTCCAACCATGGGGATTTTATGATGGTCAAAAGAGCAAAAAATATGAAATGGGGACATGGAAATTTTTGAAATTAATTTGTTATAAAGTATTTAATATTATTAATAAAAACTAAAATTAAACGCTCCAAATTCCTATAATCATTTGCTTTCATCCAAAAAGCATATATCAAACCGAACGATTTTCGTAAAAAAAAGAGGACCACGACCCTGACTTTAATGATTTTTAGCAGATATATTCTACTATTAAAAATAGTTTACACGTATTTTTTTAACAAAAAACCGAAATTTTCTTTCAAAAGATAGTACCAATTGAAAATTGGGAAAATAAAGAAAAACGTGCCGAGGTGCGAATATTGAAAATGGTGTAGTGAGAAAAGGCGTGGGCAGAAATCAAAGAATGAAGGCTTATTTTAAGGGTAATTACAGGTACTTTTCGCCGGCGTTCTTGGCCATTGGCTGCTACTGACAACAATTTTATGTATTTCTCATTTTTCTTCTTCTTTTTATTTTTCACTATGAAAACACCAACCTAAAAATTCAGAAAAAAATATAGGCATATTCCCTGATCGATTCTAAATAAACTCTGAAAATGTCAGCTTGGAGAAATAACGGGTTTTATTTAAAAAAAAAACATTGACTAAATGTAGTCGCCCGAAAAAAGTATTTTTCCAAATAAATAACACAAAATTTAGATTAGGTTTGCGCCAGACTTATACTTGTCCATCCCTACCAAACATATTGAATTTCATTTGTGAAATATAATAAAACTCCATACTTAGAATTTTAATGGAATATTTACTATTCTATTATCCATATTAATTAAACTCCAATTTTTTTCCTTAACAAGGACAGAAAATACCCCCTTATATAGAGTATTAATGCAATATTTTTAAAAATTTCCTCTTTATATTCAAATTTATATAGAATAAATGTGAACCAAAAAAAATATTTCTGCAAAATTCATACTTTTGGGGGGTGAAGTGGGACAAAAAGACATAAGAATAGTACCAAAAGTATTAAAAATAGTGCATACATTCCACTAGACACGTAAGACAAATGACGTAAGTACGAAATTCGTACTTTTACATACAATTGATACCACACAAATGACTGCAGCTAAAATCATAAATTCAGTGTGTACATTCCTTTCACTGTGTAGACGCCCAAAATAAAGTATTTTTCAACGTATACTTTTGGAGTGAAAATAGACGAAAGTAGATAAGAATGGTACTAATCAAAATGCTGCTGCTAGAATAATGAAATTCCGTGTTTACAATCCACTCTCTGTGTATACTCTCAATATTTTCTTTTTCTGAAATTTATATTTTTAAGGAAAATGGGGCAAAAAGGAGTTAACAATGGTACAAAGCAAACGGCTACAGCTGGAAATTGATGGAATCATGAAGTTCTGAGTAAACAGTGATTAACTTGGCAAATAGGTATGCACATTACACTGTGGAATTCGAAACTCGTACTTTAAGGATTAGAACGGTATAGAAATCTTTCCAACCAAAGGTCTGTAGATGGAACCGTGAAATTATAGTTTGGCGAAATCGGCCCTGTTGGAAAATATTTTTAAGATTGTTCACTTCTTGATTATTTTATTTATATAAATAGTGGAAGACTATTACACTATATACACAATTTGGTAATTGGTCGGATTATTAATTTTATAATTATTAATATAAACAATTCAAAAACAAGTATAAACGGCGTTAAGTTCGCCCAGGTCGAATTTTATAAAGCCTCCACCATGGCTGGCATTCCACAGATGCTGTCGAAGTGCAGTAACAGTACAGCAAAATGTTAATTTTTTAATATTTCCAAAACAAAACAAATGAAAATATTAAAAAAAAAATATATATATATATCAAACCACGCATATAAGGCAAGGCTACCAATATGTTTATACTTAAGATATCGAAATAATTCCTCAAGTCAATTCAAAAAGTAAATATAAGGCAGCAATCTTCCAAAAAGCTTAAATGCCATAAATATCCATTATCTCTCACGTACACAATGCACGATAACCCTACTTCATGATTCCAACCATATTTGCAGTAAAAGCAAAACAATACGAATTTGGAAAAATCTTTTATTTTGTGAGTCTATGCAGTCAGAGGAATGTTTGCACCGAATTTTAGCCCCGAATGGGCTTATCTCCTTTTTCCCATTTTACCACCTTAAAAGTACGACTTTCGAAAATATCTTTATTTTAAATGTATTAGAGGGTTATACACACCGTATTTCATCATTATATCTGTAGGCATTTAGATGGTACCAATTTTGTCCCTTTGTTCCCATTGAATCCCGTGCAAGTTCGAATTTGGAAAAACCTTTTTATTTTTCTTTCTATGTATTTCTTCTTCTCTGAATTTCATGACTCCTGCTGCCATCATTTGGTTAGTAAAATTGTTATCCCCTTTTACCCCCTAAAAGTACGAATTTCGAAAAATCTATTTATTTTACGTGTCTACACAATTAGAGGAATGTAAGGGTTCGCCATCTAACGTTTTTTTTCAACTATTCAACCATTGGGCTATTATTTCTGGGGTGCCCTCAAAGATAAGTGTTACGCCGACAAGCCAGAGACAATATTCGTGAAGCCATTGGTGAAATACAGCTGCGCACAATCGATAATGTACTTAAAAATTTGACCGATCGTGTAGGCCAGCCATTTGAATCAAATTATTTTCCATTATTAACCGGAAGGATTGTACATTCAAATGAAAAAAGAAATTTGAGAAAATATTCAGCAGTTTTTTTATAGCATTTTCAAAAAAAAATTATTTGGCGGACCCTTTATATACCGAATTTCATTGTTTCTAGCTGTTGTTGTTTGATTGGTACCATTTTTATCCCTTTTTGTTCCATTTCACCCCTATGAATGAGATGCACATTTTGGTACGCCTTTTTGTTATAGGGGGAATGCGCAGACCCAATATCAAGTAAGTGCAAGCAGACATAGTGAAAATAATACCCTAGTCCACGAAGTGGTGTAGGGTATAAAAACGTACCTAAATACTGTAAAATATAAGGGATTATTATGGGTATATATATGGGTCCTTGTGAGGGAAAATTTTTTCCCTTTGGACCGATTTATCCCAACCGATCTACGACTATAAGACACATTTGTGGAAAATTTTGAAGTCCTAGCTCCTTTTGTTTAGATGCTAGCGTGCTTTCAACAGACGGACGGACGGGTGGACGAACATGGCTAGATCGTCTTAGAATTTTATGACGATCAGGAATATATATTCTTTATAGGGTCTCAGGTCGATATTTCAATCCATTTCCATCCTGGAGCTGGAGGGTATAGATATTATACATACTAACAACAAATGAACAAAATATTGTAAAATAATGTCTGAGAAAATATTTATTGTCAGAATATATTGTGCAATTTTATGAGGATTATTTTTGTGGAAGTTCTCTTATTGGGTCAATTTGAAAAAAATCTAAAAAAGTGTTTTCCAAAAGGACATTTGAGGAAACAATTTGCCGATACGTTTCAGTAGGGGTCATTAAAGACACTAAAGTTATAATTAAAGCTCTTCAAACCCAAAAAATTTCAAACTTCGACGTGACAGGTTTGCCATAGTCTTCAAAATGTTTTCAAAAAATATCGTCTGACTTGTCTGATCCTTTTTCTTAGTTTATTTGAGCATATTCGTCCCAGAAAAAAATATCTCAACATATATTTTGAAGTATTAAAAAATTTCCGGTTAGAGGTTTAAAATTACCTACAAAACATGTGAGAAATTTCACAGAATTTTTGTTTCGAATCTAATTATTTCCAAAATAAATTTCCCATCAGTCTGATCCCTCAAAATTTACATTGCAACATTTTGGGCGGTGGAAAGACCCATACAAATGCGTTGCTCCCCAAAAAAAACAGAAGCACTGAAAACAACAAATATATTCTTCATTTAGGCAACAGTTGGGTATGCTATGTATGAATTTTTAAAAATGTGTATGAATTTATTTTTCATTTTTTTTCGTTTGGTCTGCCGGCACAACGAACGGCCTGGCCCGTGTATGAGCCACAGTGTAGGTTGATTTAAGTTACTTAGCATTAAACGCAGCTCCAAAACCAAACCTAGCAACCACCGAGACACAGGCACACATCGTAAAATAACAGCGAAAGGATATGAAAAAGGCTCTTTTGCAGGATATCCAACTGTCAAGCAGTGTAAAATTTATGGTTGTGTTGAAAATTGGCTGACGCTTAGCAGCATTTAACTGGAAACGCCGGAGTAGAGGACACCACGAACACAAACAAAAAAACCAACAACCAGAGGAATGTATTCACAAAGAGATGAATATTTTGCCGGGGTTTTTCTTTTGTTAGTGTGGTGTCCTCCCTGCTCAAGGGGACAGTGAGCACAGTCTTAATGGAATGAATAAATCTGATGCGAGAGCATTTTTGTTGCCATCGCCAAAGACAGAAAAAAATATACAGATATATGTAAGTATGAGAATTACGATAGTCTGTCATGATTGAATACATGGCTTAATGCATATTTTAAAAACATGAGACATTCGCCGAAATGAAATGAATGAAAGTGTGGGTGGGGGGATGTTTGCTGTACTGAATGGGCCAAGTGTTGATTGCCAGGGTGCATTGTGCATTGTAATATTTGGGGTATAAGCTTGGAAGGCTTAAAACCACTTTTCGACATAAGAACGAACGATTGAGGAACTGGTAAAAATTCAGGAAATTTTTGGTAGTAGCCCAAATAAAATTTTTCAATTTATATATATATATATATATATATATATTGAATATTGAATATTGACCAAAGTGTCCTCTATATGTATGTACATTAAATAGTTTTTTTCTATTTTTTTTTTAATTGCTACATAATAAAAATTGCCTTTTTATGTCGGTTTTTTGGGCGTAATCCCTTATTATTTTATTTATTAAAAATAAAATCAAAAATAAAATTTAACATTCCAATTTTTGAGGTTTTCGTAAAAGGGAAGGAAGAAGAATTCTCTGGAAAAGAGGAAAAACTTTTCACGTGATTTCCCTAGGTTTGATCCAAAAATTACTCCGTGCGCGCAATGTATGTTGTCACAATTGCCTTACTAGCGTTGTCGACGACAAAAATCAACTTCAACATATATTCTCCGGTTGGCAGAGGCAAAAGTCGAAATTTATCCTCGGATATTATTAAATTCTTGACAAAAATATCATTCTAAAATAAACAAGACAATTATACAATGTTCGAACAAATCTTTGTATTGTACGCAGATAACTTACCTTGTATGGACATGAGTGGTTTAGATTTGAATACGGAGTTATAAACTGCCATAGTATCCGGGCGGGCATGTTTTGGACATCGTTAGTCAAAAGTTTGCAAATGTCTACAGTGTAGTTGAAAAGGAATGGCTTATAGCCACTGGCCTTTTTGTAAAGGCCCACGTTGATCTGAAATTTAGAAATGAAAAAAGAAACATTAAAACGTTGAAAATCAAGCATTTCAACACTACAGCTCCTCGATAGAGGGGTGTCCTTTGGTCCCTTTTGGTCCTTTTTGTAAAAAAGGGTAAAAAAGACCCCTTGATCTGGGGTTAAGCGGGTAAAAATATTCTACAAAAATATTTGACATAAAATTCTGATATAAATCTTTAAATACTTCAAAACCCAAAATAAATGACAGAAATGAGGAAAAACTTAACATACATAGGGTTAATATTCCCCACTTTAGCACATTCTTTTGATGAAACGGTATAGGTAACCATGTGATTCTTTCGTTTTTCTATATAGGATGTATTCAGCAGTCTTACTGAGAACACCACGAGGAACATTTTAACCCTCCAGCTCCTCAATATAAGAGTCTTTTTGGTCCCTTTTGAGAAAAAGTATAAAAAACACCCCTAAGACAGAAATTTAGCGGGTCAAAATGTTCTACAAAAATATTTGCCATAATATTCTGCTATAAATCTATGAATACACCACAGCTCAAAACTCAAATTAAATGCCAGAAATAGGTGAAAACTTTAAATTCTTTTTAGGGTTAATATTTCCATTTTTTGCACATTCTTAAGATGAATCGGAATATATCGAATATAAAACCAAGTGATCCTTACAATTTACGTATAGGATGTCATCAGCAATATTACTAAGAACACTACAAGGAACATTTTCGTAATATTTTAACCCTCCAGCTCCTCAATGCAGGGGTCTTTTAGGTTATTTTTTTAAAAAAAAAAGGTAAAAATTTCTTTCTTATGGTGAATCGACTTAGGAAACCTTGTGATCCTTACATTTTAAGTATAGCATGTGTTCGGCAATATTCCCGAAAACACCACGAGGAGTATTTTCGTGAAACAGTTCAACCCTCTAGCTCCTCAATATAAGGGTCTTTTAGGTCCCTTTTGTGAAAAAGAGGTTTCACGGGTCAAAATGTTCTACAAAAATATTCTATATAAAATTCTACTATAAGTCTCTGAATACACAAAAACTCAAAACTCACCTTAAATGCCAGAAATAATTCAGAACTTAAAATTCATTTTAGGGTTAATATTTCCCCCTTTTACACATTCTTATGATGAATCGGGATAGGAAACCTTGTGATCCTTACATTTTAAGCATATCATGTGTTCAACAATATTACTTAGAACACTACAAGACACATTTCTGTAAAACATTTTAACCCTCTAGCTCCTTAATATAGGGATCTTTTTCGTACTTTTTGATCCCTTTTGTGAAAAAGGGTAAAAAACACTTCTAAAACAGAGGTTTCACGGGTCAAAATGTTCTACAAAAATATTCTACATAAAATTCTACTATAAGTCTCTGAATATACAAAAACTCAAAACTAAACTTAAATGCCAGAAATAATTCAGAACTTAAAACTCATTTTAGGGTTAATATTTCCCCCTTTTACACATTCTTATGATGAATCGGCATGGGAAACCTTGTGATCCTTACATTTCAGGTATATGATGTGTTCGGCAATATTACTAAAAACACTCAAAGGCACATTTTTGTGGAACATCTTAACCCTCTAGCTCCTCAACGTAGCGGTCTTTTTGGTACTTTCTGATCCCTTTTGTGCAAATGAGTGAAAAACACCCCTAAAACAGAGGTTTCACGGGTCAAAATGTTCTACAAAAATATTTACCATAAAATTCTACTATAAGTCTCTGAATACACAAAAACTCAAAACTCAACTTAAATGTCAGAAATAATTCAGAACTTAAAATTCATTTTAGGGTTAATATACCCCATTTATGTTAATTTTTTGATTAATCGACATAGGAAACATTGTGATCCTTACATTTTAAGCATATCATGTGTTCAGCAATATTATTTAGAACACTACAAGGCACATTTCTGTAAAACATTTTAACCCTCTAGCTCCTCAATGTAGGGGTGTTTTTGGTACTTTTTGATCCCTTTTGTGCAAAAGAGTGAAAAACACACTGTTCTACAAAAATATTTACCATAAAATTCTACTATATGTCTCTAAATACTTCAAAATACAAAACTCAACTTAAATGCCGCAAATAAGTGAAAACTTAAAATTCATTTTAGGGTTAATATTCCTCACTTATGCACATTCTTTTGATGAATCGGCATAGGATACCGTGTAATCTTTGCATTTTAGGTATATGATGTGTTCAGCAATATTACTTAAAACACTATGAGTAACATTTTTGTGAAATGTGGAACATTTCAATCCTCTAGCCCCTTAATATAGGGGTCTTTCGGTCCCTTTTGTGCAAAAAGGTAAAAAGTCATCCATAAAACAGAAATTTAGCGGGTCAAATTGTTCCACAAAAATATTCTACATAAAATTCTGTTATAAGTCTCTAAATAAACCAAAAATCTAAACACAACTTAAATGTCAGAAATAAGTGAAAACTTATAATTCATTTTAGGGTTAATATTTTTCGTTTTTGCACATTCTTATGATGAATCGGCATAGAAAACCTTGTGATCCTTACATTTTAGGTACAAGATGTGTTCATCAATATTACTTAGAACACTACAAGGCACATTATTGTGGAACATCTTAACCCTCCAGCTCCTCAATGTTGGGGTCTTTTTGGTCCCTTTTATGAAAAAGGGTAAAAACCACCCCTAAAACAGAAATTTAGCGGGTCAAAATGTTCTACAAAAATATTTGCCATAAAATTCTGATATAAGTCTCCGAATACACCAAAACCCAAAACTCAACTTAAATGCCAGAAATTAAATATTAAAATTTAATTTTAAATTTTATTTTACGGTTAATTCCGTACTTTTTCGAAATGGTGCTAAATTATCCCACAAGATTGAGTTTTAGGGGGTTGGTGTGAATGGAAAAAATATGCTATGTCAAATTTCACTATAAGTCGCCAAACAAAAGAATGCTGTAGATATAATATATATCAATAAAATACTACTAGCAATTTGGGCATTCAAACAAGAAATTATTTATTAATTATTTTTTTCGTACCATTTTTAAACTTCCATTTTATCCCTTAAAATTAAGAATTGCGAAATTTCCATTTATTTCAAGAATATACGCACTTATCTTACTTACTTACTTACTTACCAGAGCATTAGTTACAGGCGTCACAAGCGTTGCAGTGATATTTAAAGCCGGCAGTCCTCGTTTAATTAGCTTCAATCGACACAGCACGAATAGAACGCGATTCTGGTCCAACGATTCGCACTGCACATTTGTAAGCTTTGTCGTTGCCACAGCATCGACAGCATTGCAGTTGAAATGGTAAACGGCCAACATCAGAATTAGATGCACAATTATGGTCATCTTAAGGGAACTCATGCTGACTGACACCACCATCAGACACTCGAAATCACTATAAATGAAGTAAACAAAAATTAACAGTTTCAAAGTACAGCGAAACCGAAAAAAGAAAAAACAAAGTACAAAATAATGTACATTCAACCGATTTGCGGCAATAATGCGAGACAATAATTACAGCCGATTTACGACTTTTCAAAAACAAACATTTTAAAATTTAAATTTGCAAATAACTCCACAAAATGATAAATCTATATATAGAGGGTGGCGCAGAATTAGTTCATATGGTTTAAATATGTTTTTAATACAGTGGTTAACGTGGCCGCTCTCACCGGAGCGTCAAGTAGTGCCTTAAGGTATCGTTTTGAATAATTCAGTGGAATTACTGGGGAGTTATTTTGATTTGTTGTCACAATAAAAATGTAACTGTTTTGGCAAGGTTTGCTTATCGAAGTGTATAATTTCTGATTGCATTAAAACGTTTAGTTGATTTTCATTAGTTTATTTGGTTTGTTCATAATAAATCTACTAATTTGAAAGTTAGATTAAAAAAATGAGATCGCCACTTTAAAAATACAAAACCAACCTTTTGAAAATCATTTCAATATTTGACATGGTAATTCATATGAAAAGCAGATCTGCTCTAGGCATGTGAATTTCGTCACCATACCTTTTTTACGTTCGCAAGCGTTAATTAAAACATTAATTAATTAAAAATTAATTAAGCTAATAAAATTAATAAAACAAAATATTTTTTCAATCGTTTGTTTTTGGCAGTTTTTTTTTAAATCTAACATGGTGAACAAATTTGGAGGGTCACCACATCCACTAGAGATTCAAGAGAAAAATTTTCGCTTGAAAAGTTGCAGAATTAATTCTATAAAAATTTGGAACTACTGTGGCGTCGTACATCGAGTAAAGTATGGAAAATATGAAACTTCTTCGAAAAAAAGGTTCTGACAACGTATTCTTATAGAGAGAGTATAAAGAAAGAAGAATTTTAAAATTTTACTTTTGATGGTCATTATAGTGGTGGTGAATATTTCCCTCCTTTGCACATTCTTATGGTGAATCGGCATAAGAAACCTGGTATTTTAGGTATAAGATGTGTTCAGCAAAATTACATAAAACAGTAGAGGAACATTTTCGTGGAACATATTAACCTTCAAGCTCCACAATATAGGTGATTTATTTTGTGCAAAATGGTAAAAACACCCCTAAAAGGTCAATAGCCTTAGTTGCTAGTGCTTTTTATACACTCCACGAGAGTATTATGTCTTTGTGCATTTGTTTGTAACACCCAAAAGGAAGGGAGATAGACCCATTGTTAATTATGACGATCGGCTTAGAATCACTTTCTGAGTCGATTTAGCAATGTCCGCCTGTCTGTCTGTCCATCTATTCTTTTAATCAAATTACAGGTCGCAATTATAATCCGATCTTAACAAAAATTGACACAAATAAGTTTTGTGGATCAAGGACGAACGCTATTTAATTTGAGGCATATCGGTTCAGATTTAGATATAGCCCCCATACAAATGTCGCTCCCGATTTGACATTTTCCGCGGTAGAAACGACATATTGTACCCGATTTTCTTTAAATTTGGCACAACATCTTATAATCCAACTAGAAACACCTATGCTGAAAGTGGGTAAGATCAGTTCAGATTTAGATATAGCCCCATACAAACCTCGCTCCCGATTTGACTTTTGCCGTTTTAGAAACCACATATTTTAAAGATTTTCTTCAAAATTCGTAAAACACCTTATATTTAAACTAGGACCATCTATGGTGAAAATAGGTCACATCGGTTCAGATTTACATATAGCTCTCATACAAATTTCGTTCCCCCAGAAACCGCGTATTTTCAGAGAATTTCTTAAAATTGATCATAACACGTTATACTTCAACTAGAGAAACTTATTGTGAAAGTTAGTCACTGCGTTCCATGATTGGATATAGCCCCGATTTGTCAATCGATTCTCGATTTGACAAATTGGACCAGGTCATATTAGCCTGTGATTAGGAAACATACACTTTTATACTTGATTGAATTGTATTCCGATAGAAAGTGGAGTGTATCATATAGTCGGCCCGCCCGACTTTAGCCTTTCCTTATACTATACTTGTTATATATAGTTTATTATAAATTAAATTGTAATAAATAAAAATAAACGGATCGAAATGATCTAAAAAATAAATATTTGCGATAAAATGCTACTATGAATACACCACAACTCAAAAGTCAACCTAAATGCCAGAAGTAAGTCAAAATTTAAAATTCATTTTAGGACTATTTTTCCGGATTTGGTGCTAAACTGTTCCACAAAACTCAAAACTATGTTAAATTTTACTGTAAGGGATACAAGAACAACATTTTAAGAAACAGTCGGTATATTTTTACTTAAAGCCGGAGTGATTTTTTTAATAAAAATATGTTGAAGTATGACCGTTGAATTTGCAGTTGTGTCGAAAACGCCTAACTGCGACAAGCATACTATTTTGGATAATAGAGTTTCGTGTGTAATTAGACACTTTTTAAAAATTAAACTAAAGCGATTCGAAAAAAAATCGGAAAATATTTTGTGTTTTTTTCTTCTGATAAATAAAAGTTCGAACAACTTATTTTAAAAATGCACTGAATTTTATGATGTTTTTTCTGGACCATCAAATATTGAGAATATTTTTTAAATATTCATCTTTAAAATTTAAATATATTAATACTAATTAAAAATAATATTTTTAAGATTGATGGTTATTGTAGCTACTGTAGAGTAGGCTGGGTCGCCGTCCATACAAATGGACGTTCCAGACATCCCACGAAAAAAAGTTTGGATTGTTTAATGATGATTTGCAAAATATTACGTTCAAGCCATCTGTGATCTAAACGCTCCTGAAAATAATCCTAAAAATCATGTAATTTTTTTTGTTTACATTTTTTTCTGAAATAATAGACCCTTGAAAGCACTTTAAATAAAAATTTTGATTCTTGTCTTAGAGTAATTTATTGGTCGAATTATTGGACGTTTATAGTAATTTTTGTTGATATTCACAGTGACAACTAAAAAATTTTTGGTATTTGGTGTTAGATGATGAACATCGGTATTAAATCGACGCCGCTGCGCTCATTTTTGTAAAAAGTGTTTGAAAATGTTGGCTCTGAAAATCCATCTCCTTATTTTCGTGACCCAGCCTACTATAGAGGGAGCTGTATATGTTGATGATCATTAAGTCTGAATTGTGCCAGTCTTCGTGCCGGTATGCAGCCTTTGTATTTTTTATAATCCTCATGTAGTCCGGGAGTTCTTTATATGTATCTTTCTCAAGGTTGCGGTTAATGTTAAGGGTTATATTACTTTATCGTCCACTAGATGACGTTTCAATAATGTACTGTTAATTGCTATTTTTCGTTTTTTTTTCTTTGCTCGACCTTGAACAGAGAAATTCTGCATGTAATTGTGATATTGGTTGTTTTTAATTGTCGATAAATCTGTAACGTGAATCGTTGAAATAAAAATTGTGTTATTTTCCGCATGAAATATTTCTGGGATTTTTTGGGCTACTTTATTCGAAATAATGATTTAGTCATTAAAAACAAAGTCGTCATTCCAACAGAGTCAAAAGTTGAAACACTTTTGTCAATTATATACATAATCGATTGAGTAAGGTAACACAAGTGGACTACTATATTTCATATTTGTTATATTTTAAATTCAAACCACAACCAGTCTGCATTATTTCGCAAATATTGTCAGTCGATTCAGTGGTGCCAGCATAAGGTCGCTTAGTGTAATTATATTTCTGCATTTAAGTGTGGTGTTCGTAGTGCCTAATTTCAAATAGAATGCTGAATGCTGATAATTTCAATAGAAATTCTCTACCAGACACAAAGCTGACATCGTTCGATCAGGGCCATATCATTTCCCCCAGTGTAGATTGCAGCTAGTTAAACGCGTTTTGGTCGCTTTGAATGTCTAGGTTAAGCTTGCACGGTGAGTAGTTGATTGTATGCTTTAAATACATTAAGATTCGAAAACTCGAAATAATTTCACATATTGAATAGACCACTTTTGCCGAATAAACTAATAGTCCATCCGGTCTGAGTTTCTTTTTACAGTGAATCAAACTTTTAATTTGTTGGTCGAAGGGAGCATTATTAATCGAAACAAGAAAAACGGCGTTAAGTTCGGCCGGGCCGAGCTTTATATACACTCATACACTCACCACAGATTGCATTCCACAGAGGCTGTCCGATTTCGTAGAAGTGCAGTAATATTACAGGAAAATATAAATATTTTTTAATATAGCCAAACCAAAACAAATACAAATGTTGAAAAAAAAAATTATAAATAAATATAATATTTTTATTATTTCAAACCATGCTTATAAGGCAAGGCTACCGATACGTTTACCCTATATATATATATATCGAAATAATACTAAAAGTAAATTCAAAACATAAATATTCTTATATTTTCAAAAAACGTAATTACCATAAATATTGGTATATAGTAAGTGGTTATATTTCCATTCAATTTTAATTTCAAAAGTACAAATTTTGCAAATCCGTGAGATAATGGATACATAGTGCAAAATAACCTAACCTCATGATTCAACCGATTTTTACAGTAAAATTAAAAAGTACGAAAAATCTTTTTATTTTGCGTGTCTATGCAGTCAGAGGAATGTATACACCGAATTCCATGATTCTAGCTGCTGCCATTTGGTTGGTACCATTTTTATCCCCTTTTTTCCATTTTACCCCCTTAAGAGTAAGACTTTCAAAAATCTCTTTATTGTACGTGTCTAGGCAATTAGAGATATGTAGACACCGAATTTCATCATTCTAGCTGTAACCATTCAGTGGGTACTATTTTTATCCCTCTGTACACATTGTATCCCTTGAAAGTACGATTTTGGAAAAAACCTTTTGATTTGTCGTGTCTACGCAGTCAGAGTAATGTATACTCCGAATTTCATGACTCTAGCTGCGGTCATTTGGCTGGTACTATTTTTGTCCCCTTTACTCTTTTAACCTCAAAAAGTACGAATTTCGAAAAATCTGTTTATTTTACGTGTCTACGCAATCAGAGGAACGTAAACACCGAATTTCATGACTCTAGCTGCGGTCATTTTGTTGGTACTATTTTTATCCCCTTTTTCTATTTTGACCCCAAAAAGTACGAATTTCTAAAAATCAGTTTATTTTCCGTGTCTACACAGTCAGAGGTATGTATACTCCGAGTTGATTGCCTCTAGCTGCGGTCATTTGATTGGTACTAATTTTATCCCCTTTTTTCATTTTAACCCCGAGAAGTACGAATTTGAAAAAATCTATTTATTTTAAGTGTCTACGCAATCAGAGGAATGTATACACCGAATTTCATTATTCCAGGTGTAGCCATTTGGTTGGTACCATTTTTATCCCTCCGTACCCATTGTATCCCTTGAAAGTAAGAATTTGGAAAAAACCTTTTATTTTTGATGTCTACGTAGTCAAATGAAAGTATACTCCGAATTTCATGACTCTAGCTGCCGTCATTTGGTTGGTACTATTTTTATCCCCTTTTTTCATTTTAACCCTAAAAAGTACGAATTTTGAAATATCCGTTTATTTCACGTGTCTACGCAATCAGAGGAGTGTATACACCGAATTTCATTATTCTGGGTGCAGCCGTTTGGTTGGTGTGGTATATGTTTTTGTTATCGTGGAAATGGGCATACCCAACATCAAGTAATTACAAGCAGAGATATTGAAAAAATATGCTTAAATACTCTAAAATATTAGGGGTTATAATGGGTATTTTTAGTCCTTGTGAGGGAAACATTTTTCCGTTTGGGCCGATTTCGCCCGTTTCAATCCCAACCGATCTACTACTATAAGACGCATTTATGGAAAATGTGGAAACAAAGCCCCTTTCGTTTAGTTGCTAGCGTGCTTTCAACAGACGGACGGACGGGCGTGGCTAGATCGTCTTAGAATTTTATCACGATCAAGAATATATATACTTTATAGGGTCTCAGGTCGATATTTCAAGGTGTTACAAACGGAATGACAAAGTTAGTATACCCCCATCCTGGAGGTGGAGGGTATAAAAATGTTGTAAGTTAATGTCTTGTGGAATTTTGTGAGGATCACTTTTGTGGAAGATCTTAACCCTGTAGCTCCTCTCTTTATGGGTCAATTTTCGAGAAAATCAAAAAAAGGTCTTTTAAAAAAGAACATAAATGTTATTTTCAAATAAAGTTTAATTCTACAGTGTGTAAAGGGTGATTTTTTAAGAGCTTGATAACTTTTTTTTTAAAAAAAACGCATAAAATTTGCAAAATCTCATCGGTTCTTTATTTGAAACGTTAGATTGGTCCATGACATTTACTTTTTGAAGATAATTTCATTTAAATGTTGACCGCGGCTGCGCCTCAAGTGGTCCATCCGCTTAGTCCAATTTTGGCATTTCCACGTTTTTGAGTAACAGAGACCCAATTGGTGCGAACGGCGACGAATCGAAAATTGGTGGTCATCATTAACACTGGCCGATACAGCTGCGATATTTTCTTCAGTTCGCACTCTACGTAAGCGTGTTGGTGGTTTAATGTCCAACAATGTAAATTTGGTGCGAAATTTAGTCACAATAGCCCGAATAGCCGCTTCAGTGGGTCGATTAAACTGACCATAAAATGGAAGCGCGCAATGAACTTTCTTAACAGAGCACGCATTTTGATAATAAAATTCAATAATTTGCAAGCGTTGTTCGTTTGTAAGACGATTCATGATGAAATGTCAAAGCATACTGAGCATCTTTCTCTTTGACACCATGTCTGAAATCCCACGTGATCTGTCAAATACTAATGCATGAAAATCATAACCTCAAAAAAATCACTCTTTATTTAGGTCCCTGCGGCAATTTGTGTGGCATCCCCCAACTCTCCCCTTTCATCACACTCTGAAATCAATCTGTGCTGACGCTGTATGAAATTGAATTACCACAGTAACCTTAAATACGATTGCCATGGCTATAGACGCTGGCATTCCACACGCACACACACAACAAACACACACAATAATCCGCCTTTATTACACTCGCATTTCTAACAAAAATTTAATAAATTTTTAAATATGTAGCCTTGGCATTTATTGCCACATTGCTATACATTTTCACCTCATCTCAATCGGTCCCAGGCCGCCGTAACAGAGAAAAGATTTTTTGTGAACAGCATGATTATGACGGCGGCGGTGGTGGTGGTCTTGGTGGAATAGTTAAATTGGCCTACGCAATACGCAACTAGCATCCTCGTGAGATAATTAAATAAAATGTCCTGCGGTGCACAGTGTGGTGTGGTGTCTGTAGAGAGCGAGCGAGCGTGCGACCGACCATCAACGGCCAAACCGCAACATATTGTTGCCGAAAAATATAATGGTTTTTCTTTTCTCAAAGAAATATAAAAATTTTGATTAACATTTTGGCTGTGAAACCATGGCAACTGTGTGTGTGCAATGAAGGAAAATTATGGCGAGGAAATAAACTTATTAAAACATTTTCATTGTGTGATTAAAATGGCAAAGTGAACGATGGTAGGAAAAGAAGGAAGTTTTCTGCTTTCTACAGAAAGAAAACAGGGAACGTGGTGTTTATATTTTTAAAGTACTTTTCAGCCTAAAGGTGGGAACTTTCTGAGAAAAAAATAACTTCCTTATTAAGAAGAAAAAAAATCATAGAAATAGCTGGCATTTGGAAGTATGTATTACTTTCAAGAATACCTAAAAATGATTTTGAATATGGAATGAATTTTAATTTAATAGAGTTTCCGTGAATAATTCAAAAGTTTCGAAATTTTTTCCTTTAATTTTAAATTCCAATTTTTCTTTGGAGGGATCTGACTGATAACACAATGCAACAAAAAAGAAAAATGTGTCTAGTATCTAAAAATATATATATATTGTGTCCATTGGGGCATACTAATTCATCAAATGAACTATAAAAAATTCTGGTTAATGTTTTTAATAATAGTAAGTCCCAGATCAAATCAAATAATGATTGCAGACAGAAATAAAACAAACGAAAAAAAATAATTCCGATTTTCGTTCATTTTACATTCAATATTTTTGAGAATAGAAGTGTGAATACTCCCAGTTATGAATACGTTAAATTAGGGGTAAATATGTTTAATAGGGGTATTCGTATTTAAGGGTGATTCGAGCTCCACAGTCATATTGAAGCCGTTAGAGGTTATATGGGATCTGCCCACAAAAAACCCCGCCTTGAGGTTTGCTAGCGTCAAAAAATTATCCCGGAAATTTGGTTGAAGTTTTAAAAAAATAATTAATTTTTATACCTACACCACTTCGTGGACTAGGGTGTTATAAGTTAGTTTCGCGCCAAATGTTTGTAACACCAAGAAATAATCGAGCTAGACCCACCTTTAAGTATACCGATCGGCTTAGAATCACCAGCTGAGTCGATTTAACGATGTCTGTCTGTCTGTCTGTCCGTCCGTCTGTCCGTCTGCTGTCCATTTAAGCTTGTTCGCACTCTACAGGTCGCAATTGCTGTCCGATTGTCATGAAACTTGGCAGAAGTTATTTTTTCTAGCCAAGGACCATCGGTATTGAATTTGGAAATCGGTTCAGATTTAGATATAGCCCCCATACAAATGTCGCTCCCGATTTCACTTTTTCCGATTTTATTTAAAATTGGCACAACATCTAAAAATCCAACTAAAAAAAAGCAATGGATCTTGATCAATTTTTCCATATCATGTTATATTTACTTTACTCGGAATATCCGCTGGAAAATTGTATCAATTACTTTATTATTTACCATATTCATTAAATTTGACTAAAGATGAATTGATAGCAACTGTATAATTTATATGAACTACATAAAATTGCTCCCATGGAATACCTGGGTTTAGTAATCAAAGCGATTTATATCTGTGGTCACAACCCATAACAGCCTAAGTCTGTTTTTCAATATTTTCAGTACAGGAGTTTAAAGTTTTGAATCTTCAATTTCTTTACTTAGTTGTTATTGAAAAAGACACTTAGGCTCTTATGAATTGTTGAACGAAAGAAAGTCAAAAAGTTCAAGTTGAGTTAGGCTATTATTCCAGATTAAATAAAAAACTTTAAGTGCGCCTAAATTGACATAAATTATTATTCTATGTCAACAAGAGCTTAACTCAAGTTAGGAAAATAAAATTGTTTCTTTGTTTTTTTGGATTAACGACTTAAGTTGATTTAGGCAATGATGAAAAAATAATGTTTATATTTGTTGTAATCCTAAATTGACTTAGGCAGTTATGCCAAAACAGTAATTTAGAAAAATAACTTAAGCTATTAGGTTTTTTAGGATTAATTGCCTTCGTAGAAGAGATACAAACATGAAAAATTTAGAGCAAATAAATTTAGATACGCTGAATACGATGGTGCTAATAACTCAATTGTGTCCTAACTCGAGTTAGGCTGTTAAGGGTTGTGACCACAGATATATAAATATTGTGTCCATTGGGGCATACTAATTCATCAAATGAACTATAAAAAAGTCTGGTTAATGTTTTTAATAATAGTAAGTCCCAGATCAAATCAAATATTGATTGCAGACCGAAATAAAACAAACGAAAAAAAAATAATTCCAATTTTCGTTCATTTTACATTCAATATTTTTGAGAATAGAAGTGTGAATACTCCCAGTTATGACTACGTTCAATAAGGGGTAAATATGTTTATTAGGGGTAATTGTGATTCGAGCTCCACAGTCATATTGAAGCCGTTAGAGGTTATATTGGATCTGGCCTCAAAAAACCCCGCCTTGAGGTTTGCTAGCGTCAAAAAATTATCCCGGAAATTCGGTTGAAGTTTTGAAAAAATAATTAATTTTTTTTTGTATTAATTTAATAATAATGGTGAGCGCCCCGGTAGTCGAGTTGGTAGCGTGCTCGGCTATCAGCGTGGGGGTTGTGGGTTCGATTCCCAACAGAGGCTCTGGTCTGTCGCTGCAATAACTAGCTACAATGGTCTTAGTCACCCCGGCTCAATCCCTGGGCCCAAAATTAGAATATAAATTTACTTTGTATTGTAATTCATAATAAATAAATAAAAATAATGGTACAGGTTTTGTATTTGGCGGAAGCAATGCTAATTTATAGGCCCAGATCCACTGGCCTGTACAATCTCTTAGAGAAAGCTGGTCATCAGTCTGACTGACCAGACTGACCATGAAATTACCAAAACGATACATATTTCAATTTGAAATCTACGAGTCTTTCTAAGCCAAATCGGATAGCAAATTTTTTACATTTCTCCGATTTTTCTGAAAATCTCAAGAAAGATTCTTCTACAAAAATATTTTATATGCAAACAAATTTATTTACTGAGTTGTAGACATTACAATTTTCACAAAAATTAAAATTCCTGCTGAAAAGTGTATATTCAAATTCCTGCATTTCCCAATTAACCGATTTCAAAGTTTTATACCTCCCATGAAAGATCTTCTTCCTATATCCTATAATAATATACGATCATTTTGCTTCCGTTCAATAAAAGCCAATTACTGTGCGAGTCTCAGTGGTTTGGGAACTGTCTCAAAAAATAAAAATAAATCAACACACTTTGATGTGAATAATATTTTTATTTTGTGGATTCGCTTGTATACTACAATAAACTAGACAAATATTTCTCTTATTTTAATACAATAAAACCAGAAAACCAATTTGAAAAAAATAATCAATACTTTTTATAGCCGATTCTAATTTAAAGTTTTAAATGGCCCACCCTAATCGACAAAGTCGTAAGAAATACGTATTTTCATTTTTAAATTCTGAAAAATGTGAATGTCTGTAATACGAAGAAAGATTTTTTTCTGTGAATTTTGAACAATAAAAATGTGCGAAAAAATAAAATAATTAGATCGAGAAATCAGAAAATTAGTCAATTATGATCCAGCAAAAAAAAAATTGGAAGTACTTCCGTAGGAAACACATTTTAATCGCATCTCAAAATTCTAATGTGCATTTTACCCGCTTTTAAGGTAGTTCTTTTAAACAATTTATAATATAAGATAATATGTAAGATTTTATGAATAGAATTTTCACTGCGGTTCGAAAACTTTTATTTTTATTACTTTTATAAATAAACAATTGATTTTGATTTTGCATAATCTTAAATATTGAAACAAGATTGCTTTAAAAATACAAATTAAAAGTATTTTTTTTAATTACACAATTTAAAAAAATCGTTACACTTGAACTGGATAATATACGTATGAAACTATAGGCTAAATGATGTTAATTGGTGTTTTTAGTTTTTCATTTCCTCATTTTCAAAAATAACTTTAAATACTAATTCGCAACTTATAACAAAGCAATTAGTGTCAAATTATGGACGAGAACGTCTGTCAAAATTACTTTAAATATCATGTTTCTATCTGTATTAGTTCCGTATTAATAACCGTTTCAAGTTTACCACTTAGTTTATTTAGTTTTTTTATATTTTACCTTTTAAGAGGAACAACTTACTGCTTTGTATTATTTTCATTTGTAAATATATTGAAACGTATTAAAGAAAATGTATTTTAAATTAATATATTTATTCCTGTGTAAATAGCCATATTTATGCTAACAACTCAAACTCATGGGTGGATAAATCCATAAACATAATAATTACACGGTATTCATGACTTTTTTGTCTTTTCTTATCATTGACAATAATCATCAAATATTTTTTAGGGTCTACCAAATATTGAATCACAGCATCTAGTTGCTCCACTTTTCAGACACATATTAAAAAATTCACTTTCGGTATATGGTCATTTCCCTGAATTCTGAATAAATATTTCCTAAGAAATAAATTCAAATCTTAAACAACAACACTTCTTATATTCTCCATTGACATATTTTCCAGGTCGTCTTAAATTTTTAACAAATTTACGAAAGCAGCTAGAAACAGATTTTGTTTTATTATTTTGACAGGTTGGGGATGACTGCACTTCATAGATATGACAGAACCATTGAATACAGTGGAGTCTTCTAGTTCTAGACTACGAAAATGTTAAATTGGTTTTAAAATGTCTACAAAAATTATATTAAAAATTATAAACCGACATAAAAATTGGTTATATATTCATTGTTTACGTTTATAAGCATAAATAAATATATTATTTATTTTTTGGAATTTTGAATATTTCCTTGAATTCTGGGTAAATATTTCCTAAGAAATAAATCCACCACTTTCTGATATATCTTAAACAACAATACTTCATATATTTTCCACTGACATATTTTCCAGGTCGTCTTAAATTTTTAACAAATTTACGGTAGCAGCTAGAAACAGATTTTATTTTATTATTTTGGATGGTTAGGGATGATTGCACTTCATAAATATGACAGAACCTTGGAATACAGTTGGATCTTCTAGTTCTAGACTACGAAAATGTTAAATTGGTTTTAAAATATCTACAAAAATGATGAACTGATATAAAGATTGATTACACAGTGCTACAAAAAAGAATGAAGTAAAACAACTCTGAGAAGTGATTGTATTTTTCTAGTAGGTATTGTCGAGTAGAACGGAATCTGTATTTGAAATTTGACAGACACCCCCAAAATCTTGAGTTAGGGTAAAAAACGGGTTTTCGTACATTTTCACACTTATAAGCCAGTAACAAAATTGGTTATCAAACGATTTTAATTTTCTCTCCGGTTTTGAGAAAAGAAACCTGGAACTTTCGATAGATAAAGAGTGATTTTTTTGAGGTTAGGATTTTCATGCATTAGTATTTGACAGATCACGTGGGATTTCAGACATGGTGTCAAAGAGAAAGATGCTCAGTATGCTTTGACATTTCATCATGAATCGTCTTACAAACGAACAACGCTTGCAAATTATTGAATTTTATTATCAAAATGCGTGCTCTTTTAAGAAAGTTCATTGCGCGCTTCCATTTTATGGTCAGTTTAATCGACCCACTGAAGCGGCTATTCGGGCTATTGTGACTAAATTTCGCACCAAATTTACATTGTTGGACATTAAACCACCAACACGCTTACGTAGAGTGCGAACTGAAGAAAATATCGCAGCTGTATCGGCCAGTGTTAATGATGACCACCAATTTTCGATTCGTCGCCGTTCGCACCAATTGGGTCTCTGTTACTCAAAAACGTGGAAATGCCAAAATTGCACTAAGCGGATGGACCACCTAAGACGCAGCCGCGGTCAACATTTAAATGAAATTATCTTCAAAAAGTAAATGTCATGGACCAATCTAACGTTTCAAATAAAGAACCGATGAGATTTTGCAAATTTTATGCGTTTTTTTAAAAAAAAAGTTATCAAGCTCTTAAAAAATCACCCTTTATATAGCTGAATTAAGAAAACTTAAGAAATTTCTGTACTTTTGTACGGTTGTGTACCAGCAAACACACTTTTTTAAGCAATTTTTAACCATTTTTCAATTGAGGCAATGTTTTTGCACATTATTTTGTTTGGTAACCGTACCACAAGTAAACTTATTTATGTAATACATTTAGTAGGGAGTAAAACGCCGCTTTGTATTAAAAAATCCGTCAGTAATTTACTGAGTTATTGAAGTTTTTATAAATAGCAAAATTTTTGCAAAAATACAAGTTTTGGTCATGCCAGTTCACATCTCTCATTATTCTTCGAATTGAAGTCCAATAAAAATACTTAAAATGCATAAAATTAGATACAAATTGTAAAAAAAGCATGGCGACCAATTTAATAAAAAATCCCCAATTTTAGAACACATTTTCCCCACTTTGGGAATTCGGGAATTTTTTTAAAAATAATATTTTCATAATAATATTTTCATAGTTTTTATCATTTTGCCACATTTTAAGTATTTTTATTGGACTTCTATTCGTAAAATAATGAGAGATGTGAACTGGAATGAACAAAACTTGTATTTTTGCAAAAATTTGCTATTTTTAAAAACATCAATAACTCAGTTAATTAGTAGCATAAATAAAAATATTATTTCAAGTATGATAAGAAACTAAAAATTTACAGTATTTTTGCGCTGATAAAATTAAGCTCCATTAACATCCTTGGCCTGGGTGATCCTTAATGTTCTGAAAACAGTTCCGCCAGGCTTAGGCTTTTATTAAAGTTCGTTTAATCTCCATTATAATTTTTATGAACTCTTCAATATCCATTGGAGATTTTGATGAAGGAATATTTTTCAGTCATGAAACAACCCAACCAATTTGCAAGGAAACATTTGGTAGGCTTGAGAGATATAGACGACATTCCTTTATATTTCT
Source organism: Polietes domitor (assembly GCA_947397865.1). Taxonomy (NCBI): domain Eukaryota; kingdom Metazoa; phylum Arthropoda; class Insecta; order Diptera; family Muscidae; genus Polietes; species Polietes domitor. The sequence goes on from OX377622.1 coordinate 130,558,756, forward strand.
CTTCCTGCTTATGGGAACTTCAGCGTTTAGGTGCGGGGGTCTAAAGCAAGTGTTTCTATTTTTGACAGGTTTTTCTAGTACTGGCACTGTCACAATTGTGAATAGCTGTATATAGCTACTCCCTTTGCCATTTAAATTATATTTCCCTCAAAAGTTATCAAGCCAAGGCAAAAATCATTAAATTCAAACTGAACCGTTTGAGATGATGAAAATGTCGAACAATTAATCGAAAGGAAACCGGAGCAATAGACTTCAGTCATTGATTGCAGCAGGTTCATTTTAATGAACAAAAGAAACTCCAGAGTCAATGACTGTGGTTAATTTTATATCATTTCCTCTGTGCACTGGAATTGTGCGGTTGATGCCGGGGTTGACAAGGATGATGACAATGATGTCGGTATTGCAGGGCAAACTTTGTTGCTGAATGTTTGTCAGGCATCATTTGTCACCCAACCACACACATTCTCTCTGTCTCTCACACACAAATACCCCCAGGAAAACCCAGCAGTTCCATAAATGACAAAGAATAATTGAAGGAATTGAAAGTGGAATAGAATGATGCAAAAGAAAAACTTTCCTCTAACCAAAAACCGCATACTGCGTAGATGTTGGCTTCAAGTTTTAGTTACCTGAAACGGAAATACGTCACAGTGGAGTTCATTTCAAACGTATGTTTCCGGTGTGGGCTGGTCTCCATTAATTCAGTTAATGTCATCATATCTTCATTTCCGGGTAATGACTATGTCATTGTACAGCGATGACTTCATTGATAATGTTTATTTGATAGGAATGGTGTTGGCGGGAAATTTCAATTTCATCCAGAAGTTTCCAAAGAGTCTGACGGGGATAATTCTCCAGACATTATATTCATAAGTACGAGTTCAAGTTAAAGTAAAGAGAAGTCTCCTCCTTTTATGGCATCCTTTGAAAATTGTTTGAAGAGAGTCTGAAAAAATCGCGAATAAAAGTACTAATTATCACAGGATATTCCTGTGATATTTAATATTTTTATTATTAATTTGTATCTATATGTGAAAATAAAGATTAAAGCTTTTAAAATAGTGACTAGAATGTCTCTTAAATCCAGTCTCCTGAATACTCTAAATATTAGAGTTTAATGGGAGCTATTTGCATACCTTTTGCTTATGTATTCTCTTTAAACCGGTAATCACCATCACAAATGTTCATTAAATGTCAATAAAAATCAAACTTCTTCTATACATCTTCTGGCGACATTCGCCGCCATTCACTCGCTCGCAATTTACTATGCAAAGCGCCCGTTTTGCTCAGCGGCGTTGCGTGTTTAAACATCAAATTCGATTTAATACCAAATTTTCTTCTCGATTATTATGCACGACATACAAAATCTCTACATAATGTCAAATATTTCTTGTAGTACACTATGTGTGGATGTGTGTGTGTCTCCTGTTTTTCGCTGACTTGGGTAGAAAGTGAAAAAAGCACGGCATGACTACGTACAAAAGAAAAGGAGAAAAAAAATGTGAGCTCACGCTGACAACCACAACAGAGAATAGGAAACCTGTGAAAATGCCAACTAATCCAGAGATGAACGGCGGATGTGTCTTTTCTCTGTGTGTCACGCAAAAAAAAAAAGAAACAGGGACAAATATTTGAGCACATTGTAATGGTAGACTACGAAGAGTGCTACACTCTAGTAGGAAAGAAATAGTTTTGAGGTTGTTGAGATATTACTGGCCACCGTGACGTATGATTACTGGCAATTAAAGCTTTACCAGGGTGGCGTATGTTAGACATCATATGAATAAAAAGTATACGCCACCCTGAGCATTTACAAAATTGACCCAGACAACACTTAGTAAAAATATTGAACTGTTTTAGCTTTCGTTTTAATTTATTCAGATATTTTAAAAAAATATTGCAAAGGTATGAAAGTAATAAGAAATCAGAACTGTTTTTGAATAATTAGGTTCCGCAATTTTCCAAAAATTCTAAAAATTATTTGTTCAACAAAAAACCACGTGAATTTTTGACATTTCTGACAGATTTGAAATCTGTGAATAATTATTCAACTGATCTCCGGCAACTAAATTTTGTTGATACCTTTTTAATGAAAGAAAGCTTTTTTCATAGAAATAGATCTTTCGGCTCCAGGTAGTGGCGATTTCTATAGGGTTGCTCATTTCAAATCAAAATGGGCTATAAAAAGTACTGATAATTTTTTCAAATCTGGTTTCTGGTTTTATTGAAAAGGCTAAACTTTGTCATTTAATAACATTGGAACAGAATAGCGATCCTATAATTCTGAAAGGACATATAGAGTAAATAATTTTTGTAAAACAAACTTATAGTCCAGCTGCTCTGAGTTTCTTTTTACAGTGGATACAAATTTTCATTTTTTGGTCGAAGGGAGCATTATACTGAACGAAAAAAGTCTTGTAAATTAATGCCAGAGAAAAATCTTATTGTCAGAACTATATTGTGGAATTTTATGAGAATAATTTTTGTGGAAGGTCTTAACCCTCTAGCACCCTCTTTATGGGTTAATTTGAACCTTTTTCGAGAAAATCAAGAAAAGCCCTTTCAAAAAGGACATTTAAGGATTAAAATGTTCCACGAAAAAAATTGTTGAAAAATTTCAGTGCGAAGCCACAAAAGTTGTAAATAAAGCTCTTCGCGCTTAAATAGCAAAATTACACGACAGCTTATAAAACACTTTTACTAAGGTTAAAATCGGTCCATGTTTTTTTGGAAGATCGATCTTTTTCGACAAAAAATGTGGCTATTTCGGTAGAACTCTGTATGTAATAATATAATGTGTATTAATATATATTTTTACAAATCTTAAAGTTATTATTTTTATATATTTATTTATTTATTTATTCATTCATATGTCTATGGAGTAACAATCCTTACAGACAAGCCAAACTTACAAGTAAATTAAATTTAGAGTTTCCTTAAATCTATTTAAATTATATAACAAATCTATATCATGCTTAATTACTAAATTATTATATTCCTTCATGGACCTCAGAAAAGGCTCAAACGAATCATATTTAGTTCTATGGAAAGGAATATTTAAACTATAAAGCTGGAAATTCCCAATTTTTGATAGTCAAGAAAATTAATTATTATGGCTATGGGGAGTAAATAATAAATGAGTATTAATTTATTTTTGTGAATAGTTAAAAAGTGGTTCAGATTTTGTTTCTTTTTATAAATCTTAAAATTATTATTTTTAATACATATATATAAAATTTTTAAATTCAAAAATTCCCAATTTTTATGAGCAAGGAAATTTATTATTATAGCTATGGAGAGTATATCATAAATGAGTATTAATATATTTTTTGAATAGCTGAGAAGTGGTACTAATTTTATTTTTTTATAAATCTTAAAAATATTTATTTTTTAATTATTTTGTATTTATATAAATTTAAAGAGGAAAATTAAAAAAAAACAATTTTTGATGGCCAAAAAAATTAATTATTATAGCTATGGGGAGTATATAATAAATAAGTATTAATATATTTCCAAATAGCTGAGAAGAGGAACGAATTTTAGTTTTTTTATAAATGTTAAAAATTGTATTTTTAATTAATTATAGTTTATTTAAAATTTAAAGAAGAATATTTAAAAAATTGGATAGTATATAGCAAATGAGTATTAATATATTTTCCAAAAATTTGAGAAGTGGTACGAATTTTAGTTTTTTTTTATAAGTATTAAAAATTATTATTTTTAATTAATTTAAATATATTTAAAATTTTAAGATGAATATTTGAAAAATTGCCAATTTTTATTGATCAAGAAAATTAATTATTATAGCTATGGGGAGTATAAAATAAGAATATAATACATATATTTTTCGAATAGCTGAGAAGTGGTTCGAGGCTTAGTTTTTTCTAAATTTTGAAAATATTATATATTTTTAATTAATTTATATTTAAAATTGAATGAAGAATATTTAAAAAATTCTCAATTTTTATGGTCAAGAAAATTAATTATTATAGCTATGGGGAGTATATAATAAATGATAAATGAGTATTAATATATATTCCGAATAGCTGAGGAGTAGTACGAATTTTAATTTTTTTATAAATCTAAAAATTAAAATTAATTATTACAGCTAATAAATATTTTAATATATTTTCCGAATAGCTGAGGAGTAATACGAATTTTCATTTTTCTTAGTTTTAATCAATTTTAATATATTTAAAATTTTCAGATCAATATTTTAGAAATTCCCAATTTTTTATGGTCAAGAAATTTAATTATTATAGCTAGTATATGAGAAATGATTTTTAATATATTTTCTGAATAATAGAGTGGTACAGATTTTATTTTTTTTCTAAATCGTAAAAATTTTTAATTTATTTAAAATTTAAGGATGAATATTTTAGAAATTCTTAATTTTTGATGGTCAACGACATAAAATTCTGTGATGTTTTTTTTTTCAAAATAATTTAATTTAATATATTAGAAAAGGGCAAATATTTCTCCGTTTTTTCCGAATCTTTTTCATTTAATTATTTAAAAAGTATCTAAAATTACAGTACTTACATTAGCCAAATATGAATTACTTTTTTGTTGATTCTTTTCTTTTTAAAAAGCTACTTCAAGTATTCCCTACTAAAAATATTTCCATTCATTACTTTTTTGGGAAAATTTTTTGAAAGCAGTCGTAGTTGATATGCCCATTGATTCTGAGATATTTCATGAGCTTAAATGTTCTAACTTTGGACATTTTTAAGTCATGTATTAGACCATGGAGATCTTCATGAAATAGTAGATGTGACTCATTTGATGTAAAAACTTCTTGAAATACAGGATCTAATGATTTGTTTTCGATCGGCTCTTTGGGGTGTTTTCTGTACAAATAGTCCTTCTTTACGAGTGACCTGCCTTTTAGCGTATGACAGGTAAGGATTTCTTATTTTAAGAATTTTTGTTTTTATTGTAATAGCTTTTATATAAGTAAGACAAAAATAATATTCATATGAAAGAATCGTTGATTCCGTCAAAATTATAGGAATTTCAAAAAATTAAGGAACATAAAGTGTAAGGAATGCCTATTGTCGGTTGAAACTTACACCCTGTACTAGACTTTAATAAAAGTACATGATTTTGAATTCCAATTTTTGATTTTTTCAAATTAACTCGTCTTTGTAAATATCGCCGCAAATTTTCACATACCGTGTTTGATTGCACGATTTTATGGGATCTTACTAAAGCGTGGACATATTAAGTGCACCTTTAGATTCACCCTTGGTTAAATATAAATAAATACCAAGTATCATCTTCTGTTCAGATATTGCTCTCAAATCGATGTTACATAAGTACTTTTTCTAAGAAGGTTGCGATAAACGAGACCAATAAAGGGTGGACCATTTACAATTTTAAATTTGAACTACCGATTACTTTGAGTTTGAAAGGTAGAATAACAATAATTTTTATTTTTATTTTCAGGCTTATGTTTGACATTTGCTATACAAATTGGGAACACGAAAAAATGGAAATATAAAAAACTTACTTCCAAAGTAGTGAGTCTTTAACGCATACTGTAAGAAATTTTGGCTACTACTACGTTTGCGGTATAGCCAGGCATGATCGGACTTATACTAACTTATGCTAATAACGATGGAATTGGATAACAAATATTTGTAAGGAAGATTCTTTGGAAATTGTTAATGGTTTGGTCTCATTATTAACAATTTTATAAATTTCAAACACTACATATTTGTATAGAAACTGATCTACCAGTTGTGAAAATGTTCAGCTTGTGTAGTGCCGGACATTTGCTAGTCTACGAAATTTTGCTTAACTTCAAATCAGCAATTCCTTAACAACACCTCTCTCAAAGCTCCCACCATTCGACCACTTGCCATCGTCTTTGTAGTATACCCCAAAGGAATTCTTAATATTTACGTTGGTGGAATTTTCAAAATACTCGATGATACACACGCACACACCCGGCAAAAATAACGGACAAACCAAAACATCATCAGGTACAGGCGATGAGGTATGACAACAACAGCAAAAAAACGCCGTGAAAAGAATCTGCAAAAAATAACTAAACAGGAGAAGGTAAATATGATGGAAAACGAAACGAAAAGAAAACAAACTGAAAAAAACAACATCAAAAAAATTGGTGTTGAAAATTAAAATTCCGCACCATAAACATAGACAAACAACCGAAAACAAAAACTCAAATACTCCAGGAAGGAGGAAGAGAAATAGAAAGAAGGTGGCTGTTGTTGCTTCCCTTTTGGGAACCTCAGCTAAATATTTAATATTAAACAAAATTTCCAAAAAAAAAATCTTCTGGACTTTTTGGGGCTTCTTAACAAGAAAGCCAAGGCGGAGTATAAAAGCAGCAACAAATTGCATTATGCTGCTGCGAAGCAGCGGCAACATAAAATCAATATGTTCTTGTATGGCATATGGATGGCATGGATGTAGACGCTCCATCCCCCCCCCCTGCCAACCTAAAATCCGGGTAAATAGCTGTTCATCAAACCGGAAATGCATACGATACGAGTTCGAAAGTACCATAGCTACTACATTCAATTCTTTATAATCGACGAAAAAGGAAGACCCCAAACAAGCACACATTCAATGTCTGACATGCTTCGTGTACACTGTAGCAGAGCAAGCAGCACACGGCTACGCACCGCTCAGCGCCGTGTACATGTTGGGGAAATGTCTGTTCTTGCGTTACGTACGTTCAAATACATGCTGAGCATGTTCTCCATTTAAGATTGCATACTTTTAGGATGCATTTGTATGCATGCATGCGTGCGTGTGAGTGAGTGTGTGTGTGTCTATGCACCAGGATTTGTATCTGCATGTGTTCTTAGTCGACATGTGCGCGGATGTGTGTATGGTGTGTGCAAAGTGAGGAGTGAGTGCCATTTTATATCATGCATTTTCCTAATGAAGTGTATCAGTGGTAGTTGTTGCAGTTGCAGTTGCAGTGGAGTATTAGCTTAAGACTTGATTACTTGCATACCAATAAGATTTTGACTACTGTTCTACATGTAGACATACATCGATATATCCGTGCATATGTTTGGAAAGTACAATGAGTTTGGCTTTTCACAAGCATGATAGAGGTTGGAGTTAAAAAATAAATGTGGCGATAGACAAGATAGAGAAATGTACTCGGGTAAAGAAATGGGAAAAGCTATTTTTGAGGTTTGAACAGATAATCACTTATATCCATTTTGAGATTTATGTGTAAGAGTTTTTAAATTTGTTTAGAATCGGTTTATCATCTAATACGAGGGTAAACATTTATATTGTGAGTAGAGTGTTAAAAATTTGTTTTTTCTTTTCAAATTTCAAAAAACGTGTTGAAACTATGCAACCGAAAATAAAAAATATCCGAAATCTAAAATTTTTTTCTGTGCATTGAGGCAACATAATTCATAAACTCAACACAAATTTGGTTTATACATATTTTTTCCTCGTTAAATGTGCCTTTAATATTTGCACTCTCATTTTGGCGATATACGTCCAGTCATATCCATTTATCTGTCCAATTAAAGGTAAATATGACGGCTACAAATATTGGGAATTTCACTTTCATATGGAGACAGTAGTTTAAGAAACAGTCACTCAAAAATTTAGATTTTTTCTTTAAAAGAATCTTTTTTGATGACATGAAAAAAAAATATAAAAGAAAAACGAATATTTTGGTTTATTTTTTAATAATTAACATTAACATTAAGAAAAACAAGTAAAGAAAGGCTAAAGTCGGGCGGGGCCAACTATATTATACACTCCACTTTCTAGCGGAATACAATTCAATTCAGTAAAAAAGTGAAAGGGGAAACTTTTTTATGTTTCCTAGTCACAGGCTAATATGACCAGGTCCAATTTGTCATATCGAGTATAATATTTGTATCGGGGCTATATCCAAACATGGAATGAAGTGACTAACTTTCACAATAAGTTCTTCCAGTTCAAGTATAACGTGTTATGCTCAATTTTAAGAAATTCTCTGAAAATACGCGGTTTCTGGGGCAACGAAATTTGTATGAGAGCTACATGTAAATCTGGATCGATGTGCCCCATTTTCACCATAGCACTATGGTCACCAATCCATTTTTTTGGCAGAAATTCAAAAAAATTAAAATTGGAAAGTGGTAAATGTGTATATATTTTCTTTATGGCAACACTCCAAGCAATCAAGAAAATATACCGGAGAAAATTAGGTGGCAACACCACAAGCCTGAATGGTACTTTGCGGTTCAAAAAAAGTGGGATTAATTTTGATATAAAGCAGTTTTACAAATTAATTAAAATCAAGACTTAAGAAGAAAATAATAAAGTGACTATATTATGAAAATTGACGGCAAGAGTTAGTAGTTGAAAAATTATATTTAACATTTTATGATTATTGTGGTCTTGTAAGTATTCGTAGGTATTGTAATTTTGTGATTTGTAGAGAACATAATCTATAAATGTCGTGGTTATATGTATGACTCAACTTGACTCAAAGTGTAAATGTGAAAGTGTTCGTCTGAGGTTGTAGTTTATGGTGGAATTAATATCTCGCCAGCATTTTTCGGCAAACTCCAAAAATGGTCATTTTATTTTAGCGCAGTTTTTGATTAGCCATAGACATATATATGATTATATCTCTGAATTAGTTTTGTGTACGAGACCCATCAATACTTTATTAAAAAGTTATTGAAAGTACCTTTAAAATGGTATACAACATCATTCACCTTTTTGTACACATGTATACATTTTACTTTATTTCTTGAAATAATTATTTAAATTGCAGTTTAAAGTATACTATTTGTATGCTATATTTTGCTTTTGTAATAATGTTTAGAAAAACACATTTCGTCAAAATAAACAACTCTTCATTCTTTTAAGCTTTCATAAAATTTTGTTTTTGGTCACCCTGTACCAATACAGGGTGATAATTGTATATTGAGTTTATATGGGAGGTGGTAGTGGGCGTGGTCCGATCGGCCCAATTTTATTTTTATTTTTTGCGTACGATATGTCTAGCAAATGTGCAAAATTACAAGACTGTATGTTTATTTTTCGACTTTATGCCATAAAAAATGGATTTGGGACCAGTGTGCATAGGTGTACCTAGTTTAAATATATGATGTTTTGCCAATTTTGATGAAAATCTGTTAAAATATGTGGGTTCTAGAGCGGAAAAATTCAAATTGGGAGCGAAATTTGTATGGGAGCTATATATAAAGCTGAACCGATCTAACACATTTTTACCAGTTGTTTTGCCAATTTTGAAGAAAATCTGTTGAAATATGTTGTATCTAGAGTGAAAAGGGTCAAATCGGGATTGAAATTCGTATGGGGGCTATATCTAAATCTGAACCGATTTTCTCCAAATTAAATAGCGTCCTTGTGCTAATGCACAAAGACATAATACTCTCGTGGAGTGTATAAAAACCATGTCTATATATAGGGTCCGCAAAATAACATTTTTCTTGTTTGAAAATGCTATAAAAAACTAATGAATATTTTCTCAATTTTTTTTATTTGAAAGTACAATCCTTCCGGTTAATAATGGAAAATAATTTCATTGAAATGGCTGCCTCGGGCACCCCACAAATAATAGTCCAACGGTTGAATAGTTGAAAAAAAAAACGTTAGATGGCGGACCCTACATAAGTGATCTATAGATGAATGTACAAGTTTTTAGATTCTTTGTAGACGCAAAAGAATTACAAATTAGATTACAGAATATTAATATTATTTTGTAATAGCTTGCCTCTCAACGAAGAGAATAATCGGAAAATTTTATTATATTTTAATCTTATAACATTTTTGATCAAATCTATGAATAACTATAGAAGTTATGACACTTCTTGAATAAGTACGAGAAATTAAAAAAAATCGTGAGTCATGTTATTGGAGTTTTTGGTTGATTTGATTTAGGAGGATCATAACTACAGTTATCCAAAGATTTTATTGAAATATGCCTTAAAATTCAACAATTTACAAAGTATAAGAATATTCAATTCCGTCTAAAATTGTATTTTTGAACAATATATTCCTTCAACTACTCACGAACGAAACTACAAAATCAATTTATTTTACATATAAATCGCCTTCTTACTGGAAGGATCCCAAACAAATTATTTATATGCAAATTTTTCTTAATTGGTCCATATATTTAGCAGAAAATACTAAATTAATTTATATGTAACTCACGAGTAAAATATGGATTTCAGGCACTTTTCAAAAAAAGAAAATGAAACGGCAAAAAATCGGAGACTATTTTGCTGTTTCTAATAGATTAAGGTTCATACTAAATATATTATTGTATTTGATTTAATTTATTCGACCTTTATTTGAAATTTTTATAAATTTTTGATTGGAAACAAGCTTGTTTTATATTTTTACTTTTATTCGATGTTTCGTCTTTATTGACCTCGAGCTCAATTTTAATTTAATAACAATTTATAATAATTTCCATTGGGGAGGGGCGATTTTTCGCACAAAACAGCAGCCTAAACCTACGAAAATCCTAAGAACATTTCTCCAAGAAACCATGGGTCTAATATAAATTCTTAGTTCGCGGAAATCGATTTCTTCTTCGATTTATTTTGACCATCAACAATTGGAATTTTTCAAATATTAATTTTTAAAAATTCAGGACATAGAAACATTAGGGTAATTCCACAAGACTTCATTCACACATTGATTTCGACCCTCTTCGATTTTGATGAAATTTGGCACATACTTTCTATACGTGATTGCGGGTAACATACCGTTTACCGTATTGTTCACAGCCATTTTTCTCTTTCATTTGATAGTCATATCGCTGATGTATGACATGCAAAATTATGAAGCTAAATTATTATTATTTTGATATGGTTTGATAAGGTTCGGGTCAGGTTTTAATTTCAGCGGTTTTTTTTAATACTGTGAGAATAGTGATTTTTTTTTTCAAAAAATTAATTGTAGATGTTATTTTGAATGCGTCCAGCTCACGAACGGACAACGATAAAAGCGAAATATTTTGGGAGGACACACAAAACCAACCAATATTTTATTTTTGTCGGGAACATCGACAACTCTAATATATATAGATATGAATGAAAAATTTTGGCTCTGTTATAACGTAATTTCTTAACCTATGGCCACTCCACTCTGAAATTTTGATATTTTGTAGAGACAAAAATAAACTAAGATAAAAACAATATCAAAAATTAAAGATATGTTTTCCAGGATATTCAAGGATTAAAATTATTTTTAATTTCTGGAGTCCTTGAACCACAAGGGAATTCATCTTTTCATACATATTCGGAAAGAGTAGATGTAAATATTTCATATGATACCAACCAATACCGTTATAATCTAAAGACGCGATCCAAAGTTATGATATCGATAAACATGCCATATATTCAAAAAAAAGGGAGATAACCAATTTTGGACCACTGTAAAACTTAAACCACGTACTACTTTGAGCTACGGTAAACGGTATAATATCTGCAACCTCTAGTAGAATGTATATGCCACATTTTATCAAAGTAGGAGACGATGAAAATCCAAACCTATGGGTCGTTTTTTGTTGGAATTACCCATTAATAAACATAATATTTTTAATATTTAGCATATTTTAATATTAGGCTATTCTAAAGGTATAAAAATATTCAATTCCGTCTAAAAATATATTTCTGATTAGTTCTTTCCTTCGATTATTTCAATTCATTTTACATACCAATTGTCCACTCTTTCTTTTCTTAATTTTTTCGATTGTTTATTTCAATATTTCATTTGATATTGTCCTGACTCAAGACCATTTTGCATCTATATTTTATAGAGTGACAATTTAATTACAAATGACATGGTGACATTTATTACTTGGCTGTCCAGTACCACTTTCAAGGCCTTTTTTTTACTGATATTCGGAAAGTCGTTTGGAAGAGTCATTTACTTAAAGACTCCGGGTATTTTTTTAAGTCCCTGCAAAGCCACCCAGCAGCAAAGCATTAAATGTCACCATGCCATTTGTAAATAAATTTGCATTCTGTAAAATATATTTGCGAAATGGTATTGAGCCACGACAATATCCAAGTTTAAATCAATAACATTTTTCTTTGAAAAAATCTTAGCGAATTTTTCTTAGTTGAATTATTACATAAATTCGAATTAAGACAGTTTTCTGAGTTTTGTCCATGAAACGAATCAGTATTCGGGCAGTCGAAATAAGTTGAAAATGAAATTTGAAAATGTTTTTATATTCACATTATTTAGAATTGTTCCAATGTAAACCCAGCAGCAAAATTTTCACCTGACTCCGATATTTGTGCAAAAAAATTAGGAACGATTTGTACAAATATAGACATTTATAAAGTTTAGGGAAAAATGTTTAAAGTTGGTTTGCGGAGTTATAGGCATTGCAATTCCACAAAAAAAAATAAAATTCTGCTAACAAGTATAGAAGTATTTGAATCTTTGTCTTTCGCAATTGGTTTAACCGTTACTACTGTTCAATATTTTATTTGTTCATAAGTACTTCGATCCTGTTACATAATTTATGACCATTACGGTTAGGTGTTACAAATTAATTATGTTTATACGCTCCACCTCCAAGATGGGGGTATACTAACTTTGTCATTCCGTTTGTAACACCTTGAAATATCGACCTGAGACCCTATAAAGTATATACATTCTTGATCGTCATAAAATTCTAAGACGATATAGCCATGTCCGTCCGTCCGTATGTCCGTCTGCTGAAAGCACGCTAGCATCTAAACGAAACGAGGTAGGACGTTCAAATTTTCTATAAATGTGTCTTATAGTCATAGATCGGTTGGGACTGAAACTGGGCGAAATCGGCCCAAAGGGAAAAAATTTTCCCTCACAAGGACTAAAAATACCCATAATATTTTAGAGTATTTAAGTATTTTCAATATGTCTGCTTGTACTTAATTGATATTGGGTATGCGGACTCCACCTATAACAAAAACGTGCACCATAAAGTGGGATAAAAAGGGATAAAAATGGTACCTATCAAACGACAACAGCTAGAAACACGAAATTCGGTGATTACATTCCTCTAATTGAGCAGATACATAATATGAAATTGTTTTTCCAAATTCGTACTTTTAAGGGATAAAATGGGAAAAGAGGGATAAAAATGGTACCAACCAAACGGCTGCACCCAGAATAATGAAATTCGTGTATACATTCCTCCGATTGCGTAGACACGTAAAATAAACGGATTTTTCGAAATTCGTGCTTTTTCGGGTTAAAATGGAAAAAGGGGATAAAATTAGTACCAAACAAATGAACGCAGCTAGAGTCATGAAATTCGGAGCATACATTCCTCAGACTGCGGAGACACGAAAAATAAAAAGTTTTTTCCAAATTCGTACTTTCAAGGGATACAATGGGTACAGAGGGATAAAAATGGTACCAAATAAACGACTACAGCTAGAATGATGAAATCCGGTGTGTACATCCCTCTAATTGCGTACACACGTAAAATAAAGAGATTTTAGAAAGTCATACTCTTAGAGGGGTAAACTAGGGAAAAGGGGATAAACATGATACCAACCAAATGGCCGCAGCTAGAATCATGGAATTCGGTGTATATATTGCTTTGACTTCATAGACACGCAAAATAAAAAGATTTTTCCAAATTCGTACTTTTTGCTTTTACGACAAAAAGAGGTTAGGTTATTTCGCACTACGTACGTGAGGTAACAGATTTTTAAAATTTGTACTTTTGGAATTAAAATAGATTGAAAATACAACCAACTGTAGCTCCCACTATCTACCAATATTTATTTAAGCTTATTGAATATATATGTAAATATAAGAATACTTATTTTTTGAATTGCCTTATAACCGTTTAAAATAATTAAAATTTTACATTTATTAATAAAATTATTTTTTCAATATTTGTATTTGTTTTGGTTTGGTTATATAGGGTGTTTTTTATTGAGGTATAGAACTTCGAATTGAAATAAAACACAAGAAAATCGTTTTAATGTCCATCAATTTGGCTTTATTGGAAGGATAATTTTATGCCATTAATGTTTAAATATGATTTCGGGCATGTGGCCGCCGCGGCTGGCTCGAATATAGCCAATTCTACAGGTCCAATTTTCAACCACTTTCTCCAATTGCTGTGCAGCTCCAATTGCTGTGCACGGTGGCGAATCGAATCATTCGGGTCCTCTTCAACACTTTGCTCTACAGCGGCAATTGTTTCTTCGGTGCGCACTGTTCGACGTCTCTGCGGATGCGTATTATCACATAGAGTAAACGTAGTGCGAAAACGATCCATGGTTAACCGAATTAATTGCTCTGATGGACGATTATGTCGACCATAAAATGGTGAACTTCGCGAACTGAACCATTACTTTCGAAATAAATTTGCACGATTTGCAAGCGTTGTTCTTTTGTCAACCTGTTCATGATGAAATGGCAAACTAAACTAAATATTAATCACTTGACAGCTGACAAAATGGCCGCCAGTTAAAAGTGTGATGCCAACTTAAAGTTCTATACCCCAATCAAAAACACCCTTTATTAATAAAATTTATATTTTCATATAATATTACTGCACTTCTACGAAAATCGACAGCCTCTGTGGAATGCTATCCATGGTGGAGGGTATATAAAGTTCGGCCCGGCCGAACTTAACGCCTTTTTTACTTGTTAATTATGGTCTCGATTTTTTAAATATGATTTTAAATATTTTTTCCCAAAATCCACGAAAATCAACCAGAAATTTGAAAAAAAATCACTACTTTTTTATAGTCGATTCCAATTTAAAATGTTAAATAGCCCACCCTAGACATACCAAAATCTATTTTATCTCTATTCGCCATTGAATTTTCCATCTATCACATTTCTCTGGAAACCCTTTGACAGACCAAACGAAAAAAACAACACTATTACATGATTTACTATTACTGCTTGTATTATCTACATCTACTTTGTAACTTTACAATGTTGAGTTGGTTTTTTCTCATCCCATCATCATTCTACTCATCCCAACTTAAGCCACCCCGGGCAGCCCCTACAACATTGTATGATGATATAGTAATTTAAAGTTTTTTACATGTTATCAGGAACACTCGCTTACGAATACGGATAATATTGATTGAAAGTTTGCAGGGAAAAAAGTGCTGGTGGTGGATGGAAAAAGAACAAAAAGAAAAACAATTTCACTTACAAAACAGGTAAGGAAATACTTAACATCGTGCTCTTGAGTGATGACTTCTTTTGTGGAAGTTGCTTCAGCGTGAGTGAGGCTGATGGTAAAAGGTTAATAAGGAGGGGAGGAGGAGAGGGTGACTTCTTTCTCCTCAAATTCTTTGACATTTTCCTTTATGCCACTACCACTCTAAGCATTTCACAATTATGCATTTTGTTTTTAATTCTTTCTTTCAATTTTAATTAAGTTTCCATTTCTATGCAAATCAATTGAATCTGTTTTTCAATCGAAATTTAATAAAAGTTTGCAAATTCAGTTTGCAATCATTTGTATTAAAATCACAAATTGGTTTCTCTAATTTAATATATAGAATTTTGGCAACACATATATTTGAGGCGAATTTGCTACACCCCCCTCCCCCCTTTGGTAAATCTCTCGTGTATTTGTACTTCTTTAGAATTTCTCAATTTTTTTATGTTGTGCAGGCAGGTTCATATTTTTTGTATACTCGAATACTTGAAATTTCACCTTGGGACATTTATGTTATGTGAAATCCATTGGACACTTGAGTAATTTTTTCTTGTTCTTGTCTGCTCAGGATGTTTTGTGCTTTCATACATATTTTTCATGAATTCATTTGCATTTCAATGGCTATTTTGTTAAATTGAAAGCAAGTCATAAATAAATAAAGCAAAGCAAAAGAAAAAACAACAGAAAATCCTCAAATATTTTTGTGGAAAAAATAATATTTTGCTTCGTCGCAGGCTATGGAGAACACTTGATATGGAAAAAACATTTCTGGGAATTCATTGACTCGAGTGTTTTTGTGTTGAACGTGAAATGAATTTTCTGTAGAACAAATATTTATAGAAGTGTGTACATTTCGTGTATGGATATAAATTAAAACTAAATAAATTTAAAGATCTTTTGAGAAAACATATGAAAATGCAATTAAAAAATTTTATTATAAAACAATAAAGGATTTTCCAATTAAGATGGTCATGCTGTTTATGCGACGTCTATAAAAACTGTTATTTGTTGCTCAGTCACTACCAGTATATCAAATGAACGCCAGATGTGCAAAGAACATCGCCGCTATGTATAAAAGAAAACTAGGACTACAACCAGGACTTTCGCCGACCTCAACTTTGGGACAAGCACAAGTACCAGATAAAACTGACCAAGGTTCATACATTTTTCCAGCAGATTTCAATATTGCCATCTAGACTTGAAGTCCAATTTATTATGAATGTAAGTTTTATGTACAAATAAATAAAAATAATCTGCAGCCACGTAATAAATGTCACCATGTCATTTGTAAATAAATTTGCATTCTGTTAAATATACATGTGGATAACTTTTTCCTAAAATTCCAATATTCGTTGAGTGTTCCTTCAACATTTGTACTCAAATTTTGAATATATAGGGTCCGCCAAAAAACTTTTTTTTTGAAAATGCTATAAAAAAACTACTGAATATTTTCTCAAATTTCTTTTTTTATTTGAAAGTACAATCCTACAATCCTTCTGTTAATAATGGAAAATAATTTCATTCAAATGGCTGCTGAGGGCACCCCACAAATAATACTCCAACGGTTGAATAGTTGAAAAAAACGTTAGATGGCGGACCCTATATATGTTCAATCGCATCCGCTTATAAGTTCATTTAAAGATACTTATAATGGCTACAAATGTTGCGAATTTCACTTTCACACAGAAGCAGCGGTTTAGGAATAGTCTAGTACAAAATAAAAAAAAATACGAAAAAACAATTAAGGAAAGGCTAAAGTCGGGCGGGGCCGACTATATAATACCCTACACCACTCCCTGCGTATGTATACTAAACCCAGGTATTTCATGGGAGCCATTTTATGTAGTTCATACAAATTATATAAATTATATTCATATAATTTATATGCTATAAATTCATTTTTAGTCAAATTTAACGAATATGGTAAATAATATCCTAATTGATCCAATTGTCCGATAGACAAATACAAATTATACAGTTGTATACCAAAGTATGGACCTATGGGCATCACTCAAACAATTCTCATTGCAATTCAATTCGGTAAAAAAGAGAAATCGGGAAGGATTTTTGCATCCTGTAAATGTATGTGTTTGACAAAAAATGTTAAACCGGAAAGGACATTTGTATGGGGGTATATTGAAACCTGGAACGATGTGAACCGCTTTCACCATGTCTGTTTATTGGTGAAATATAATATGTAAAATTTGGCCAAAAAGCATTTGGGATCAACATTTGTGTATATACATATAAATAAATTTATATATATAAATTAATGTATATATATATCTAAATCTGACCCGATCATACCCACTTTTACCATAGGTGTTTTCAGTTGGATTATAAGATGTTATTCCAATTTTAAACAATACAATATGTGGTTTCTAGATTGGAAAAAGTCAAATTTGGAGCAACATTTGTATGAGGGCTATATCTAAATCTGAACCTATCTTACCCACTTTCACCATAGGTTTTTTAGTTGGATTAAAAGATGTTGTGCCAATTTTAAAGAAAAACGGGTACAATATGTGGATTTTAGAGCGGAAAAAGTCAAATCGGGAGCGACATTTGTATGGGGGCTATATCTAAATCTGAACCGATCATACCCACTTTCAGCATACGTGTTTCTAGTTTGATTATAAGATGTTCCCCAACATTTAAAGAAAATCGGGTACAATATGTTGTTTCTAGAGCGGAAAATGTCAAATCGGGAGCGATATTTGTATGGGGGCTATATATAAATCTGAACCGATCTTACCCAATTTTTGCATACTTGTTTCTAGTTGGATTATAAGATGTTGTGCAAAATTTAATGAAAATCGGGTACAATATGTCGTTTCTAGAGCGGAAAATGTCAAATCGGGAGCGACATTTGTATGGGGGCCATATCTAAATCTGAACCGATCTTACCCAATTTTTGAATACGTGTTTCTAGTTTGATAATAAGATGTTCTGCAAAATTTAAAGAAAATCGGGTACAATATGTTGTTTCTAGAGCGGAAAATGTCAAATCGGGAGCGACATTTGTATGGGGGCTATATCTAACTCTGAACCGACCTTACCCAATTTTTGAATACGTGTTTCTAATTCGATTATAAGATGTTGGGCAAAATTTAAAGAAAATCGGGTACAATATGTGGTTTCTAGAGCGGAAAATGTCAAATCGGGAGCGACATTTGTATGGGGGCTATATCTAAATCTGAACCGATTTCCTCCAAATTCAATACCTTGGCCAGAAAAAATAACTTCTGCCAAGTTTGATGACAATCGGACAACAATTGCGACCTGTAGAGTGCGAACAAGCTTAGATGGTCAGCAGACGGACGGACGGACGGACAGACAGACATCGTTAAATCGAATCAGCTGATGATTCTAAGCCGATCCGTATACTTAAAGGTGGGTCTAGCTCAATTATTTCTTGGTGTTACAAACATTTGGCGCGAAACTAACTTATAATACCCTAGACCACGAAGTGGTGTAGGAAAAAAAAAACAATTTTTGTCGTCACAAAACCCATAAAAACTAAAGAAATTTGTAAAAATAATTTATTTTATTTTGTAGCTAACTTTCTGAGTAGATGTATGAGTAAATGTAGAAGTTGTGACCCTCTTTGTAGAAGCAATATATTATTTAAAACAAGTAAGGAAAGGCTAAAGTCGGGCGGGGCCGACTATATGATACACTCCACTTCCTATCCGAATACAATTCGGACAATACGAGTATTTCTCCAAAATCGTACTTTTAGGGTCAAAATTTAAAAAAATGATGAAAGTGGTACCAAGCCAACGGCTTTATCTAGAATGAATGAAGCAATGACATTTATTTAAAACTGTGAGCATAAGAATGCCATATAGTTTCAAATAGTAAACTACTATAGTTGTTGCGCATTAAAAATATCACAATTTTCAAAATATGTTACTTCACTTCTTTGTAAAGTAGACAGCCTCTAATCGGTAATACTATGGAAATGCACTCCGTGGTGGAGGGTATAAGAGATTCGGTCCGGCCGAACTTAACGCCTTTCTACTTGTTTTTACCTTACTTCGAAAATTTTTTATTATGAAACTTGAAGTGAACTTGTTCTCTTTTATTTTTATTAAAAGTTGAAGTGTTATAACGAAAATTACTGCTTTTTTACTACGAGTGGAAATATTTGTAGCTTCCGTTTTGTCGCGTCCGTAATTCTGTTGTACCTAATTAAAAAAATTAAGAGATAATTCTCATATTTCATAAATCTACGAACAAAATATATCATCTGACATTCATTTACATGTATATATGGAAAAACAAAGTTCTCAAAAAATCGCTGAACTTTGTATATTTCTATAAGACCTTCAAAAGTACTTCTGTTTTTTGTAGCGTCCGTTTCAATGTAATATTGTTTATAATTTTGTACTAAATCCTGACGATATATTTTTAAAATGTAGTATTCTTTAAGCGCTTTAGAACACTAAAAAGGCTGATCGACTTTTCAGTTTCTTTCTTGTTATACATTCCACGAGAGTTTTATGTCTTTGTGCATTTGTTTGTAACACCCAAAAGGAAACGAGTTAGACCCATCGTTTATTATACAGATCGGCTTAGAATCACTTTCTGAGTCGATTTAGCAATGTCCGTCTGTCCATCTATTGTTGTAATCAAATTACAGGTGACAATTATAGTCCGATCTTAACAAAAATTGGCACAAATAAGTTTTGTGGATGAAGGACGCACGCTATTTAATTTGAAGTAAATCGGTTCAGATATAGATATAGCCCCCATACAAATGTCTCTCCCGATTTGACTTTTTGTGCTCTAGAAACCACATATTTCAATCGATTTGATTCAACTTTGGTACAGTACCCTATAATTGAAGTGGAAACAGCTATGGTGAAAATCGGTCAGATCGGTTCAGATTTAGATATAGCCCCCATACAAATGTCGCTCCCGATTTGACTTATTGCGCTCTAGAAACCACATATTTCACTCGATTTGCTTCAACTTTGGCACAGTACCCTATAATTGAAATGGAAACAGTTATGGTGAAAGTGGGTCATATCGGTTCAGATTTAGATATAGCCACCATACTAATGTCGCTCCCGATTTGACTTTTACCCTATACCGATTTGACAGTACCCTATAATTGAAGTAGAAACAGCTAGGGTGAAAGTGGGTCATATCGGTTCAGATTTAGATATAGCCCCCATACTAATGTCGCTTCCGATTTGACTTTTTCCGCTCTAGAAACCACATATTTCACTCTATTTGCTTCAAATTTGGCACAGTACCGATTTTCTATAAATTTGGAACAACATCTTATAATTCAACTAAAAACACCCATCGTGAATGTGGATAAGATCGGATACAAATGTTGCTCCCAAATGTTTAACCGATTTAGGCCAAACTTTACATATTATATTTCATCTATAAACATACATAGCGAAAGCGGGACACATCGTTCCATGTTTCAATATACCCCCATGAAGATGTCCTTTCCGATTTAACATTTTTTGTCAAACACATACATTTACAGGATACAAAAATCCTTCCCGATTTCACTTTTTTACAGAATTGAATTGTAATGAGATAGGAAGTGGAGTGTATCATATAGTCGGCTCCGTCCGACTTTAGCCTTTCCATACTTGTTTTTTTTTTTGCGTAGTCTAAGGCGTGCGAATGTCGCGTCCGGTCATTCTTAAAAGATTCACTTTGTCTTTTCCATCTATCAAAAGTATTCACATAAGTATATCTAAATATCTGGGGAGGCAAAAAAGTTCTGAGGTGGTATTAGACCACCCCAGCCATGTTAAATTCGCTGGTGAAGAGGCCAATTTTCACAACTTCCAAAGAACAATTTTTCACTTTTTCGGATGCTTTCTTTTTGCTGGGTTATGATATTCTTTGTTAAGAATGTCGATATTTTAACTATTGCAAACTGTTACGCCCACATATATTTATTATTTTAAATAATTTGTATTGTTTCATCATTATAATATCAAAAAAATAATTTTGAAGACCAATCCTATATTCGAGGTATTTTCAGTCGTCGTATTGTATTGCACTAACATTTTCCTTAAGCTTGGTGCTAGTCGTATTGATCTTTTTATCGTGTTTACACTTTAAGTACGAATTTGGGAAAATTCTCTTTTGTATAAATCGAATTTCATTATTCTCACCATAGCCTACACCGTCAGTGGTATATGCACACCGAGGTTTATGTGTTTGGTTGCAACCATTAGTTCGATACAAATTTTATCCCCTTTTCCCATTTCGTAGGAACTTAGACATATTATTTTATATTTCGCATCTACGTACGTTGGTCGGTACCAATTTTATCCCATTATTTCAATGGCACCCTTTAAAAGTACGCATTTCACCAAATTCCTTTATTTTACGAGCCGATGCAGTTAGTGAGATGTACTCATCGAATTTCGTATTTCTAGCTGCACATTAATTTGTATTTGGAATTTACCCATTTTTACCTGAGTTGAAATATAAGACGCTTTCCCAAATTTGATAGAAATCTGTTAAATATGTGGTTTCTAGAGCGGAAAGAACCAAATCGGGGAGTCATTTATATGAGAGCTATATATAAATCTGAACAGATGTGATGCACTTTCGCCATGGATGTTTTATATTTGAAATGTGCCGAATTAGAAGAAAATCTCTTCAAATATGATATTTCTAGAGCGGAAATAATCAGTTCGTTAGCGGAATTTGTATGAGAGCTAAATGTATTATTTAAGTATGTTTACTTTTAAAAATAGCTATTTGTTTATATTGTGTTTGTAATTGAAAGTTTGGCAAAAGAGCAAAAATAAATTCGGCAACAACAAAATACAGAACATTTTTTGAATGGTAATCCATACTGTGAAAGTTAATTATATGGAATTTGACAGTTTCGATTATAATCGAATGAAAAAAATCAGTCAACTGCGCTTCCGACAACTTTTCATGTAAATACACCACATATTCATACAAGAACTCACGAGACGACACTATTGTTACTTGCGACCGACTATTGTTGTTATTGTTGTCTGGGTGGACCTTTAAACCCGAATTCAAGTATCTTCTTCAGAATGTTTGCTGGGACACACAAGTTTCAAAATATTTACTCCGAATGTCACAATCTTTCATTTCATTTCAAATGTGAACATGAACAGACTGCTATTGTGAGCGATTCTAGGAATTTTTATTGAAATTTTCTCAAAAATATGGATAATGAATCCCAGAGGTATGTTTGTGAACCATATACAGCATACTCCGCTAATGCCAGCTTCTCCCTAATAGAGTAAAAGATGTGGCCACGGAAACTTCCCAGGTTGATATTTCCGAATCAACGATTACACTTTCAACTACTGCATCCGAAAGCCGACAGACTCTTAGAGATAAGTCAGCCTATCGTAATGTTGCCACCGAAACGGATTTTCCAGAGATCGGATTTTCAAGATTCTCTATATCCCCAACTACAACGGATATTGATGATGATTATACAAGTGGGAGCTTGCAAGAAGTAACGCCACCACGAAGAGGTTCTTTGTGATTTTCTCATAATCTCGAATTTGTATTTTTTGATATCTCCTCTAAATTTATTTCCAGAGCTCCCAACCAAATTTAAGACTTCCCCTAAAAGTTCCAGTGAAGATTCTACAGAGCAGAGACAGAGACGAAAGGTTGCTCTGAAATCCAGCAAGTCTCAATATGTGGGGCAACTTTCTAGTTCTAGGGATGATGATAGGTCAGATATTGAGTTGCAGAGAGAGAATATTTTTGTAAGTCCCAAATTTAGGGCTGCCACAGCAAGCTCCAGTGAGGACTCTATAGAGCATAGCCAGAAACGACATTTTTCTCTCAAGTCCACTAAGTCTCAACATGTGGGGAAACTTCATAGTTCTACGGATGATGATAGGTCCGATTCCAATTTGCAAAAAGGAAATGTTTTTGTAAGTCCTACATCCTCCAGTTCGAAACTAGGGTCCTGATTAAATTTTTTTTTAAATTTAGGTTTATATGATCATACCTCCGGATGGTGGCTACGGCTGGTTTGTTATGTTCATCTCGTTCCTGTGCCAAGTCGTGGTGGATGGTATTATCTTTGCCATTGGCATTATCTTGCCTCACATTGCCAAAGAGTTCAATATCCCAGGTTCAAAGGTGGTCTTGGTGGCTTCCATGCAAATTGGTAGGTTGGCCATAGGAGTTAACAAGAAAAATTAATGATGTTAAGGGTGTTTTTCCTTAGGATTCTACTTTCTAGCTGGCACAGTGTCGAGTGCCTTCATCAATAAATATGGATTTCGTCCTGTAGCCTTGGCGGGCTGTCTTCTGTCCATAGCGGTTCTAACTGCTGCCACATTTAGCACAAATCTATTTATGCTGATTTTCTTCTACAGCATGTTGGGTATGATCTTGGAGGAGTGAGATTTTTAATTAATAATTCAGTTTCCTTCCCAGGTGGCCCCGGTCTCAGTATGATCTGGGTATCTTCCCAACTAATCATTGGCTATTATTTTGAAAAATATCGCCCCATAGCTAATGGCCTGTCATGCTCTGGAGCGGGAGTGGGTATTATGATGTTCTCATATATGAATAATATTTTGGTGGGGACACTGGGTTGGCGTAATCTAATGCGCGTCCATGTGGGATTTCTGGTGTTGCTTCTCCTGATGGCTCTGGCATTTGTGGAGGTGGCTCCTACACGAATTGGCCGAGTTAAAGAGGTGAGTTGAATGATCTATATCCCAAGAAGAGTTTAATCATTCCCTTCCTTGTTTATTTCATAGATGCCATGGGAAGATAGTGACTCCGATTCTTGGGATATAATAACCGATATGACTCTGTATTCTCGCTATTCCCTGAAAACGGTTAATCAAGTTTATACTTTGGAGGATGAATTCGAAACGGTGCTAGGTGAGTTATTTTAATAAAACACAAAGAATATACTCTAACAATCCCCATAATCCCCAGAGAAAATGGAGAAATCCCGCCCACAAACCAGCCCATGTAGATGTTGTCCCTGTCTTCCTCATCATTGGCCACCTCAGCCAGATGCTCAGTTCCCGGATGCCTCTAACACTCACTATGTGATCCGTCAAGATCTTATGGAAAAACAGGATCTCTTCTACACCGGACCCATTGAACGTCAGGACGAGACCCCCACCACTGATCGTCGTAAAACCGTAATTTGTAATGAAGTGGATATGCGCTCGATTTCTTTAGATGAACTGGATCTTAAAATTGATCCACGTAAGGTCATCAACACACTATCAACCATGACTGTTAATCGCCAGGGGCGCGACTATCGCAAATCGTATCGGGAGTTGAAGGAAACCCAACGTTGTCCGTTGTTGGCCTATTTACGGCCGGCCAATCTTATACATCCCAAAATATGCAAAGGCCTCAATATGCTGTTCGATTTTCGTTTGCTGGAAATCTGGGAATTTCGGCTGCTGCTGGCATCGGCTTTCCTATTTCCCATGGGTTTTAATATTCCCTTTGTATATTCAACTGGTGAGTTTGGAAGGAAGAAGTGGAAGGATTTGCAGAGTGGGATGGGAAGGGTGTTGGTCGTCCGTTTAATTATGTTCGATGATTTCAAAATAAAGACAGATTGCGTTGTAGGAAGACTGGCAAGAGCAAATATACATGGAAGGGAAATTAAACAGGCAGGTGTTGATGAACAATTTGAAGGCTCCTAGATTTTTTTTCGGATTCCAGAGCTATGAGCATTTGCAGTCATATATGCTTTCTGCTCGGTCATATATGCTTTAGAATATAGAAAGACCTCCGAATTCACCTTTAGAATAGAGATAGACCGTAAAAGTCATCCGTAGAATAGTGGAAGACCTATAAAGTCAATCCTAGAATAGAAGACTTTAGAGGTTGACTTTGGAATAGAGGAAGGACTCTAAGGTCAACTGTAGAGTACTGAAAAATTCCCAGATTATGATTGAAGAATCGAGGAAGACCACATAAATCGACAGTAGAATAGAGGAAGGTGTCGATGTTATGATAGTCGGATTTCAGAGCTGCCATTTTCGCAGTAACTGGTAAGTCTCCAGCTATAGTCATATTGTCCGACTTCTGAAATTGACACTAGGATATATGACGATATTGACCTCCAACATCGCCTTTAGAAGGGAGTAATAATTATAAGTCGATTTTAGAATTTAGGAAGATGAACTAGTTCGACTTTAGAATAGAAGTAAACCACAAAAATCGTATGTAGACTAGAGGAAGACCCTAGAAGACGATTATATAATATAAGAAGTTGACTTTAGAGTAGAAGCAACGACAAGTTGAAGACTTTGTGTGGACAGCGAAATACATCTGAAGATATAATAGAGGAAAGGTGTCGTCTCTATTCCGGACGAAGACCTCAAAGAATAAAGAATGAAGACTTCAGAAGTCGGCATTAGAATTGAGGGAGTTGTCGATCATATAGTTGTCGAAATCCTAAGCTGTCACTTTTGTAGTAACTGGTAACTCTCCAGTAAAATTGACTTTAGAATAAAAGAGGACTCAGAAGTCGACAATAGAATCGAAGAAGACCTGACCAGGTACAGAAATCGAATTTGAATTTAGGAAGATTTACGATTTCGGCTTTAGAATAGAAATCCGTTTTAGAATTACAGATTGACTCTACTATAGAAGAATTTCTCAGAGTTCAACTCAAGTCAAGAATAAAACCTCAGTGGATGCCTCTGGTCAAGAGTAAGACCGCAGTGTTCAAATCTACTCTAGAGGAAATCAGAAGGGGTCGACTAAATTCTAATGAAAGACTACAGACATCATTCTTATATGTATAGGGAAAGTCGGCATCTATTCTTTCTTAAAAAAGGAATTTATTTTTATAAAAAATATTACTTTTTTTTAGAAAAGATAATACTTTTTTTAGGAAAAATAATACTTTTTTAGGAAAAATAATACTTTTTTTATGGAAAAAAATACTTTTTTGTCGAATAATATTTTTTTAGAAAAAAAAATTTTATGAAGTAATCTTTTTTTTTATAGAAAAAATATTTTTTTAATATATATTTTTGAATAAAAATATTTTTTCTAAAAAAATAAAAAAAATATTTTTTAATAAAAACTAATTTTTATAAAACAAAAGGTGCATTCCACTGTTACGTACAGACAATTTCAACTAATTTTACGGTTTATATTACATATAGCACTTAATTGTTTTATCAGATATATACTTTTTTCTCTAATTTAATAGATTATATACTAGTCTTTAATAGTGCCCAGAAACATTTAAAAAAAGTCATGAAATACTGAAGAAAAATGCAAACAACCCACGTCACGTACGGGACACATCAAGTCAACCAACATTCGAAATCGTTATAGTTTTATTCAGATTTCAGCGAATATATTACAGGTGCATAAAAAGTGTATTCGAAGGAAATTATAACTAAGAATCATGCTTGCTACTAGCGAAAAAAAATATTAATTAAAACACCTATTTATAATTCAAAAACATTTTTTTATATTTGTCACGTACAGACAAGTCGCGTCACGTACGGGACATAGTTCAACTTAAATCTATAATATATGTAAAAATCAATAGGTAAATACAGTTTTGTCTTGGGAAAGGCAATGTTTTCTGCACTCCACAACTTTCTCCTCAGTTTTAATAAAATGGAATTTGGAAACTCCAGTTATCGCTTTGGCATTGTCCCACGGCGATGCACTTTTAATCCTTTCATAAATTTCAGAGGATGGCACATAAATCACACGGGTTTTTGTGACTAATTGAGAAGCTAAATCAGAAAAGTCCTTGGCTGATTGGACAACAACATGTTCATTTTGGCTCATCATTTTCTCTCTTACCAGTCTTTTGATATTTCCGCCAACTCCGTCTATCACACCTTTTCCATGCGATGTAGCAAAATATTTCCATTAAAAGGGCCTTTTGTACTTTTCACTCAACATTGATGTTAGTTTAAACATATAACGGTTCTTAAATTCCGATGAAGGGCCGTCACTCCAAATAATTTCCGCTGAAGGTAAGTCTTCATTTTCTTTATGCATCAAGTCAAACAACTTATTGATGAAAACAAAAACTGTATCCTTGTCTTTCGAATTTGCATCTGAGCATATAAGATATGTTTGGCAATTGCCTTTGTAAAAACTTGCAGCAGTAAATAAAAGAACACTTGTTCGTGACCAGAGCGCGCTTTGAACTTCATTCTGGTATTCACAGCCAAAAGACATCGCAAAATCAACTTGAAGGATCCGCACATTTTCATTGCGTTGGTCTTTTTGAAATTCACCGGCTTGAACTCGTTTTAAATTAACATGCTTCATCATAATATGGATAGAATCAATCAATTTTTCTTTAAGTTCACCTGAACTTGTTTCGTGGTTTACTAAACGTAGTTTATTTTCTGAGTTTTTTTCCCATTCTTTCCATACACAGATTGTACTTAAATCCATAGAAATTAATATTTTTTTGCCATCAGAACAAGTATCACATTCATTTTTCCAGCACTTCGAATCTAAAGAAGGATCACATAAAATCATAGTCCACCAGTCGTTACAATAATTTTGTTTCAAACCTTTCAATTTGAACATAAAATTTTCATGAGTTAAACATTTGCACTGGTCTGAAGGTGTGTCTTTCATTAGCAAAACATTTTTCGGTCTTAGACTACAAAATTTTGAAAATCCAATTTCGATATTAGGAAAAAATTCTTTAAAAATGCAAAAGGCTTCTCGTAGGTACAAAGTCAAATAATGCTTTTGACACTTCTTCTTAATGCCGTTTTCCCAAACAACGATGAAATCATTTGCGCCTGGGCAGGTATACACAATATCCGGACGATAGTAAAATGCTTTCACATCGTCATAACGTGTATCGTCACCTGATGTGCTAATGTTTGGGCTTTCTGCTAGAGCAATGTTCATTTTACGCGCTAGTTCTGTAACAACCGCTTTTTTCTTTCTTGGTAATTGAGGCAGTGCTTTTAGAGCCTTTTGAACAGCTTTAGATAAAGTCTGTTTCGACTTGTACGGAGATTCATTACTTACAGGAGAATCAGTAGGATTTTTAAGTTCCACCCGCTTTTTTGCCCTTTGCAATCTCTTCTTATCCCTTTCCTTAAGTGAAATTGCTTTTAACTCACCTTCAGAAAGATTTTCTGCTTTTCGTTTACGAAGCTCACGCAATCTTTTAGCCTCATTAGCGGTAAAATTAGGATCTTTCTCTTTTTGCTTTTCTCGAAATTTTCGCATGCGGCTAGCACTGGTTGATGGTTGCTGGTCGCTCACTTTTGCGTTATTGAGATTTGCAGTACAAAAAAGGGCTTTGTTTATTACAAACGCCAGTAAAAGTTGAAGATGTCAGATAACTTATTCTTCGGCGTCACGTACAGACACTTTATTATCACCAAGAACATATAGTAAGCAAAGCGATTTCAAACAAAATTGTTTCACCAGTTTTTAGACCGCTAAAAGTTAGCTGTTAACAGAAAAAAACAATTTGTATAGTCGACTTGTTTTACAATTATTAATAGAAAAAGGAATTAAGCGTCACGTATGGGACATCGAAACTTACCTTTCCGTTATGATTAATTTCTTATCAAAAAACACTTAACCAAAAAAATGAGTATGCAGTTAAATACAGCGGACCATACACTATAACTTAGAACAGAAATCTAGTTTCTATCTGATAAACAATAGCGGCAGCGACCTCGCAAAAAGTTGTGTAAAGACTAATGAAAAAATCCGACTTGTTGCTACTCTCAATAAATAACGGTATTTACAAAAAATGAGACATACTCACTACAACTTTTGTAAATTATTTTAGATGAGAACATAATCTCACTATGTACGTGCAATAATATATAAAAAATGCATTTTTGTAAAACAGTTCAGAGTTCTCCTTTTTCATGGAATGCTCCAAAAACGTTTTTTAAATAAAATAATTTTTTATATGAAAAATATTACTTTTGTGTTGAAAAGAATATTACTTTTATATAGATAAAATATTTTTTATGAAGTAATCTTTTTTTATAGAAAAAAAGTTTTTATAAAAAATATTTTTTTTTAATATATATTTTTAAATAAAAATAGTTTTTCTAAAAAAATAAAAAAAATGTTTTTTAAATAAAAAAAATTTTTATATGAAAAATATTATATTTTATATAAAATATTATTTATATAAAATATTATTGTGTTGAAAAGAATATTACTTTTATATAGATAAAATATTTACCCTTATTCCAGTTGTTGTCACTTTATTTGTCGAAAAATATTTTTTTTAGAAAAAAATTTTTATGAAGTAATTTTTTTATAGAAAATAAGTTTTTGTAAAAAATATTTTTTAATATATATTTTTAAATAAAAATATTTTTTCTAAGAAATAAAAAAATATTTTTTTATATGAAAAATATTACTTTTGTGTTGAAAAGAATATTACGTTTATATAGATAAAATATTCACGCTTATTGCAGTTGTAGTCGTCGATTTTGAGTCAACAACTCAACGTCAACAACAATTCAATTGTTGTTCAATATTCTGTAACACTATTGGGTCGACGACTGTTTATCTAAACTGAAGAACAAATGTCAGTGGGTTAGTCTAATATAGAGGAAAATACACTTTCGCAGAAGAACTTAGAACTCGATTCTAAAGTGAATGAAAATCAATTATATTCTGAAGGAAGATGCGAATGGTCAGTACAACTCTGACTCTGATAATTGCAACAAATTCTACTCTATTGTAAAGAAAATCACAATGAACATCTCATCGACTCTAGTCAAAAGTAAGACCACAGTTGGTGCTTCTAATCAATAGGAGGTGATCAGTGATCGACTTTAGTCTATAGGAAGTTCGCAGTTATCGTCTGAAGTCTAGATAAAATCCACAGAGATCATTTTAGCATGTATAAGGAACAACCTCAGGCATCTATTCTAGCACAGAAAGAGACTTCATAGATCAATTCAAACACATAAGAAAATCTCAGAGGTGGATTAGGATGTAATTTCTATTCTGTAGACCAAAAGACAGTGGGATATTCAGCAATCCACTTTCACAGAAGGATAAGATTGTCTCTATCGTGGATAATTAAGCCAATTCTATTCTGATGGGATAGATCGATCTTCCGATCTATTATTTTTAGAGAAAGACCTCAGGAATAGACTCTGGAATAAACGAAGGACTAGAATTTATTCTTTAAACTGAAGAATAAAAGTCAGCTTTTTAAGATGAAGAGGAAATCCTTAGTAGTCGACTCTAGTCTTGAAAAAGACCACATGCACCGATGTAGTATATATAGGGATAATCTTCAGGAATATATTCTAGCACTGAGAAAAACCTCAAAGGTAGACTCTGGCATAAACATTTGACTAGGATGAATTCCTTAGACTGGGTACTACAAGTCAGTGGGCTACTCATGATCAAGAAGAAGAAATTATTTTTGATGGTAGTGCAAAGAAATTGAGCAGAGTTCGCATAAAGTTTCCAAGAAGTCAAGCCTAGAGAAAGACCTCAAAGATAAGTTCAGGCACATACAAGCAAAGGACTAAAATGTAATCTCCAAAGATGATGAAAGAAAATGAATAAAAATAAAAATTTCCCTTTCAAAGTCAAAGTTATCGGTAGTTAAAATTTAAAATTTTAAATGGCCCACCCTATAGAACGATCGAGGAGAGCCTTATGCTTAGACTTATTTCTAATATTTTATCTCCAGAATGCTGGCAGTCTTGTACGTCTTCATTAATTTTTTAATTTTACTCCGGACCATGGACCAATTTTAAGTGAAGGAATCGACAACATTGTATGAGATTTTGGGCTTGGTCCGAAAAAATGAGTTATTGGATTTGATTGGAAATAAAATCCGAAAATTCTTCTTTGACAGACCTTAAAATTAAACCTCTTGTAGTCGTAATGAAATCTGCCCAGTTCGTCCAGGTTAGCTGCTCATTTGGATGCTTTAAAATCCAATTATCTCGTTCACCATTTCAACGAACTTCTCATTAACTCGCACTTCTAAATCCTTAAGAGAATTGCAGTGCGACCAAGTCATTATCTGCTAAAGCCTTAACTGGTCATTAATTAGGAGACTCTTAACCTTACAACAATACTCGTAACAACAACAAGAACAACGACAGCGATGATCTCCCTCCTGCAACCAGGTGGTGTTAAGTCCTTTGCATGTCCTGCACTCTCGGCGTAAATGCATTTACATTTACATTTGCACTTGTTTTTGTTTACATTTATCATGCATTCCCCGACTGACTGACTGTCTTTGTCTTGTATCTTCCAACCTGCATCGTCCACCCTTCCAACTTACCTTGCCTTGTTTTCGGGGATGTTGGTGCTGACGCTGGCTCTTGTGTCCTGTTAATGTTAAGTGCGTGTACAAATTGAGCCCAGCTTTGCCAAGCTAATTTCACCCTCCATTGGTTTCTCGAATTTCGCCTTTCGCATTGCATCTGGTTTCGTGGCGTACAAATTCCGTGAGCGCACGACGTACATCTGCGGCGGCGGCATGGTCTTCGGTGGCATGGCCGTTTTTGTGAGTGCCTTCTATGGCCTCGATGTGGCGTGGTTTCAATTTTTGTATGCCATCTGCTATGGCATAGCTCCAGGTAAGTTTGCCGAGTTATGAGTGGGTGCCTGTGCCTTGTGCGACTGACTCTTCCCACTTATGCACGCACGCACAGCCGAAAAAACAACAATATATTTGGATGAACACACACAAACACATACACCTGCACACACACACATCGAGAGAGAGACACTTGTTTGCCAACTTTATTTTGCATACATTTATCACGAGCTCATCAAGCACGTTTTTATGGCTCTACATACATAACAGAGAGCCATGAAAAAAGCAAAAACAATTATATTATAGGCGAGGGTGGTATGATCAATTGGGGTACTTATATTTACCTCTAAAGGTCGTCTTTAATGTACTATAAATTAAAGAAAGATATTTCTAAGATCGCCCCTTCATTATAAATATGCCCTTTTTAATGGCATCACTGTTTAGTATGAAAGTAAGGAAGGGTTTTTTAAATCAATTCTTGCAATTTATATTTATTTTATACAGAAGAAGCTCTTTTGAGGTCAAAAACTGACCTTAAAAGGATACCTTGAATTTCATTTTATTTAAATATTTGGTCTGTATCTCAAAAAAATATATATTATATAAAATATATAATATTTTCTAGCTTAATTATCGTAAGATTTAGGCGATTTTTTAAAAATATTTTTTAGAGTTTAAGTATCGGGCTATAAAACTCCAGTTTTACTTTTCTTCCTACATCTGTTTTTCCAAAATCGCAGTTGTTAATAATATAAAATCTAACCTTGACTTACTGAAATAGAAAATAATTTGTAAGAACAATTTTAATGTCTGAACCCAATGTCACATCACTCTGAAATTTTGATATTATCTAGAGAATGAAACAAGCTAAAATACATTAAAAAGTTTGAAAGGATTTTTTCAGGATATTCACGGATTAAAGATATTTTTATTTTTTGTTCTATAATAAGGACATAACATTTTCATATTAAATTCGTAAATAGGAGATGAAAACCTTTCAAAAGAAGGATTTATGAAGAAGCTACCTCTTCATAAATCCGACCAACTTTGGACCACTGCACAGTGGTTCCAAATCGATTTTTTGGAATTAATTCTATAGAGAAAGAAATGTCTGTACTAAATTTCACATACATATAGTAGAAGTGTTGTCACAATGATTTGGGTGGGTGGTTATGTTGGGGTGAACCGCCAAATAAGGGCACCTGGGGCATGTAAATTTTGAAATGACTACCAAAAGAACAATTATGTACAGGTGATATACAAAATACATACCTACAAAACTATGCTTACAAGTGGCTTTACCTTAATTAGTTTAAGAGTTATCCGACTGACAACAAAAAAAACATTTTTAACGAGGTTTGTTTCGTATTTTACATATCACATTATGTGCTCGAATTTGAAACTATATCTTTATTGAATTGTTTTTAATTAATTCAACTACTCCAAAGACTGGTGCAAATATGTTACTTCAAAATAAAACATCCAAAAAGAGTCTTGCAATTTAACATTTTCAATCAAAGAACCCAAAAATCGATCGACCTTACTTCGGTGCTCATCGTTCAATATTGATAGAAAAACGCTGAAAATTTAATTTCAAATTGAGTCAAAGTATCATTAAATCAGGCAACTGAGTAATTTCATAAAAAGCGATCACAGAAATGTAGTTTTTTATCTTCGTTTTTTCTATCGTTTTGATGAAATTTTTCAAATTTGTATTTTTCTGTATGGCGAATAAAGCAGCATTTTCAAAAGAAAAAAATATTGCAGACAATTGGATAGATCCAAAATAAAGTATTTTTGTCATAAGATAATTTTAAAATTTTTGTCTGTTTTTAGTATGAACACACACACATACTCTCTTTTAGTTGTACAGGAATTTAGCAAATCTTAAAAAAATATTTTTATTTTTTTCCATATCATTTTTTATTTATTTTATTAAAAAAATATACTTTCGTTTTTTGTAAAATAAATTTTATTAATACCGAAAACCCCACATTTTTTTGTCGAAAAAGATCGATCTTTCCCAAGAAAAACATGGGCGATTTTCCACTCTAGTAATTTTGTTGTATAAGTTGGTTTGTAATTTTGTGAAGAGCCTTATTTGCAACTTTGGTTTTTTTGGTGACGTCACAGAAATTTATCGAAAAATTGTTCGTAGAACATTTTAGTCCTTGACTGCCCTTTTTGAAAGAGATTTTTTTGATTTTCTCGAAATGCCACAAAATTGACACTCATAAAATTCCACAATATTGTTCTGACAATAAGAATTCTCTCCGTATTAAAGTATTTGTTATAAAATAATTTTAAAAATTGTTTATATTTTTGGTGGTATTAGATACAAAAATATATATTTATTTCAATCAAACTTCTTCTAGTTTTGCAGAAATTTGTCTAATCTTAAAAAATATATATCTTTAAATGTTTCTCTTACTTATTTTATAAACAAAAATGGTACCTTCGATTTTTGTAAAATATTTTTTATTACTATTTTGAAAGTGTCAGTCAGTTTCTAAAACAATTTATTCAATATTTAAAGAATTAAAATAAAAACAAGTAAGGAAAGGCTAAAGTCGGACGGTATATGATATATGATACCCTCCACTTTATTCCCCATTATAATTCAATTCGGTAAAAAAGTGAAATCGGGAAGAATTTTTGTATGGGGCCTTATCATGGACCATTGTGACCACTCTCATCATGTATGTTTCAAAGTAAAATATACCGCGTTCTTCCAAAATATTTAAAAGTATTTTTTAAATGTAAATGTGTTTGACAAACAAAATCGGGTACAATATGTGGTTTCTAGAGCGGAAAAAGTCAAATCGAGAGCGACATTTGTGTGGGAGTTACCAGAAGGGACGTGGCAATTTCGCCCATCTTGAACTTAAACTAAGTTTGTGAAAAATATTACCATGTACAAAGTTTGAATCGATTCCTTAACTCCTCTCGTG
Source organism: Polietes domitor (assembly GCA_947397865.1). Taxonomy (NCBI): domain Eukaryota; kingdom Metazoa; phylum Arthropoda; class Insecta; order Diptera; family Muscidae; genus Polietes; species Polietes domitor. The sequence goes on from OX377622.1 coordinate 130,593,416, forward strand.
AGTTATCGTGGACACCAGCCAGACGGACTTTGCTAAATCGCCTTAAAAAGTCATGAAACGGATTTCTTCCAAACATACTTAGGGTCTTAGGTCACCCCTTTTATGCGTTACACTTTTGTCTCTCCCAAATGATATATACCCTTCTACACTGCATAGTGAGGGTATAATAAGTAAGCAAAACTATTTTTTTAAAGATTTGACAATTTCTGTAAAACATGAAGAAAATTGTTGAAAAATTAGAAAAATATATATTTTTTCTCATACCGCAAAAAATACTTCATTTTCGTCCACTCTAGTGTCTAAAATTTCGCAGTTTTGGAAAATCGAAATATACAGCTTTATTCGCTTTATTGAAAAGTACATATCTAAAAAATTTCATCAAATTGAGAGAGTAGTGGCGAAATGAGTGTGTGGTCGCTTCACATGAAATTACTCAATTGTCCCCAGTCAACATACGGGTGGCGTATGAGGTATATATTTTTGCCGAAGATAATGTTACTCATTCGCTCAGACAACATTGAACCGGCCGGGAAAGTCAATCAAAATCAATCTAAAATTCACTTAATCAAACGATTATTCTCTCAAATATTTGTATATTCAACGAACAAAAGTTTATTAGATCGATTTTAGAGCAAAAATTGATGAAAATGAGAAAAATCTAGATAAGAATAGAGAATACCTCGAAAGCAAGAACTAACCTTAAAACATAGGACAGCCCGAGAAAGGCAAGTAACATTACTCTAAAACCCATTTAGTCAAACGATTTTTCTTTCGTATATATGTATGTATATTCAACGGACATTATTCGATCGAAGCAAAAATTACAAAAAAATCGAATTAATTTTTGCAGCCACAGTTTTAAGTTTAGGTTGCCCAGCTTGTTACAGCGGAATATTTTTAATTAGTTCTTTATTTAGTACTCAAGAGGAGTGCAACAGACTGCCGTGGTACCTCTGAAGCTGCCTTATCTAGTATGGAAAATATCTGTAATATCATCCTATCACCCTCGTTGCATTAACAGCATCAAAGACATGGTCCTCAGCAGCATTATCGTCAGCGCCATCGTCATCATCACCATCATCAACGTCACCGTCATCATCATTCTCATTCTCATTCTCATTGAATGAATGACCAGCAGGCAAACAGTATTAATTATGCTGCTTCATGTTGTTGATGTCGTTCTTGTTGCCATCCCGTGTGTTGGTGGTGCTGTTGCTGTTGCTGGTGATGTTGATGTTGGTTTGCTGGTTGTTTGTTTATTGGTATGTTGCTGGGTTTGCTGCTGTTGCCGCTGTGATGTTGCCACAAATGTATGAGACTATGCAAACGAGTGCAATTTTAATTATATTCCTCTTTATGTTTATTTACGAACGTTGTACGAGCGAATGTACAAATGTTCACTTGTACTCATATGTATGTATGTATGTGGCAGCATAGTCCTATCATCATTTTTTCCACTAAGCTTCGCTCACACGTAATGCCATCCAGCTTACATTTACATAGATACAAGGGTGTGCTGAAAAAAATATCGTGAATTTTCCTAGACTAAACTAAGTGATTTTCCTAAATGATTTTTCTAACACTTCCCGATTTTCACAATAATTTGTTCGAATAGTTTACTTCGTGAAATAAAAAAGCTGTCCAAAAATTGGACAATTAAATACATTTTGAGATAGAATTAAAATACAAGATTTGAATACCCTCCAGCAAGGTATGAAGAGACATAAAAAATGTCTCAAATTAAAAATCGCTCCAAAAAATTAATGGAAAATCGCCCAAAACAAATATTTGCCAAAAAATACTCATAACAGAAAATTAAATTACCGCCAAAAATAAATGAGAAATAACCCAAAGCAATAATAAAATACGCCCAAAAAATATGAAAAATCGCCCAAAAAATTAAGTAATTTTTAATATGAAAAATCGCCCAAAAATATATCATTTGGAGTTTTTCTAATTTTAATTACGTTCAGTAACGGATTCCACCATCGTATTTAAAGATTTCTTTTCTCCTGGGTATGTCCAAAGCCCGCTATGAAGAGCAAAGGTTTTCCTTGTTCCATTTATGAAAAGTCGCCTAAAAGGGTAATTTTCCACATTTTAATTTATGAAATATTACCCAATGGCCGATGAAAAATTGCCCAAATGACAAATAGGCAAATTTTTTGGGTAGTTTTTTATACGAAAAATCGCCAATTTTTTATGGAATTTTTGGGTCTATCCTCACATTTTTTCCTGCGATTTTTCATAATGGATTTGTTCTTAAGTCATAGTTTTGTAGCGCCAGATTTTATTAGATTTTTAAAGTTTTGAATTTTTAATGTCCTTTTTATCGAAAATAAACTGATTACTTAGAAATATTACTGTGAAAACTATTCTGCCAAGGCAATGTATAATTTTCACGAATCTTCAAATTTGTATTTTTTTTTAAATATTAGACAATTAAGTAATTTCACTCCGATTATGATGATTACAATTATGGACTTTTCCATAAGTCGAATAAAGCTGCATTATCCGATATTCAAAAAAAAAAAAAGTGGACACTGGTTTGAAAGTAAATGAAATGAGATATAAATATATTTTTATATCTTAAAAAAATGTTTTTATATATTTTCATCTTCATTTGCTTATTTATTTTATAAATAAAAATATACCTTCGATTATTGCAATTAAAATTGTAAATGTAAATTTCAAGCAAAATATTTTTTTAATATTTTTCGGTATGAGATAAATATATATATTTTTTAATTTAAAGCAAAGTTCAGCTTTTTTATAGAAAATAGTAAAATCTTAAAAAATACAGTTTTTCTTTATTTTATAAAAAATATACCGTCGATTAGCGTAATTATAATATATATAGTTTTCTAAATTTAAGCAAATTCCTTCTAGTTTTACAAAAAAATGTCAAATCTTAAAAAAAATTTGTTTCCTTATATTTTTTGTATACAAAAAATATACCTTCGATTATTTTAATTATAATATATATTTTTTCTAATTTCAAGCTAATTGGTTTTACTTTTACATACAATTTTCTTATTTTAAAAAATATATTTTTATTATTTTTTAAACGTAAAAAACGTATACCTTCGATTATTGTAAAATAATTTTTTTCGATATGAGATAAAAAATATATATCGTTACCCAAATATAAAAGAGACTGAACTAACATTTGGTTTTTGCAAATTGATATTTTTGACCGAAGTGTTTTGTTAAAATATTCAAAAATCCCGATTTGCAAAAAAAAGTTAGTTGAGTCTTTTTATACCCTACACCACTTCGTGGGCTAGGGTATTATTTATATTTGGGTAACGATATATACATCTTTTTCAGAAAATAGTCAAGTCTTAAAAATATATTTTTTATATTTTTTGTTTTTTTTTTTTTTGTTTGTTTATTCTATAAAAAATACACCTTAGACTATTGTAATTATTATATACAGTTTTTCCAATTTCAAGCAAACTTCTTCTAGTTTTACAGAAAATCAATTTTTTATTTTTTTTTTCTTATTATTGCCATAAGCTAATTTTATTTTTTCGGTATGAGATGCAAATATATATTTTTTTTAATTTCAAGCAATTTTCAACCAGTATTACAGAAAATTGTCAAATCTTAAAAAATATGTTTTTTTATTTTTTTCTTGATTTTTTTATTTATTTGGTAATATACCTAATATACCTTCGATTATTGTAATTGTAATATATTTTTTTCTAATTTCAATCTAATTTCTTCTAGTTTTACAGAAAATTGTCAAATCTTAGAAAAAAAATTTATATGTATTTATATATTTTTTCTTATTATTATATAATTTTATTTATTTTCTTTTTAAGTTTTATTCGGTATGAGATACAAATATATATTTTTTAATTTCAATTAAATTTCAGACAGTTTTATAGAAAAAGTCAAATCTTAAAAAATATTTTTTATATATTCTTTTCTTCTTCATTTTTTATTTATTTTATAAACCAAAAATATTCCTTCGATTATTATAATTACAATTTGCTAATTTCAAGCAAATTTCTTATATAAAATTTTTAAATCTTAAAAAACTATATTTTTTTATTTTATAAAAACCATATACCTTTGATTATTGTAATATAAATTTTATTAATACATAATAGTGTCAGTAAGACGTTACATAATGAGACGTTTCATGGTGATGATCCTGGCATTTACTCTAAAACAATTATAAACATGATTGCTGTCGAAATTAAAAATATTTAAAATAAATAATTTTTTATAAAATAAATAAAAACAACTAAAAATATTTCCTTTAAAATTTAACAATTTTCTATAGGAAATTTGCTTGAAATTAGAAAATTATATATTTGTTTCTCATATTTATATTTATATAAAATATTTGATTTTAACTGGGATATCCTCCTGTTTCGAGACCATTTTGCATCTATATTTTATATAATGCAAATTTATTTACATATGGCAATGTCACCATTCCTACTTGGCTGCACACTACACCTCTCATGATTTCTACCTTTCTTTAAGTAAATGATTCTTTGTAAACAAAATTGCATTCTGTAAAACATAGATACAAAATGGTCTTGAGCTAGGAGATAGTCCCAGTTGAAATCAAATATTGATTACAGACCCAAAAAAAAAAAAAAACGAAAAATCTAAAAAAATATATAAAATATTTTTAATTTTTTAATATATTTATATAAAATTCATTTTACAAAAATCGAAGGCATATTTTTTGTTTAGAAAATAATAGATAAAAAATTAAAAAAAAAATATTTTTTTACGATTTGACATTTTTCTGTAAAATTAGAAGAAATTTACTTGACATTGAAAAATATATATATTTGTATCTCAGATCACGAAAAATAAAATATGACAAAAATATTTTTTTCGACCCACCTCAGTATCTAATTTTTTTTAATCTGTAAAATTAGAAGAAATTTGCTTGACATTGAAAAATATATATGTATCTCAGACCACAAAAAATACAATATGACAAAAATATTTTTTTCGACCCACCTCAGTATCTAAATTTTTTTAATCTGTAAAAATAGAAGAAATTTGCTTGACATTGAAAAATATATACATTATTATTATGTGGTATCTCAGACCACAAAAAATACAATATGACAAAAATATTTTTTTCGACCCACCTCAGTATCTATTTTTTTTTATTCTGTAAAAAAGAAGAAATTTGCTTGGCATTGAAAATATATTTATTTATATCTCAGACCAAAAAAAATACAATACAAAAAATATTTTTTCGACCCACCTCAGTATCTAAATTTTTTTAATCGGCAAATGTAGCTTTATTCGCCATATAGAAAAGTACATATTTGGAAAATTCCATTAAAATCGACAAAATTTGCGTGATCACTTCATATGAAATTACTCACAAAAATTATTTTTTTTTAAGATTCGGCAATTTTATGTAAAACAAGAACAAGAATTGGAAAAAATATATTTCCATCTCATACCACAAAAAAGTTAAAAAATATTTACATTTCCAAAAAATATTTTTTCAGTACACCCCAATACACATACATACATATAGTTAACTGAAATGCAAATTGTGATATCAAACATTTTCATTTGTAAAACTGGGTCTTTTGATATCAAAATTTATCTTCTCATCTCGTGTAACCAGTTTTTATTACTCTTTTTCCATTACTTGCACCTTTTTGCACTTCAGCTACCGTCGTGTGTTGTTTAATTTTTTAATCACATGTACATGTTCCCAAAAGCATATGTTTATCATTTATTCCATGGTTTCGTTATTTGCTGCTATCCTATGGTCCTGCTCCTGCCGCTCTCCATTGCTAATGTTGTTGTCTTTGGCTGCCAGCTTTCTATTCAACATTGCGTGCCATTATCTATGTCCGCTCATTGGGTTTGGATAAATTAACAAATGCCTTTGGTTTGACGGCTTTGGCCATGGGCATGGGCGTTTTTATTGGCACAACCGCTGCTGGTATCTTGAACGATCTGACCGGTGATTATACGGCTTCATTTGCATTTGCGGGAATTTGCATTATTGTCGCGGGTGTTTTGAAATTGCTCCTGCCCTATCTGACAGCGCGCATCGCCACGTGAAAAAGTGAAAGGCATGTGAAAGCCATGCTCTTATCTGAGCAAATGCAAATGGATGAAGCTGAAGCTGTGGCAGCAGCGAAGAAAGAAAGGGAAAAAGGAAATGTGTGGACATTTCACAGCACAGTGAGATGGCTGAAGCTTATCTCAGTGTGTGTGTGTGTGGTTGTGTGTATTTATGTGTTAAGTTGTAACTGGTAAATAAAGAAAATGTTGGAAACAAAACCTATTTAATTTGTGGTCAGATTTTTTCGTTTTTTTCCTGGAAAAGCTTTGGTAGAATAATCCAAATAAGTTTAAATAATTTTTTAAAGAAACCAAGATTTTAATTAATGATGTTTAGAGTGGACAGCCGTATATTTTGTATTTTTTTATTTTTTAAAAAGTAAATGAAAATATAAATGTTTTGTTATTGTTTTTAAAAATGTGAGAATAATATGTGTTTGTTGTTAGATCCCCTGAAGAAGACTAACTATGTCGAAATTTTGGTCAAAAATAAATAAATTTAAAAAGATTATCACGCCTTTTTTAATTATCAAGGATCTTGAGCCGAACTATAAGATAAAAAGTTTAAAGTATAAGATCAATAATCAATATCTTCAATTTCACGAATGATGTTCAAAGACATGAAGGATCTTGAAGGAAGGATCTTACGTCTCATTCTGGCTAAAACATTGGAAAAAATTGCAGCTATTGCAATTCGATAATATACGATATGAAAATGGTGAAGTGATATATCTCCAAAGGACAAAATTCAAAATCAGTCAATACCTTTCGAATGATGCATAATGATGAACGTCATAAGGAAATTGACACGGCGCCGCTCATTTTTGTAAAAAGAGTTTGAAAATGTTGACTCTGAAAAATCATTTTCTCTATTAAATTATTTCACAAATTTCCGTGACGTCATTTTTAGTCCGATATTCTTCATTTAGGCATCATTCGAAAGATATTGATTGTATTTATTATGAATTACAATACAAAGTAAATTTATATTATAATTTTGGTCCAGGGATTGAGCCGGGGTGACTAAGACCATTCTAGCTAGTTGTTGCAGCGACAGACCAGAGCCTCTGGTGGGAATCGAACCCACAACCCCAACGCGGATAGCCGAGCACGCTACCAACTCGACTACCAGGGCGCTCAATTTTGAAGAAAATCTGTTGAAATATGTGGTATCTAGAGTGAAAAGGGTCAAATCGGGAGTGAAATTTCTAAATCTGAACCGATTTTCTTCAAATTAAATAACGTTCGTCCTTGTCGTACAGGGTTCATCGGCAGCAGCTGAATCATAAGTCGCTTACAACTTCTAAAAATAATTGATTTTTTATCAATTTTTATCGGAATCATATATTTCAGTTAACAATGTTAATGCTGTTTGAAAACGAATATCCAAAGGGTGAAATTTCCTCTCTCTCTTACTAGCTTATACGTAAGCTGTTATCTGTGTAGGAAGAAATTTCAGCATTTAGTAGGCTTGATCGGTTATTTCTCTCTCAATATACAAATTGTCACTTAATTTCTAAAAAGGCGCAACTGACATGTCGTTTATATATTCCGATAAATTCCGGAATTTTCCATTAGATTTTTTAAAAACGCGAATTCGAAAAAAATCAGCAACGATCTTTTAAAGTTATGTATATTGAACTCGGTTTCCTTCATACACAAGTAGTTTCATTTATCAAGACGCAATATGTCTTTTTGTATTTTTTATAGAACGCCTTCAATTCTGTTTTTCGTGAATATTATTTCAGTCCAGTCCAACCAACCAACCAACCTTCGTAGTTCCAGTGAAATTGAGCTTTTGTTGACCACAAGATATGGACGAAATAGGGAAAATAGTTCCGATTTTTTCTAATGCAATATAAAAGGCCTTTACTAACATAAATCTAAAATAGTATATATATGAGTCATTCCACGTCAAGCGAAAGTTTGTGTATATATTCTTCTCATAAAAATATTTTATATTTTTTTTATTTTATTTTTTTATTTTATACCAGGATGGGGGTATAATAACTTTGTCATTCCGTTTGTAACACCTTGAAATATCGACCTGAGACCCTATAAAGTATATATATTCTTGATCGTCATAAAATTCTAAGACGATCTAGCCATGTCCGTCTGTGCGTCCGTCCGTATGTTGAAATCACGCTAGCATCTAAACAAAAGGAGCTAGAACGTTCAAATTTTCCATAAATGCGTCTTATAGTCGTACATCGGTTGGGATTGAAACGAGGCGAAAACGGCCCGAAGGGAAAAATTTTTCCCTCACAAGGACTAAAAATACCCATAATAATCCCTAATATTTTAGCGTATTTAAGCATGTTTTTTGAATATGTCTGTTTATATTTGCTTGATATTTGGTATGCGCATTCCCTTATAGCAAAAACGTGCACCATAAAGTGATTATTATTTGTATGGGGTAAAATGGGGGCAAAAAAGGGATAAAAATGGTACACATTAAACGACAACGGCTAGAAACAAGAGATTCGGTGTGTACATTCCTCTAATTGAGTAGATACATAATATAAAAGTATTTTTCCAAATTCGTACTTTTAAGGGCTAAAATGGGAATAGAGGGATAAAAATGGTACCAACCAAACGGTTATACCTAGAATAATGAAATTCGGTGTATACATTTCTCTGATTGCATAGACAAGTAAAATACATGGATTTTTCCAAATTCGTACTTTTTGGGGTTAAAATGAAAAAGGGATAAAAATAGTACCAATGAAATGACCGCATCTAGAGTCATGATACAATGGGTACGGAGGGATAAAAATGGTACCAACCAAACGGCTACACCTGGAACAATGAAATTCGGTGTAAACATTCATCTGATTGCGTAGACACTTAAAATAAACAGATTTTTCGAAATTCGTACTTTTTGGGGTTAAAAAGAAAAAAGGGGATAAAAATAGTACCAATCAAATGACCGCAGCTAGAGACATGAAATTCGGAGTGTACATTCCTCTGACTGCATAGACACGGAAAATAGACGAATTTTCCGAAATTCGTACTTTTTGGAGTTAAAATGGAAAAGGGGATATAAATAGTACCAACCAAATGACTGCAACTAGAGTCATGCAATTCGGACTATACATTCCTCTGATTGCGTAGACATGTAAAATAAACAGATTTTTCGAAATTTGTACTTTTTGGGGTTAAGATGAAAAAAGGGGATAAAAATAGTACCAATCAAATGACCGCAGCTAGATACATGAAATTCGGAGTATGCATTCGTCTGACTGCGTAGACACGGAAAATAGACGAATTTTTCGAAATTCGTACTTTTTGGGGTTAAAATGGAAAAAGGGGATACAAATAGTACAAACCAAATGACCGAAGCTAGAGTCATGCAATTCGGAGTATACATTCCTCTGACTGCGTAGACACGGAAAATAAACGGATTTTTCGAAATTCGTAATTTCAGGAACTCAATGGCACAGAGGGATAAAAATAGTGCCAACTAAACGACTACAGCTAGAACGATGAAATTCGAATTGCGTAGAAACGTCAAGGGGGTAAAAATGGTACCAACCAAATGGGCGCAGCTGGAATCATGGAATTCAGTGTATACATTCTGACTGCATAGACACGCAAAATAAAAAGTTTTTTTTTTTACGGCAAAAATTGGTTGATTCATGAAGTTAGGTTATTTTTCACTATGTACGTATGATAATGTATTTTCAAAATTTGTACTTCTGGAATTAAAATAGAATGGAAATACAACCAACTGTAGCAACCACTATCTACCAAAATTTATGGTATATAAGCTTTTTGAAAATATAAATATAAGAATATTTATTTTTTGATTCGAAATAAATAATGGGTTGAAACAATTAAAATATTATATTTATTTAAAAAATTATTTTTTAATATTTGTATTTGTTTTGGTTTGGCTATATTAAAAAATATTAATAATATAACTGCACTTCTACGAAAACCGACAACCTCTTTGGAATGCAATGCACGGTGGAGGGTATATAAAGTTCGGCCCGGCCGAACTTAACGCCGTTTTTACTTGTTCTAATATAATTCTGTACTTCTATGTAAAGTCGACAGACTCTAATCTGCCAGTAAAACTGTGGAATGCACTCCGTGGTGATGGGCATATAAGAATCGTCGCGTCCAAATTAAATGCCTTTTTATTTGATCTGATCTAATGAAAATCACTTTCCGGGTCGGTTTGTTCTTCCGTCTATTCTGACGATGTTAATTAATTTCCACCATTACCGCACTAGAAGAGCCGATAATAGTAAAGATTGCAACTTCATCTGGAAATATCTGCAGCGTTAGTCTCCATACAAATGTTTATCCTGCTATGACCTTTCATCGCCCTGAAGGACCTATATTCCAAATTATTTTGGGCAAAATTTATATTTGCCAATGATGAAGCAACTTTAAAATGAGTCCATAAAATAAAGCACAGATTTCGAATGTTTCCGATAAATTTTAAATTTAAAATTTCCATTGAAATCATTGTAAATAAATGGAGGGCGTTGGTGGCTCTGATATAGATGACATTGTCCGTCTTTGAGTTCCTAACGATATCCTCAATGTTTGTTGACCTTCAGCAACAAAATTTGTTGATGACATGTACAGTTTACGAAGCCTTTTCCTATTAGGAAGATGAGAAACTAGTTTTGGCCTTGGTTTTGTTGGTCATCATTATTTTGTAATTATATTGACTTACCTTAAATACCTTGAACCTTAAGAAAAATCATAGTAGTTTTTTTGGATTTTTATTCTAAGTTTTATTGGTTTTTTATTTCTTTATTTTTTTATTATATCATTTGTTTTTATTTTATACAAAAAATTGTTTGTTTCTTTCTTTATGGGTTAATTACATAAATTATAATTTCCATTTCATTTGTATTTAATATAATATGCCAATCTTGCTGCAGATGAGTGTCTCTATAGTATTTTAAATATATATATATGAGAGAGCATTAGTCTAGAAGAGGGCGTTTGTTTTGTAGTCGGTTTCGGAATATTTTTTTTGTTTTGCTTAGTTAAGGGGGAAGGACTTTGTTATAACTTTTGGGTTTATTTTTTATTTTTTGAATGTTGACTGATTGTTATTTGGGTATTTTTTTCTTTTGAGTTTAAATATATTGGGGGGGTTCTTTTTTGATTTTTGGAATTTATTTTTGCTTTATTTATTATTCTTTTTATGTTCATAAGGTACAATATCTACAAGTTTGTCTTTTAAGGGGGTGGGTGGAGGGGTGAGGGCAGGGGTGGTTGCTTGGATTTGTATTATTATTGAGTACTATGGCCAATTGCTTTTTATTGTTATTATATTTGGTTGTTCTTGTTACTATTTTAGCTTAAAGTGCTTTCAATTGTTGTCTCTTACATGTTAATTACTTAAAATAAAAGAAATTCTATATATATTTATATATATACTGTATAACTTTTGGATTTTTATGATTTTTCATTTTTTTATTTCTTTGTTTATATATAATTATGACCTTAAGATTACGTTTTACCTTGTTTGATTTCAAAAAGAGGGCTTGACAAAGGATAAGCCGGGAATTTTGGAGAAAAATTGAAAATCTTGGCGAAATCTTTTTCAGAAAAAGGAAAAATTTTTCAAAAATTTCCCTGAATGTATTGTATAATAGGGAAGGTCTTCTTTCCTTTCAAAATTCCAATCTTAGTTACTTCCCCAAAATTCCTTGCTCTTCCCTGCCTGTGGCCCTCTCTTCTTCTTTGTTTTGGGGAAAGGGGGTCTTGAAACTTTACTAAAATGTCTTACTTTGTACCTCTACCAACTTTACATGTGTGTATGTGTGAGTGTCTGTCTGTGTGGAGTTTTATTTAATTCTTTTTCATTTTTTTCAAATAGTTTTCAATTAAATGTCTCAGTAGTCATCAAATTAGTTTCAAATTTATTTGAATTTCAATTTAATTTTGTTTAAACTTAATTAAATATACATTTTTTGTCTCCGTTTTTTTCCTTGTGGGTTTTATGAAAATATTTGATTTTATTTCGCATTTTTTACTCAAATTTATTTGACTGTATCTCTCTTAGTTTTCATTTGCCTTCATTTTTACACTTAATTAGCTGCTGCTCAAATCAATTAATTAACAAAAAATCTTTCCCATACCCTCTGTTCATGTTCATGTGTGTGTCTGTAGAAATAATCAGTTGGAAATCTGAAATTCTGTTTGTCAAATTTGTGGGGGGATTTTCGCATGTTTTTTCCTTGTTATATTGTCCATAGTGTCGTAATAATGTGTTTTTGTTTAAATAAAATTTTTCAAATCAAATCAATTTCATTTATTTTACTGTTCGAAAATGTTTTTTGTTTTTTTCTCGCTAAATTGCCGGGAATCGTTTTATTTTGTTTTCTTTTTTTTTCAAAAATTCTTTTTGTTCGTTTTCGCTTGGTTTTTAAATGATTTAAACGCTTTATCTCCTCTCTGTTTGTTTGTATGGGTGTGTATGTGTGTGAGTGCCTAAAATCTAAGTTTTTTTAGTTTTTCTTGTTTTATGTAAATTTTAAGTTAAATTAATACAGTTTTATGTATATATTTGTTTTTTGGTTTTTTGGTGATGGGCTTTTGGGGTTTTTTTCAGGGGGACTGGGACTGTTATATTATTTATACTTATTTTGTGTTTTTTAAAAAATAATACGCCTTTTTGAAAGAGGTTTTATTCGGTTGGTTTGCTGGTTTAAATTCATGTGTCGGACCTGCAAAGATTAGACAAAAAAAAATAATGTAAATTTATTCAGTGTTTTATCAATTGTTTTTGTAACCGAAATAAAATATATGTATATTTATATAATATATGTAAATAAATGTATGTATGTATTTATGTATATTTTTCAATGCTAGCCTAGCACCATAAATCAATTAAATTTGCTTGACGTTTATAAAAAAAGTGGTGGCACTTAAATTGTCTGCCAGTCGTCTGCTAATACAATCAAAGGATTTGGGAAAAATCGATAAATAAAAATGATGATATTTAAACCATTTATGTATCTTAGGCTGGGACACAAAAAAATATGTTTTCACTACTCACGAATAAAACTGGAATTGTTTAATGATTTTTTGCAAAAATATTTCGTTGCAACCTCGAGCTATTCGTGAGCTCAGCGGTAATGAAAAACGCAAATTCGCAAGTGAGTTGTGCTTCTCGTTCGTTTGTGAGAATCATCTCCTTATAGAAGCCGGGTTTGATGTTGAAAAGTCGCTGCGAAGCCACTTGAAAAGACTTTTGACATGGTCGAAATCATGATCGTGGTAGTCTGCAGCCAAGTAATAAATGTCACCATGCCATTTGTAATTAAATTTGCACACTATTAAATATAAATGCAAATGGACAATATCCCAGTTCAAATCAAAAAAAAAGGTTATGAAAAACCCCAAAAAAAGGTTTTTCAATGTAATTTTTTACATTTCACAGTTTTCTGAATTTTAAATATAAATACTAACTCTCGTCTCAGAATAATTTATTGGTCGAATTGTTTGATGATTACAAAATTTTTATATTTATTTTATATATAGTTTCATAAAAATGATTATAAAAATGTAAAACATTAAAAGAGTGAGTGTATTAGAGTGTTACTAAGTATGTTTGGGCCAAATCCGTTTCATAACTTTTTAAGCAGTTTGAGCCATATCCGTTCGTCTTTCTGGCTGCCTGGTGTACATTTTAAACCTATTAAATGTTTATATTTCTAGTACCTTCCACACAAATTATCCGGCCCTATGAAACATTTAAGTCCCTATAAATCGCATACATATGTTCTTTGAGATTGAGGTTATATATATGTAGGTTTAACCGACTGACGCTTACAATTTTTTTTGAAAAAATGTATTTTTGGGGAATACTAACACTTTAGAATGGTGTCTATATGATGAACATCGGAAGGAAATTGGCGGCGCAGCGCTCATTTTTATAAAATGACTCTGAAATATGAGTTCTTAGCATCCACTGTAAAAACCACAAAAAATGACTCTAAAAGTCCAATAATACACAATAATTTGTATACACTCCACGAGTGTATTATGTCTTTGTGCATTTGTTTGTAACACTCAAAAGGAAGAGAGATAGACCCACTGATAATGATACCGATCGACTTAGAGTCACTTTTTGAATCGATTTAGCAATGTCCGTCTGTCCATCTATTGTTGTAACAAATTACAGGTCTCAATTATAGTCCGATTTTAACAAAAAATGGCACAAGTAAGTTATGTGGTCAAGGACGAACGCTATTTAATTTGAGGCATATCGGTTTAGATTTAGATATAGCCCCCATACAAAAGTCGCTCCCGATTTGACATTTTCAGCTCTAGAAACCACATATTGTACCCGCTTTTCTTTAAATTTGGCACAACATCTTAAAATCCAACTAGAAACACCTATACAGAAAGTGGGTAAGATCGGTTCAGATTTAGATATAGCCCACATACAAATGTCGCGCCCGATTTGACATTTTCCGCTCTAGAACCGACATATTAAACCCGATTTTCTTTAAATTTGGCACAACATCTTATAATCCAACTAGAAACACCTATACAGAAAGTGGGTAAGATCGGTTCAGATTTAGATACAGCCCAAATACAAATGTTGCTCCCAAATATTTAATCGATTTTGGCCAATATATGCATATTATATTTCACCTATTTCGTTCAAGGTTTCAATATACCCCCATATAAACGTCCTTTCCGATTTAACATTTTTTTTTCGAACACATACATTTAGAGGATACAACAATCTTTCCCGAATTGAATTGTATTCGGATAGTGGAGTGTATCATAGAGTCAGCTCCGCCCGACTTTAACCTTTCCTTATTTGTTTTTTTGTTTTTAAAGTGCTTCCAAGGGTGTATTAATTCAGAAAAAAATTGGATAACAATGCGACATTAAAAAATTACACGGGAAAAACATGATTTTCAGATGACTTAACCCAGAGACAAAGTATTTTGCAGATCTTCCAATTTTCATTTCAATCCATTTCCGGAGGATGACCGCAGCAGTTTTTATGACCCATGCTAATATATAAGGAGATCCTGTTTTTTAAATATCCTGCTTCCATCTGTAGTAGTTCAGCATTATTACCCATTTCATGTTAACCCTTAATTTATTTAGGTTATTCATATTTCATATTCACATTTTTAAGAAGGAAAATTTTAAATGGAATTTAAGGTATTTTCAGCACATATTCTCTTCTTTAATTTGACATTATTTTACAAAAATTGTATCCATTGGAACTTTCTCTGTTTCAAATGTAATATAGACTGTCGGAGAGTGTTATTAATCACTTAGGCATCACTGGAAAGGTTTTGATTCCTTCTATTTACTTTTCATGACAAAATTTACAAAAATGTTTCCAATAGTTGTCACATTGAGTCACTCTAATACAAAAATAATCATGTGCTTGCATTAAATTCAGAAGAAAAATTTGGACAAAAATGAAACATAAAAAATTATGTGGGAAAAACTTAGTGGAATTTTAAGGAGTATTTATCTCACAGACGACTTTTCCCAGTGACGAAATATTTTTTGTGGTCATTATTAAACTATCCAATCTTCATCTGACTGTCTGTATTGAACTTTTCTATAGAAAAAGGGATTTACTGTAGTTCTTTCTGCAGTGCTTTTAGGGGGCATAGAAGTTAAATCTATCCTGTAACTTTAATAAGGGAATAATTATTATCATTTAAGGTATAGAAGAGTAAGGTTAATGTCGCACTTCTATAGTATTCAAGTATGCTTCTCCAATGAGGATGTAACAAAATATGTCGTCTTCCTATGGCTTAAAATAATCCTTAAAATTCCTTGAAGTAATATAGAAGGAGATTTCTAAATAAATCATTCCTATATAAAAGGTATTTTAAAGTCATCCTTCTACAGTGCTTTGAAGAAAACATTGAAATTAGATCGATCCTGTAACTTGAATAAGGTAATAATTATTGTCATTTAGAAGAGGAAGATTAATATCGTTCTTCTATAGTATTCAAGTATGCTTCCGAATTGGACCTTCTATAACATGAATGATGATATTCAAAGTCGTTCTTCTATTTTGCATTCGAGGAAGCTTTCGATTGCACTTCTAGAGAATCATTGAGCACCTTGTCTGTCGTTCGTATATAGTCCTAACATTGAGTGTCTCATTGTTATAGTAAAAATATGGAATTTTATAGTTTTAAAATGGGTATTTAAGGTGCGTCCCTTGAAAGTTTCATAAGATCATCCTTCTATTGGGTTAAAAAGAGTCTTTAATGTCGATCTTTTAGAGTGAACCGTAATACAATTTTTCAGGAGAGCGAAAAAACTGATTTCTTTCTATTGGATCTACGTAGAGGTTAACGACGTCCGTTTGATGAGTACGCAAGATGGAGTACAAAAAATCGTAGTACAACAGCTTTGAAACTTTGAACGCTTGAATCCTTGAACTAACCTATTTTGAACTTGTTAAAAAGGTAACTACTTCTTTTATTATATTAATTCTTCAGATTCCATCATTGTGACAAATTTATTTATTTTCTCTCTCAATATTTGTCAACTTTTCCAACTTACCAATTGAAATAGGTCTCTGGCGCATGGCAACCCTTCTCGGAACCACACCATTTGGACTCTTTCAAAGGCGGACATGGACGGCCACCCCGTTTGCCATGTTTGATAACTTTGCGATATCGATGCATTTCACCGATGCCGCACGACTTGCTGCAGGCCGACCACTCGGACCAGTGGCTGACACGGCAGTCGCGTGGACGTTTCGTGCGACGTCTGCGATTTGTGGCGCTGTAGGTGGTAGATGAGGAGGCGGATGCAGAAGATGCAGGCGCAGACTGTGATGATGACGAAGACGATGATGATGATAAATCAGAGCGTCTGTAGCTGTTGGCGATATTTTGCATTATGGCATTTTTATCGTTTTTCGGTACCACATTGTATGCGGCGCTGTTATTGTTCCTGCAAAATACGCAACAAGAAGAAGAGACAAAATTGAATGAAAATGTTCATGTTGGGTAAATTAAAAAATTTAAATATTAAATTTTGCCAAGAGAAAAAAATACAAATTTCGCTCGATTAAAGGCAAAGCGTAGTGAAATTATTTTACATGGTTGATATACATAAATATATGGAAGTGAGTGTGTTTGCGAGGAGAGGTGTGCTTGCTGCTATGTCCTTGTCCTCCTTATTTTCTGTGTTCGAATTAAGTTCGTGTATGTTTGTTTGATTAGGTTTTGTGTGTGTGGATGTGTTGTTTGCTTACTCGTTCGTAGAACATCAAAAATAATTTCCAATTTTTCAATTTACATTTTCAATGTTTTTTCAAGGCACCCTTCAGTAGAAAACGGTGGCACGTTTCTCGGAGAGTCACAAGAAAAAAATGTTCTTAAATGTGAACGGAAATTTTCGGAATTTTAATAATAAAAAAATTAAATTCATCAGAAATATATGCTGTTCCATAGTGTCTAGTTCCAGGATCAAAGCTAGATAAAACTTTACAACAACAAAAATAGGCATTCGGTCTCAGAGACCTAAACATTTATTTTTTGTGTACATTGATGGATATTGATTCAAAAAAACCAACACAAAATCAATTTATGGATGAATTATTTATAAAAAATTGTTTTACTACAATTTTAATTCTCGCCAAAGGTGTCTTTAATATGTGTACTCTAACTTTGAAAATATAAGTCCTACCACATCCTCCTATATGTCCAAGTAAATGCAATTATGATGGCTTTTATATGCGAATTTCACTTTCACATCAATAAAGTGGTTGTGTGTATCCGAAAAATTAAAAAAATATATATTTTAGAAAAAGGTCTTTCTTTGCTGGGTCGAACAAATCCATAAAAATGAGAATAAGAGAGGAAAAATACTTTTTAAAATTTTTATTTTTAGACAATATTATTAAGAAAAACAAGTAAAAACGGCGTTAAGTTCGGCCGGGCCGAACTTTATATACCTTCCACCATGGATTGCATTCCACAGATGTTGTCGGTTTTCGTAGAAGTGCAGTATTATTACAGGAAAATATAAATTTTTTAATATAGCCAATCCAAAACAAATACAAATATTAAAAAAAAAATAATTTTATAAATAAATATAACATTTTAATTATTTCAAACCCTTATTTATTTGAAATCAAAAAATAAATATTCTTATGTTTATAAATATTTTCAAAAAGCTTAAATACCATAAATATTGGTAGATAGTGGGTGCCACAGTCGGTTGTATTTCCATTCTATTTTAATTTCAAAAGTACAAATTTTGAAAATCCATTATCAGACGTACGTGGAAAAAAACTTTCTATTTTGTGTATATGCAGTCAGAGGAATGTATACACCGAATTCCATGATTCCAGCTGAGCCCATTAGTTTTCGTGTCTACCCTGTCAGAGGAATGTATACTCCGAACTTCATGACTCTAGCTGCGGTCATTTGACTGGTACTATTTTTATACCCTTTTCTATTTTAACCCCAAAAAGTACGAATTTCGAAAAAACTTTTACTTTTCGTGTCTACGCTATCAGAGGAATGTATACTCCGAATTTCATGACTCTAGCTGCGGTCATTTTGCTGGTACTATTTTTATCCCCTTTTCTATTTTAACCCCAAAAAGTACGAATTTCGAAAAAAAAAATATTTTTCATATCTACGCTGTCAGAGGAAGGTATACTCCGAATGTCATGACTCTAGCTGCGGTCATTTGGTTGGTACTATTTTTATCCCCTTTTCTATTTTAACCCCAAAAAGTACGAATTTCGAAAAAACTTTTATTTTTCGTGTCTACGCTGTCAGAAAAATGTATACTCCGAATTTCATGACTCTAGCTGCGGTCATTTGGCTGGTACTATTTTTATCCCCTTTTCTATTTTAACCCCAAAAAGTACGAATTTCGAAAAATCTGTTTATTTTCCGTGTCTACACAGTCAGAGGAATGTATACTCCGAATTTCTTAACTCTAGCTGCGGTCATTTGGCTGGTACTATTTTTATCCCCTTTTTTAATTTTCACCCCAAAAAAAGTACGAATTTTGAAAAATCCGTGTATTTTACTTGCCTATGCAATCAGAGGAATGTATACACCGAATTTCATTAATCTAGATGCAGCCGTTTGGTTGGTACCATTTTTATCCCTCTATTCCCATTTTATCCCTTAAAAGTACGAATTTGGAAAAAATAATTTCATATTATGCACCTACTCAATTAGAGGAATGTACACAGCGAATTTCGTGTTTCTAGCTGTTGTCGTTTGATAGGTACCATTTGTATCCCTTTTTGCCCCATTTCACCCCCTACGAATAAAAATCGTTTTATGGTGCACGTTTTTGTTATCGGGGGAATGCGCATTCCCAGTATCAAGTAAGTACAAGCAGACATATTGAAAAAATGTGCCTAAATACCAAGGCGTATTTATAAAGGTGAAATTTTTTTCATTCAAAAGTAACCGAAACTGTCAAATCCCATATATTTTGCTTTAACATTATGGCTCACCATTCAAAAAATTACTTGTATTTTGTTGTTGCCGAATTTGTTGTTGTTCTAGTGCTATCACCTGTATATATACGCCTTGCTAAATACTCTTAAATATTAGGGTTTACTATGTTTTTTTTTCAGTCCTTGTGAGGGAAAATGTTTCGCCTTTGGGCCGATTTCGCCCCGTTTCAATCCCAACCGATCTACGACTATAAGACGTATTTATGCAAAATTTGGACTCCCTAGCTCCTATCGTTTAGATGCTAGCGTGCTTTCAACAGACGGACGGACGGACTGACATGGCTAGATCGTCTTAGAATTTTATGACGATCAAGAATATATATATACTTTATAGGGTCTCAGGCCGATATTTCAAGGTGTTACAAACGGAATAACAAAGTTAGTATACCCCCATCCTGGAGGTGGAGGGTATAAAAATAGATTAAAAATCCATAAAATTGTTTTCTATTGATATTATGAAACATTAAGGCATACTTAATGGACACAAAAAATAAATTTTTAGCTCTCAGACACAATTTTTTTTATTTTCTGTTACATAGTGTAGTCAGATTCTACTACAATTTGTATAGAATTCCGAGGAAACCTTCCCAATTGTTGTAGTTTCGGTGACTACTTCCCAATAAGCACATCGGATCCGAATCGGATCCGAATCGGATCCGAATTCTCTGATTTGGTTTCGAGAACGGGTCCGATTTCGGTTCGAGATCGGTCACGAGAACGGGAGCAATTCCCTCTTCGATATCGGACCGAGAATTGAGTCCGATTTCGAAATGATATCGGATCCGAACTCACTTCGATGTTGGTTCCGACATCGTTTTGAGTTCGGGTCCGATATCATTTCGAAATCGGACTCAATTCTCGGTCCGATATCGAAGAGGGAATTGCTCCCGTTCTCGTGACCGATCTCGAACCGAAATCGGACCCGATCTCGAAACCAAATCAGAGAAGTCGGATCCGATGTGCTTATTGGGTTGTTATATTTTGTTTTTTTTTCGTAAATCTGTCCATTGCATATTGGAAGTATTTTTTGCTCCGCTGGTCTTATACACTAATATGATGTCTGTTACATATGAGTCATATACTTATTAATATATTAAATTTTAATGTCATATTACTTTTCATTTAATGTTGCTTATTTCACCACATATATACTAAGTAATAAATTCAAAATAATAAATAAATTCATTAATAAATATAAAAATAAAACTCCAAATTTTTACTGCAAACCTGAATCGAAAGCGTCCGAAATCTCGAACTCAAATCGGATCCGAATCGGAACAGAGAAAGCGGAGTCCGACATCTCGGACTCAAATCGGATCCGAATCGGAACAGAGAAAGCGGAGTCCGACATCTCGGACTCAAATCGGATCCGAATCGGAACAGAGAAAGCGGAGTCCGACATCTCGGACTCAAATCGGATCCGAATCGGAACAGAGAAAGCGGAGTCCGACATCTCGGACACAAATCGGATCCGAATCGGAACAGAGAAAGCGGAGTCCGACATCTCGGACTCAAATCGGATCCGAATCGGAACAGAGAAAGCGGAGTCCGACATCTCGGACTCAAATCGGATCCGAATCGGAACAGAGAAAACGGAGTCCGACATCTCGGACTCAAATCGGATCCGAATCGGAACAGAGAAAGCGGAGTCCGACATCTCGGACTCAAATCGGATCCGAATCGGAACAGAGAAAGCGAGAAACCGAGATGTCGGACTCAAATCGGATCCGAATCGGATCCGAGTCCGACTTTGTGCTTATTGGGTTATAACTGGTATTAAATATATTTCAAGTAATGTGATCTTACTACGTCCTTGCCGGAAGTATTTTCCACTATCAAGTTGCTACGAGGTTTCAGTTTACCTTCCATAACAATATGTGTGTCAGTAAATATCAATGGGTGTATTTGTGCACTCCTGTAAAACAATCAGCAGCACACACACACACTCTCCTATCCACATGCATATTCATGTAAATTTCCATTTGACATGTATTCTTTACATGCTTGGCTCTCTCTCTCTGTCTGTCTATCCGTCCACCTGTCCTTGTGTGTGATTGTGTGGAATCCTTTCCATACAGTGGCCACAAAGGTGTGCATGCTTAAGTATACATACATATGTGTGTGTGTGTGTTTGCACACATATTTATTATGTATTCTTCTAATTCAGTTCATATCACCCCCTCATTTCCTTATCCTTTCTATCCATTATTGAACATGTTCTTATTTCATTTGGATTTTATTATTATCCGCATTTCGCTTCGCATGTGCAAATGAAATGAAAGCTGTTCAGTTACATATTTTTTAATTTTCTCTCTTATATGTATGGAATATTGAATTGATTTTCTCAATTTCTCTAGTTTTTTGAATTGTATCGTTCATGCTTGCAGGTGATGTGCTGCATGACATCTGCGAAAAAAGAAAAATCTTATTCAATTTGGTTGTTGTTTGTAACTCCTCCTTTTTCCAGTGGGTATTCGATGGACAGCATTGGTATTATAAATTTATGTTAATATATACTTGTGTTTTTTGGTTTCTTTCTTGTTTTGTCTGGAGTCCATGTATTTGTTATAATTTCAATAGACAAAATCATTGTCGGTTTGGCAACACAGATGAAGTAGACGAAGTAGTGAGTATATAAGAGGGATTTTTGATAAGAAAAAAAAACGAATAATTTATGACATGATGAACAAATTGAGTGTGATTTTTTTTAAATAAATAAAATAAAGACTTTCTTAAAGTTGCTGAGAATATATTTATTTAACTAAATTACACAAGCCGACATTCACCTAAAAATTGTAAAATAATTTCAAATCAACCTTAAATTGAACTTGTTGTTGTTTGTAAATGTTGAGTAATTCGCGTTATGGTTATGCAAAATTTGAGTTTTTATATCAAAAGTATACTATTATCCAAAGGTGAAATTTCGTACAGCCAAAAGTTACCCAGTTATTCCTTTAAAGACTTTTGAAGGAATAAAATTATGTTGGTCGAAAAAATGCTACTTATTTAAAAAGTTATAATAATAAAATAAACAAACACAGCAACCACTATTTATAACAGAACAAATCTCAAAATGTATGAGAAATAAAGTTTTTTTTTTTAATTTTCAGAATTACATATTTCTTCAGAAAAATATGAACAAATAGATAAAAATATGTCACAAGAAACAAAAATTTTACATTTCTTTTAAAACCAAAAATAAAACGTAATTATATTTGGGTTAATTTATAAAATGTGCCCTATTGCACGGTTTTCAATGTTAATCCCAAATTAGATAGAATTCAAAAAAAAAAGTTATTGCATTTTAGCCATTGGAATTTGGTTATGAACTACTGCGCGGCGTTTGCTGTGTACACATACATTGACAAAGTGAATACAACAACTATCACAAAAAAAACATATTCGAGTGTGTGGAGAATATTCAATTCTAAATGTTGTTATGACCCTTAATACGAATCGGATCAGTCTCAGAACAAATATGTCTTATAGAAATCACAGGTTGCAAAAGTGACAAAAAACTATTAACTGGCCGCTTAGTCACCACAGGGTAGTTCCCAAATATGACGTAGACGTCGACTAAGAAAGGGGGTAAAATGGGCCAAAAAGGGCCTGACTAAACGGCAGTAGCTATAAACATGAAATTCGGTGAGTTCCTTGCAATGGCCATGCATACGAGCTACAAATAGGGATTGTTCGAAATTTGTACTTTTAAGGGAGGAAAGAGACAAAAAGGGATAAAAATGGTACCAATTTAAGAATTGAACATTCCTCTTCCATTCGTAGACTTGCAACATAAATTGATTTTTCGAAATTTGTACTAATAAGGGGTGAGCGGGACAAAAAGAGATAAAAATGGTACCAACAAAAGTATTACACCTAGAATCGTGAAATTTGGTATGTAAATTCCTCTGACTATGTAAAAGCGAAGTCTGACCATATAGAAACGAAGTAAAATTGGATTTTTTTGAAATTTGTACTTTAAAGGGGCTAGCGGGACAAAAAGGGATACAAATGGTACCAACTTTAGTATTACAGCTAGAATCGTGAAATTTAGTGTGTAAATTCCTCTGACCATATAGCAGCGCAGTAGTTTGATTTTTCGAAATTTGTACTTCTAAGGGGTGCGCGGGACGAAAAGGGATAAAAATGCTGTACAATCCTTCAAAGGGGAATGAATGTGTTACCAAATAAAGTACATATTTTTAGGGGAAGCAAAAACACATGTTACCTATAGTGATTTTTTCAAAATGTGTACTTTTTGGGAAAGAGGTACAAAAAACTATAAACTGGGCTGGGTGAATCTAGAAACATAAGATCGAGGATATAAATGGTTGTAATTTTTTGTTCAGAACTTGGTAGAAAATTATACATACGAAGTAGTTCAGCTAAAATAGTGCATATAGACAAGCACATCCCTTTGCCTGTGTGTGAGTGGTAGCTAATAGTAGGTTTCCAAATTACTATTTTAGAATTATCTGTATCCACCAAAAGAAAATTAAATAAATACTATACAAAAACAGAGACGAATAAAATTAACAAATAACTGGATTTTTCGCGTGCGAATCAGCGGGTACTGCTAGTATAACCATACGCCACTACGTGATAAAAGACAAAAAAGACCCGTGTCTCCCAGTTTTGCCCAAAATCATGCACTGTTTTAATGGCCCTCAAAGATTTGGGGCCTCGGTGTCATTTTTGCAAAAAGTGATCATTTTCTCAGGCTCATATCATACAATCCGTTTGAAATTTTGACAACTCTCAGCTCTTGTCATAAGCAACAAAAATTGTGAAATATAAAATAAAAAAACTTCATCTTCAAGGTCAAAATCGCAAATGTGGTCGAACCAATCTTATAGGCTGTAGTGTGTGTAGGTAGGTAGCGTATACGTTCTGTTGATTAAGGAGAATATCACTCATACGCACTGTAGTCGGACTGGCCATTCACAGAAACTGTCCTGCAAGATATATTTTTCCTACCTAAAGGGTGTTAAGAATCATTCCTAGGAAGTTTATATTTTCTAGAAAGTTGTTTAATGAGATATTAGTTACATTTTTGTAGTTAATTGTTTCCTTTAATTTTGAACGGTTTGCTATCTATGGACCTGAACAGGTGGATAAAGTTAAGAAATCGATTTTTTTAAGTTTTTTTTTTTTGCGATTTTGACCTTGAAGATGAAGATTTTTTGATTTTATATTTTCACAATTTTTGTACTTTATGACAAGAGCTACAACATTGAATCAAAATTCCAACGCTTTGCAAGATATGAGCCTGAGAAAATGATCACTTTTTTGTAAAAATGACACCGAGGCCCCAAATCTTTGGAGATCATAAAAAAGTTCTTGACTTTGAGCAAAACTGGAAGACACGGGTTTTTTTGGTCTTCCTTTTTTGTTTTTGTTTATGTTTTTTACATGTATTTAGATTAAGTATTTAGATTTATTATTATTTTTTTAATTTTAAGCACACCTTTTTGTTGAGATATGCTCACATGTTACGTTAGTGTCGGGAGCAAACACGGATAATAAACCTCTTGAAATATTTGTATATGTTTGAACGTTTAAGATAAAGCAAGATATTGAAATTTTTTAACTGTAGAATCAATTCATTATAGTATTAAGAAAATCCATTATATATTGTTATATATAACAAAGCTTATGTCAATTTGCGTGGAAAGTATAGAAGTTATATTAGGTTTAATTTTACGTACGGGTCGTTTGTTTTGGAATATTGACTATACGTGCGTGGTTACCATAAGTTGTATATCAATTTCCCCCATTTCCGAATTTAAACTATGTTTGGGAAAATTGTACTATATGCAGAGTTTGAATAAATTTGTTAAGTCCCTTCCAGAGTTATACAGTGAGCCAGACGGACGTGAAAGGGACTTAGGACATACTTATGGTTTTAAATCTCTCCTTCAATGCGTTACACTTTTTTCTATCCCTATCTGTAGTGAGGGTATAATTTTCACATCTTAAGAAAGAAACGTGCAAATAATTTTGTACTTTGTATGATTTTTTGTAGAAAAGTTGTTTCCATTTTGTACCTATAAATTAAACTATTGACTAGGTATAAATTGATTTTTTTAATTTGTACAAGGTGTTTAAATCGTAGCGAAAATTTAGTGTAAATATACCTCTGAATAAGTAGCGATTCTTCAAAAGTTTTGAGCGTTTACAAACGATTTACGCTGAAAGTGATATCCTTACACTAAGGCAATTTCGAAATATAAACAAGTAAGGAAAGTCTAAAGTCGGACGGGGCCGACTATATAATACCCTACACCACTCCCTGCGTATGTACCTCGCTTTGATTACTAAACCCAGGTTTTTCATGGGAGCAATTTTATGTAGTTCATATAAATTATGCAGTTACTATAAATTCCTCTTTAGTCATATTTAACGAATATGGTTAATAATATGGTAATTGATCCAATTATCCGACAGACAAATATAAATTATACAGCCGTAATAGGACCGACATTTCAAAAGGGGGCCTATAACAACATTCTGGGCCTGGTCCAAAACATGGGCCTATATATTTCTCATTCACCGAAGGTATGCCTAGTTTAAAACAATATCATGATGATGAAGATCCGATAAAAGATGTAGTTTCTAGAGCTGTAATAGATCAGAAAGGGCCCCATTTGGGTTATACCAAAGTATGGACATATGGGCATTACCCAAACAATTCCCATTACAATTCAATTCGGCAAAAAAGTGAAATCGGGAAGGATTTTTGCATCCTGTAAATGTATGTGTTTGACAAAAAATGTTAAATCGGAAAGGACATTTGTATGGGGGTATATTGAAACCTGGAACGATGTGACCCGCTTTCAACATGTATATTTATTGGTGAAATATAATATGTAAAGTTTGGCCAAAATCGGTTAAACATTCGGGAGCAACATTTGTATGAAGGCTCTATCTAAATCTGAACCTATCTTACCCACTTTCACCATAGATGTTTCTAGTTCGATTATAAGATGTTGGACCATCGACATTTGTATTTTTGCATACGTGTTTCTAGTTGGATTATAAGATGTTCTACAAAATTTAAAGAAAATCGGGTACAATATGTCTTTTCTAGAGCGGAAAATGTCAAATCGGGAGCGATATTTGTATGGGGGCTATATCTAAATCTGAACCGATCTTACCCAATTTTTGCAAACGTATTTCTAGTTGGATTATAAGATGTTCTGCAAAATTTAAAGAAAATCGGGTACAATATGTCGTTCCTAGAGCGGAAAATGTCAAATCGGGAGCGACATTTGTATGGGGGCTATATCTAAATCTGAACCGATCTTACCCAATTTTTGCATACGTGTTTCTAGTTGGATTATAAGATGTTCTGCCAAATTTAAAGAAAATCGGGTACAATATGTGGTTTCTCGAGCGGAAAATGTCAAATCGGGAGCGACATTTGTATGGGGGCTATATCTAAATCTGAACCGATCTTACCCAATTTTTGCATACGTGTTTCTAGTTGGATTATAAGATGTTCTGCCAAATTTAAAGAAAATTGAGTACAATATGTCGTTTCTAGAGCGGAAAATGTCAAATTGGGAGCGACATTTGTATGGGGGCTATATCTAAATCTGAACCGATCTTACCCAATTTTTGCACACGTGTTTCTAGTTGGATTATAAGATGCTGTGCCAATTTTAAAGAAAATCGGGTACAATATGCGGTTTCTAAAGCGGAAAAAGTGAAATAGGGAGCGACATTTGTATGGGGGCTATATCTAAATCTGAACCGATTTCCTCCAAATACAATACCGATAGTCATTGGCCAGAAAAAATAACTTGTGCGAAGTTTCATGACAATCGGACAACAATTGCGACCTGTAGAGTGCGAACAAGCTTAGATGGACAGCAGACGGACAGACGGACAGACGGACAGACGGACAGACGGACAGACGGACAGACGGACAGACGGACGGACAGACAGACATCGTTAAATCGACTCAGCTGGTGATTCTAAGCCGATCTGTATACTTAAAGGTGGGTCTAGCTCGATTATTTCTTGGCGTTACAAACATTTGGGGCGAAACTAACTTATAATACCCTAGCCCACGAAGTGGTGTAGGGTATAAAAATACTGTCAATATCATACTATTTTTCCGCGTACGAAGTAGCGGGTATTTGCTAGTTAATCATATTTGACTAACGATTTAAAAATGTTATATTAGGTACTTTTTAAAGGATTAAAATAAAAAATAATTGGAGAAGATTTTTTTAAAGATTAAAGTTCAAACTAAATTATTACGAATTTTATGATTATTTTTTTCCAGGTCGTCAAAAATTGTGAATTTTTCAAATATTTAACTTTGAATTTTAAATATGTATAAATTCTTAAGTGAATTTTCTATCGAGCAGTCGGCATATTTTAGATAAATTAATTATGAAAAATTTGGAAAATACAGATATGTCTTCTAGGCTATTTAGGCGTTTTTCCGATTTCAAATATTCGTCTTAGTTGGCTTGTTAGGATTGAACGAATTGGTATGAATATTTAAATGTATATGGAACTTACGACTTGACTTCTTCCCAGCTTAACCTACTAGACTAGACCAAAAATTGATTCGAATCCACAGCAAGGCGGTTATGTCTGAGAGCTTCCCACAAGTTTTTGTGGCTATTTTCCTTCATGATAGTTTGATCGTTTTATCTGTATATCTGTCCACCTGTCTATCTTTCAATATGTCTACATGTCGATCAATCAGATGTTCATTAGAATATATGTATTGCCCATTTTTTATATGTAAATCAGTCCATCTATCCTATTTCTATATGTCGATCAGTCCATATGTTAAACTAGCCTTATGTCTAATAGGCTGGGTCGCAGTCCATACAAATGGAAAAACAGTTTCCAGTCACCCCACGAAAATAAAGTTTGTATTATTTTATGATTATTTGCAAAATATTTCGTTCCTAGATCAATCCATCTGTGAGCTAAAGACTCCTGAAAATAGCCCTAAAAATTATTTTTTTAACGTGTAACTTTTTTTGTGTTGCATTTTTGTCCAAATTTTTTGTTTTCTGAAATAATAGAATAAAATTTTTTATTTAAAGAGCTTCGAAGGGTCTATTAATTCAGAAAAAAAAATGATGGGCAAAAATGCAACATAAAAAAATTACACAGGAAGAATATTGTTTTTAGAGGTGTTTTCAGGAGCGTTTAGCTCACAGATGTCTTGACCCAGTGACGAAAAGTTTTGTAGATCATCATCAAACAATCCAATCTTCATTTCTGGTGGGGTGACCACTGCAATTTATTTTCATGACCCATCCTTATGTCCATATGTTCAACTGTGCATCTTTCCATATATCTTTCAGTATATATTTTAAGTGCGCATCAGCATAACTATCCATTTGTTCACCTGTCCATCTTTTTGTCTGAACTTCTGTGGATTTATACATCCTTATGTGCATCTGAACTTCAGTACATCTGTCCACCTAGCCTTAAATACCGCCATTGCTTCGCTTATCTGTCCTTCTACCTTTCAGTTTGTATCCATTTCTATGAGAATAACACTATTGCACTCCATAGACCTCAATTTATATGCAGCTTTGCAAAATAAGACCTTATCGAACCTCTCTGAATTATCATTCTTCCATATTTTTAGGAAGATTTGGGCTAAATTTTCTTACAATCCAAGCCAAGGCAATAACTTTCTAATAAATATTCAGCGTCAAATAGCCAGAGTATATAATATTTTAATATTTGAATGAAAACAGTTCATTATTCTTTAAAAGTTGTTTGATCTCTTTCTATGGAACAATAAATGATTAATGACAACAAAGCGGTTGCTACTTCAAGTAACTCCACGTTAAATGATACTCAAGCTGCGGCCTGGTATTTTTATGCTTTTCTTTTTCAAAATTTTCTTTTATTTCACACAATCATCACAGTAAAACTTAACATAGATTCTAAAGGCTATATTTATTACATTATAATTATTTATTTGTAACGCTTCAATTGAAAGATCTTCTCACAGAATTGTACAACAGCCGCCGCTGGTGTAGGCCACAACTTGAGGACGTGGCGGTGCCACATAAACACCGGCCTGCGCTTGTGACCCACCGACGACAACGGCAGGAGGCGGCGGCATAGAAGCACCGATGACAAGGGTAGGTGGCGGCGGCATCATGCCGCCCACCACCACAACGCCCGGTGGTGGTGGCGGCCGGCCACCTATATTGATGTTGACGCCGACGCCAGGTCGAGGAGGGGGTGGACCCCAGCCAGGACCAGGTGGAGGGGGTCGACCCCAGCCAGGACCAGGAGGAGGAGGACCCCCATACGGTGGTGGTCCACCACCCATACGTCCAGGAGGGCCTCCGCGGCCCGGAGGAGGCATTTCAGCTAATGTAACGAAATGGCAACGAGTCGAAAGCGAGAGCTGCTGCTTCGCAAAGAAGTGGCGAAACGTTTGAACGTTTTAACTGAAGTTGACAAACTAACAAACGAGCTGAAGGAAAAGTGCGTCAAATGACCAGCTCTGCTGACACTGGCGGCATTTCATAGATAAGAAATGACGAAGCGCTGGAAATCTTTTTGGATTTAATTACAAATCAATCACGGGGTAATTATGAGTTGAACTGATGTTTATGTGTTTGTGTGACGGACGGCTAAAGTATTCAAATGTTTGTGAACATTTATTTATCTATTTTTGTTATATGGCATTTTATCTTATCGGTCTTATCTGTTAAACCCGGGCTTTTTCAAGGTACTTCCCGGCCGACGTTATCTTTGTCACAAGAGGGCGAGAGTGAACGATGTCTAGTGTTGGTAAACGTTTTCTGATTGTACTTACATTGGATTCATTTTCTCCAAAAGCTGCGAACGTATGCGATCTCTTTCCGTCGCCCTGGTGGGCTGGGCAGCTATCTCATTTTGCCGTTCGCGTTCTATGCTCGCCGACAGTTCGTTATTCATTTCGACATGATTGTGTTCCATTTCCAAATGGGTCTGGGTTTTGACGGTTTCGTATTTGCGGTCATCTTCGGCGAAATTGAATACCTCGCTGAGTTCGTATTCTTTGAGCTGCAAAGGGAAAGAAGAGGAAGTTAAAGACAGATTTTAAAAGGGTGAAGTTTAAAGTTAAATAAAATAATTGCATGACTTCAAAGTGATATTTTTTTTGTGACTGAATATAGTGCATGTGGGCAACGAGTCCGGCTCGGATGTGGCGACTTATAGTAGTCAACTTTTCGACAACTTGTTCAAGAAATAAGGGTCGAATCTCGGCTTTGCACAAAGCATTTTTGGTTTCCCGTTCCTCAATGACTCCACTTCGCACAGTGGTTCAGAATAAAATTTCATCGGGTAAATTCCATAACTTTTGATATAGTAAACATTTTTAAGTTCTGTAAAAAATTGAAATTAGACAAGGACCCAAGGATTTCTGCCAGATATTAAAATTGGTCGATCGGATATATCAAAGAAAAAAATTTTTTTTTTTTGGTTTACGTTTTTCGCCGAATTTTATGATGTTTTTTTACATGACCATAAAAAATAGAGATTTTTTCGAATATCATTTTTAAAAATTTTAAATATATAAAATAAAAAAATTAAAGCTAAAAATAATATTTATAATATTTAGAAAAAAATAAAAATTCGTACCGCTTATTTTAACATGATAATATTGACAATAATTTTTCTGGAAAGGAGTTTACTTTTCTTATTTTTAGATTAAAAAAAACTAAAAAATTAGAATTAAAAAAAAATAAATTTTTATTTTTTATATTTATGTTTTTTTTTCACCGAATTTTGAGATCAAAAAACGACAATTCTTCTTTAAAATTTAAATATATAAAGTAAATAAATTGAAGTTAATAATAAAATTTGTAGGATGTAAAAAATTCAAAATTCGTACTGATTCTCAGCTACTCAGAAAAAATATTCAGTTACGTCGAAATTTGAATTTGAAAAAATATGTACCAATGTATTTTACGTCGAAATCACCCTTTGTCTTAGATGGACAATTACTTTTGAGTCGATATGAAAAACAATTAAAGAAACAATTGCTAGAATTGCCGACTATATGATACTCTCCACTTTCTACCCTTTACAATTGAATTCGGGGAAAAATGTGATATCACAGATGTTTCTAGATGAATAATAAGGTACTATGCCAAATTTGAAGAAAATCGTTTAAAATCTTAAAATTTGGTTTCTAAAAAGAGGATAAAGTCAATATTGGAGTTATACATAAATCTGAACCGATCTGACTCACCTTCAAAATATATAGTTGAAATATAAGGTGGTGCGCCAAATTTGAAGTTCAGTTAAAATAAATGGTCTCTAGAGCGGAAAAAGTCAAATCGGTAGCGAAATTTGTATGGGAGCTATATCTAAATTTGAACCGATTTGACCCGTTCACCCGTCACCACAGGTGTTTCTAGACCAATTGTAAGATACTGTGCCAAATTTCGGTAAAATGTGGTTTCTAGAGCGGAAAAACTCAAATCGAGAGCGAAATTTGCATAGGTGCTGTATATAAATCTGAACCGATCTGACTAACTTTCACCATAGATAACATTTGATTACAACAATAGATGGATAGACGGACAGACGGGCACTGCTAGATCGACCCAAAAAATGATTCTAAGTCGATCTGTATAATAAACGATGGGTCTATCTCGTTTCCTTTTGGCCGTTAGAAACAAATGCACGAAGACATAAAAGGAAGATAAACCTAAGGCAAAAGCCATCCCGAAAGTATTCATGTTTGCTTAGCAACGACTACAGTTGCACAATTTTTTTGTACAGCATACCTTTAGGGGTAAAATTTGATTTGACATTCAAATATGTGCATTAATTTATACCGTAAGACCAGCAACAAAAGATTTTAATAGTAAATGTATTATAACCCTGGAAGTATGCATTGCAAAATAGACCTGTTCCAATCAGTGGAAAAATATATAGGAACGATTTGTCAGGGTATTTGAAATGATTAATTAATTCACAATTTTTTGCAAATGTTGAGCTGATATATTAAGCTTTAGTTATTTACTAAGTTATAAGAGCTGGTTGCCATTGATTAAAAGATACAAGTACTTTTATCGGAGATTTCAAAATCATGAAAGATAAAAATTTACTTTTCCATTTAATTTTCGATTGAAATGAAAGCAATTGTGACGATTTGTAATAATATATACGTAAAAATAAAACATATATGACGACTTTTCATTTAGTTTTCATAAGAGGAATATATTACTTATATATTAAAATAAGAAATATATGACAAATTTTCTTTTTATGCTACATGGAAGGTAATGTCGTATGTAATGTATGCAATGTCGTAGCATTACTGTTCCTAATTATTGCCGCATCTTGTATAAAAATATTCCACTGTGCGGTGTACAGTGAAATTATAAAGAATAGAGCTGGGACGTTGAAATTTTTTATACATCCCTTATATTGTCAAATAAATGGAAAACGTCATAAATTTCGTATTTTAATATATATGTTAATACAAATCGTTACCAGCGATTTAATTTGATTCCACACTTAAATGAAAATTGACAGTGATATCGGCTCAATATTTACATGCGCTCGCGTGCCTTAAAACCTTACATCCCAAAGGTATGCTTTAAATAAATTTTCCAAAATATATTAACAGAGAAATACGAAGAAAGTAAGGTAAGTAAGGTTTTACGATTTCAGTAAATAAATCGATGTTTGCAGCCATAAGCAGAATAAATAAGACAATAGTTTTACAATATTTATAAATGCCGAGGCAGCTGTCGGCCTCGCGAATATAGTTTTATACGTTACACAAGTAAACATACTAAATAAACTCAATCTTCAGGTAATACAATGTCTGAAAAGGAAACCGAAAACATAATTGCACCTTTTTAAATGCAAAAGAACACTCCAACAGCCCGTGTTTTCTACGATCTAAACGAAATTCCAATACGATACATGGTTTCCGAGATACATCCCTATAAACTAGCCTATATTATGATGCAATGTTGAACTATTTTAGCATATATGAACTTTAAATGCATCCACAGCTAAATTTAGCTGCGATATCGGCAAAATCTTTTGGAATATGCTTAATAGGAATGTTCTTTGTAAAATTCAATCAATAATGTCGAGTGTTGGGCACACGAAATTAGGAAGTTTTCGCCGCTGATAACACACTGTACGCCACCCTCTTGATAAAATACGACTTCAATCTAGTGCTTGCTGCTGATGGTATCGTTCTCCCCTTTCTCACCTATACAGTCAGCCCATAAAGCACACCACACAGTGTATTTTTTGAGCTCTCATTTTACATTACTCCAAATGCGTCAATTTTAATTATTAATATGGTCATTGAGCCAAAAAAAAATCCACCGAAAATTGTTTTTATTTTTGCAATTCATTTCTAGATTTTCCTGTGGCTTCACTCCACCATCAAATGCTTAAATTTTACTAATTAAATTGTATATTGTGCTAGAAAAACTGCAAATTGCTTATATTTATTGTATAATTTTCTAGGTTCTTGAATCTTTCGTTGATTCACTCCATAAGAAATGCGTCAATTTTGCTTATTAACATGTCCATTGAGCCCAAAATGAGCCTCATCAAAATGAGCAAGCTGTTGTTAGTCTATTCCTGATGAAATGGTAAATCACACTGAGCTCAATTGATAATAGAATTGCATCTGTCCCATTCTGAACCTCTAAAAAAAACAATTTCACTGATTTTTTTTATATTTTTATATTTAAATTTCCCAGTCAATCCTAAACATAAACTTTTCATTTACACTTGTCTACACCTTTCATGTACATGTTGCTTTCTTGTATACCTTTATGGTGTTCTTCGTTTTACCTTTATGTTGCTGCTATTTTTTATCATAACATGCCATCCTGCCGAAGAAGCCTTACATTTATATCTGTAATCAACATGTTAAAGAACATCCAAACACACATACACATTCGGGTAAGGCATTAGAAGCCCATAATCCTATTCATGCTCGTATTACTGTGAAAATTCCTTTGTGAAATTTCCAGTTTTTTTCTGTCTCTCCTCCTCCTCCTTTTTTCGTCGACAACTTTGTGGAGGATGAAATAACAGCAGCAACAGCAATGAATACCAACAAATGCCGAGATTTGCAGACATCTTCGCTCTTGGAATTGTTGTTCATTTTGAATGAATGAAGGAATTTCGGTATTATATGAGCCGGAATGCTAACATTCGGTAGGACAGACGCAGTAGAATGTCGATGCTGATGAGGTTTGGAATGTGTAAATTAGGCATAAATTGACAGAAAAACCTTTTCTCTTGGCTACACAAAAGCAAAATAATTCTTTTGTTGTTTTTCATAAGGCCACAGAAGCAGAAGCAGCAGCTGCTGTTGCTATGGCGTTTTGGGTTTGTTCAAGTATTTATTTTATTGAACATTCTGCTGCTGAAGCCTCTTATAGTTTTCCACCTAATGAATTTTTATTTTTTCCTTTTCTAAAGAATATATATTTTTTCATTCTCGTCCATAATAAAAGGAATATTTCTGCTCTATTAAGTTTTATGTTGGCTGAAATGTTTTTGAGAAATAAAAATTTATTTTACTTAAACACCCCCCCCCATAGCCACAATGAATACAGGGCACGGAATGGTTAACAGGCAAAATACAGGGGAACGGAAATGCTGTTACTACTCTTTTTTTCTACTCGTTTAAGTGGATATTTCAATGTTTTATGCAAAATAAAAAAAATACATTACTATATTTAATGTCTAATTTCCGTTTCTATTTATGCACATTTAATGTAATAAATTGTGTAGGACTCTGTGCTGTGCTTCCTGCTTTGCTTCAGCAATTTTTTTAAATTAAATTTTATGTTATTACTTTAATGACGGAGTTGCCACACAATAAAGCAGAGGTGAAAGTAGTGGGCAATAAATAGAAATTGCGAAATATTTATTAGTTCGCCATTAATATTTGCAGGGATATAAAAAGGGTCAGTTGTAGAAATTCGCCATCTGAGATTATATTAAAAATTTGGCCCAAAGAGACAGATGTGTCCAACTATCACATTAAAAAAGATTCAAAAATGTTGTGGGCTAGGAAAATTGTGATGAGCCAGGAAAAAGGTGTTGAACCAGTTCAAATAATAATAATAACAATAATAATAATTTTTTTAGAAAAATGTTTTTTTCTTTAATTGGTTCCACTCACTCGAGAACTAGTGTGTTCATAAAAATTAAAAAAATCCGAAATCGATTTTTTATTATTTTTAAACAACCTAATAATTGTGGGTAAAAATGTTATTTTCAGACAACATTAAAAGAAACATGTAAAAACGGCGTTAAGCCGAACTTTATATACCCTCCACCATGGATTACATTCCACAGAGATTGTCGGTTTTCGTAGAAGTGCAGTAATATTACAGGAAAATATAAATTTGTTAATATAAGCAAACCAAAACAAATACAAATACTGAAAAAATAATTTTATAAATAAATATAATATTTTAATTATTTCAAACCATTATTTATTTCAAATCAAAAAATAAATATTCTTATATTTAAATTTTCAAAAAGCTTAAATACCATAAATATTGGTAGATAGTGGGTGCTACTGTTGGTTGTAAATATTTCCATTCTATTTTAATTCAAAAAGTACAAATTTTGAAAATCCATTATCAGACGTACATAGTGCAAAATAACCTAACTACATGATTCAACCAATTTTTGCCGTAGTAGAAAAGGTACGAATTTGGAAAAAACTTTTAAAGAGTGATTTTTTTGAGGTTAGGATTTTCATGCATTAGTATTTGACAGATCACGTGGGATTTCAGACATGGTGTCAAAGAGAAAGATGATCAGTATGCTTTGACATTTCATCATGAATCGTCTTACAAACGAACAACGCTTGCAAATTATTGAATTTTATTATCAAAATGCGTGCTCTGTTAAGAAAGTTCATTGCGCGCTTCCATTTTATGGTCAGTTTAATCGACCCACTGAAGCGGCTATTCGGGCTATTGTGACTAAATTTCGCACCAAATTTACATTGTTGGACATTAAACCACCAACACGCTTACGTAGAGTGCGAACTGAAGAAAATATCGCAGCTGTATCGGCCAGTGTTAATGATGACCACCAATTTTCGATTCGTCGCCGTTCGCACCAATTGGGTCTCTGTTACTCAAAAACGTGGAAATGCCAAAATTGGACTAAGCGGATGGACCACCTAAGACGCAGCCGCGGTCAACATTTAAATGAAATTATCTTCAAAAAGTAAATGTCATGGACCAATCTAACGTTTCAAATAAAGAACCGATGAGATTTTGCAAATTTTATGCGTTTTTTTTTTTTAAAGTTATCAAGCTCTTAAAAAATCACCCTTTATTTTGCGTGTCTATACAGGCAGAGGAATGTATACACCGAATTCCATAATTCCAGCTGCCACCATTTGGTTGGTACCATTTTTACCACTTTGACGTTTCTAGAATTTCATTATTCTAGCTGTAGTCGTTTAGTTGGTACGAATTTCGAAAAACCTGTTTGTTTTAAGTGTCTACGCAATCAGAGGAATGTATACACCGAATTTCATTATTCCAGGTGTAGCCGTTGGTTGGTACCATTTTTATCCCTCCGTACCCATTGTATCCCTTGAATGTACGAATTTGGAAAAAACCTTTTATTTTTCATGCCACTTCATGTCAAATGAATGTATACTCCGA
This sequence comes from Polietes domitor, assembly GCA_947397865.1. Lineage (NCBI taxonomy): Eukaryota > Metazoa > Arthropoda > Insecta > Diptera > Muscidae > Polietes > Polietes domitor. The sequence continues at coordinate 130,630,634 of OX377622.1, forward strand.
ATTTCATGACTCTAGCTGCGGTCATTTGGTTGGTACTTTTTTATCCCCTTTTTCTATTTTGACCCCAAAAAGTACGATTTTCGAAAAATCAGTTTATTTTCCGTGTCTACACAGTCAGAGGAATGTATACTCCGAATTTCATAACTCTAGCTGCAGTCATTTGATTGGTACTATTTTTATCCCCTTTTTTAATTTTAACCCCAAAAAGTACGAATTTTGAAAAATCCGTGTATTTTACTTGTCTATGCTATCAGAGGAATGTATACACCGAATTTCATTATTCTAGGTACCATTGGTTGGTTTGGTTGGTACCATTTTTATCCCTCTATTCCCATTTTACGGATTAAAAGTACGAATTTGAAAAAAAAACTTTTATACTATGTATCTACTCAATTAGAGGAATGTACACACCGAATTTCCTGTTTCTAGCTGTTGTCGTTTAATAAGTACCATTTTTATGCCGTTTTTGTCCCATTTCACCCCCTACAAATAATAATCACTTTATGGTGCACTTTTTTGTTATAAGTGGAATGCGCATACCTAATATCAAGCAAATATATACAGGCGTATTCAAAAAACATTCTTAAATACGCTAAAATATTAGGAATTATTAAGGGTATTTTTAGTCCTTGTGAGGGAAAAATTTTTACCTTTGGGCCGATTTCGCCCCGTTTCAATCCCAACCGATCTACAGCTTTAAGACGCATTTATGGAAAGTTTGAATGTTCTAGCTTTCAACAGACGGACAGACGAACGGACGGACATGGCTAGATCGTCTTAGAATTTTATGACGATCAAGAATATATATATTTTATAGGGTCTCAGGTCGATATTTCAAGGTGTTACAAACGGAATGACAAAGTTAGTATGCCCCCATCCTGGAGGTGGAGGGTATAAAAATGAAAACTTTAGAACGACTAAAAAATCAACTTTAACATTTTGGAGGTAATGTCAATATGTTATGAGAGAAACTTCAGAAGCAGGTCGATGGAACAATTTTGACATTATTCGCAATTGATGAAGTCATTTTTTTCCCATTTGGAATTTGGAAATCCAGTTTGAGTTAGAACACTGTGCAACTGAACGAAACTCTTTGGAAAATAACAAATTTCTAACAACAGATTCTGATAGATGGGGTAAAAAAGAATATACGCGTATCGACATTTTGTGGGGGCCAATTTCTTTTATTTTTCGTCATAACATAATTTGGAGGCGTTTGGTTTTGGCCAACGGACCTCGCCGATAGGTACTCTCCAAAATTTACAATTTTTTAATAAAAAAAATATTTGCAAAAATGATCGCGAAGCACCGAGCATATATTTATCTCATATGTCAACTTCCTACTCCAAAAGTATTAACACAGGAAATGGCGACCATTCTATTAAAAAGTCCAAAATTTTGGCAAATATTTTTAACACTTTAGGAATTTGGGTATTGTTTTGGGGAAACAAAAATCCAAAGACTTTTACGTGCAATGAAGCGATACCGTATTTATTGCCTGTTACATATGAGTTATTCGATGTCAAACGGTGATTTTTTTGACTTCGATAGCAGCGATTGTTTTGATAGTTTGTGTATGTATTCTTCTCATAAAAATGTTGTATACGTATTTTTGGAGGAAAAAAATAGAAATTTTGTTTAAGATTTATGCTCCATTTAACAGTGAAAAATGGTTCAAAATCATGATAGTGGTAGTGTGCAGCCAAGTAATAAATTTGTAAATAAATTTGCATTCTATAAAATACAGATGCAAAATGGTCTTGAGCCAGGACAATATCTCAGTTCAAATCAAATTAAAATATAAAATTTCTTGGGATTTATTGGTGCCAATCTCAATTTCAACATTACTGAAATCACGATAGATTAATTTGAAAGACTGAATGCTATGCCTCTATTATGATCATTGCATTTGAACAACAGCCTATTATATTTGACTTACATATTATTATAAAAAATGGCTCTCAACAAGGGACTACAAGCGCTTGAAAACTGGCGAGTGGTTAAAAGGATTTTCAGTTTTGCAGAAAACGACGATACATCAAACCGTAAATTATTATACATAATGGCGCCCAAGGAGGAAACACCTTATTGAGATTGTGAATATTGAATTGGATATCCAAAGACACATTTTTCCGAAAAAAGTTATCTTAAATTTTAGATTTAATTTCATCCAATTGCCAAAGCACTGCAGTGCAACATCAGACTCAAGAAACTGTGGTCGAGACCATAGGACTATATTCGACATCGGTTTCACCTCTTTAATGTTGGTCAGGTTTATACGCGAAAAAATCCTGTAGGTCTACTGTACTAACTAACTAAGCTGCGATAACAATATCCTGAATAAAAAGTAAAAAATTGCAATCAAAATAAAAAATTCTTTTTGTGTATATTGTGGTATTTATCCTGTCATTATTAAATCAAATTTATGGTTTCGAGGCTATATCAAAAAAAAAAAACTTAACAAAGATATTTTTTTTAATTTTTTTTTTGATATATATTAATATTGTAGTTGGGCGATAATGCGAAAAAATAATTTACTACTTTAAGTAAAAAATTAACTTTTTATTATCGTTTTTGTTATCGCAGCTTGATATCCCGGCTTAAAGAAAAACATTAGCAATTTCGATGTGGCTTTAAAGCCTATGCAACTTTCGGTGAGGTTAACTGCGAGAAGTTTTCATTATTTGCGGAATTTTGTACATCAAAAACAACGCATTTCTATTAAGATTTCGAAAAAACACTTCTGATAAAATAATTCTTCTGATAAAAGTAAATGTAAACAGGCCACCTAAGACAATAGTATATTTTGTAGTTACTCGTATGAGTAGATATTTGGGATACTAGATATTGAAGTTCCTTCCCCAAAAATTTCCTATTAAATTCCAATTCCCACCAATCATATGGCAACTCCCTTCTTCCCCCTCTGTTAATTCCGGCAGTCATAAATACACATTAATTTTGATTTCATTCCATTTTTAAATGCATAAACGGCAAAAAACACGAAAAAATGATTTGTGTTTTGTACATGTTTTTGTTGTTGTTTTTCAGCTCGAGCATTTCCACACAATTTTTTTTTTGCGCTATGTCCCGGCTACCATTGTTTTGGGCTGCTGGGGCTAAAATAAAAATATTTACGTCCACTTATTTCAGTCTGTAAATTGTGACGTATGCGTGTGGCACCCACAATTATGTTGGCTGTGGCGTAGTTTTCCGCAGCAAATATGTATGTGAGTGAGTGAGTGTGTGGTGAAACTTGGAAAAAGTTCACGCAAATGGGGAACAAATTTTCATTTCAGAAGTAATTAAGTGCGAGGATTTTTTCCCCTCATTTCATTGTGAAAATGGTGATGTTGTTGGTGGATGGGTGGTGAGTGGTAGGGTGTAGGTTGTGGTGGTGGCTGTGTTGCTGGCATTCATTGTATGGCAGGAAATGGAGTTGGAGTTGAAGTTAATGCGATATATTTCCTTTAGTTTATATAATGAGTTTTCTGGGGTTTGTTTTCTGATGTAACAGATTTTAACATGATTTATAATGAAATAAATCATGGCGATGATGATGAGGATGTGCATGTGTACGAAGGGGAAGTAGCCCTAGAAGGGAATAGTTAGAAATTGTAGGATTCTGTTTTCACACGGCCAGAATATCAGAAGAAGGTTACCATAGAAGCACATAGAAGAGGTTTGCAACTATTATTAGCTGCTTAACATATGTACTAGATACTTCAAAGAATATCATATTAGCAATAATGGCGCCCAACGAAGGCATAAATTGCTGAAATTATGATTAGTTGAATTACAACATTGAACACCTATTAGCTTCTTTTCAGCTTAACAGATCGAAACTTAAACTTAAAATTTATCATACAAAATGGCGCCCAACGTGAGACCAAATTATAGGTGTATTGGGATATTATAGGATTATTTTTGCATTTGTTCGGGATCTGTGAATGGGATTTTATTGATAATTGCGCACAGTGGTTCAGAATCAAAATCCATCGGCTAAAATTCAATAATTTTTGTTCCAGTAAACATTTTTGAGTTCTGTAAAAATTTGAAATTAAATTAGGACCCAAGTGATTTCAACAGTTTTCGAAACCACAAATACTAATTAAATAATTTCGAGAGAAAAACATTTCGACAAAGTCGAAAATAAAAATTAGATTTTTTGTTATTTATATGTACACTTGGTCTGTTATATTGTATGTGTTGTCTTTTATTTTGGTTAAAGACCAAAGGTTGTGCTGAAGTCTTCAGCAGAAACCAAAATTAGCAAAATCAGGCAAAGTGAGACCTTTATGGTTGCAGCTAAAAGATTTTTAAAGTCAATTTGTCTTTTTGCTAATTTTGGGTTCTGCTGAAGACTTCAGCACAACCTTTGGTCTTAAACCAAAATTTCAATTTTCAAAATCTGATATACGAAAAAAATTAAAATTAAAATATGCGCTTTATGAACAAATACATTAAAAATGTTAATAATATTAAAAAACATCAAAAATAAAAATTTTATTTTTCTTTAAAATTGAAAACTACGAAAATTAGTCATTTTTGGGATAATTTGTAAAATATAACGTATTGTCCGAATTCCAACGCTAATATCTCAAAATAACCCTTGGGTTCTTGTCTAATTTCAGGTTTTTAGAGAACATAAACATATTTACTAGTACTTTGTTCGTTGAATTTTGGTTTTTTGATCACCAAAAATTTGAAAAAGGTGAAAATCTGTAATACGAAAAAATTGATTTTTTCTGAGCATTATGAACAAATACGTAAAATAATGTTAAAAACATAAAAAAATAAAAATTGTATTTTCCATTAAAACCGAAAATTGCGAGAACTAGCAAACTTTGGTATATTTTCGAAAATATCCAAAAATAGCCCCGATTTTCAATGCTAATATTTCAAAACAATTTTTAGAGAACTCATATATGATGAATTTTTTTTTAACCAAACACAGTGCGAATTTTTTTTTGATAACCAAACACAGTGCGAAATATATCGGATATAATTATTTTGGTCATTCCAGTTCACATCTCTCAGTCAAATAAAAATTCTTGAAATTCGCCAAAATTATAATAAACTATGAAAATATTACCAACAAAAAATGCCCGAGTTCCCAAAATGGGGAACATGTGTTCCAATATTGGGGATGTTTTTTATTAAAATGGTAGCCATGCTTTTTCCCATTTTAAACTATTTTAATGAATTTTAAGTATTTTTTTGAGGTCCAATAAAAACTTGAAAAAACGTTTAACTTGTATTTTTGCAAAAATGACCAAAACTTGTATTTTTGCAAAAATTTGGTATTTACAAAACCTTCAATAACCCAGTCAATTACTGACATATTTTTTAAAACGGCGTTTACCAAAACAAACTAATGTACAAAAACGCGGCCTAATGTAAAAAATGGTTAAAAATTGCTAAAAAAGTGTGTTTGCTGGACAAAAGTACACAGATTATTAATTGTGCCAGTTATCTCAATTTTTTTGAGTTTTGACTTAGACCACTATTCTTCTAACTGCCACAATTAATCATATAACTATTTTCTTTTCAACTCTGTAGAAAAAGTTGAAATCTGATGATGTCCAAATAACTTACAGGCTTATAAGTGTGCAAAGATACTAAAACCCGTAACTCAATATTTTGGGGGTGTTTGTGAAATTTCAAATACAGCTTCCTGTTCTGATCTACAATACCTACCAGAAAAGTACTATCACTTCCCGGAGTTTTCTACTTCTTTCTTTTTTGTAGCACTGTGTTATTTTTGCATTTGTTCGGTAACTGTGCTTAAAATGGTATTCGGCTCATAGTGGCGCCCAACGTTGAGCAATATGATTAAAGTTATTGAGATGCTATATAATCATAAGTTTGCGGTTTTTCATCGTAGATGAAGTCCATTTTCGTGCCAGCATATTAGAAGGACCTTGCTAATAATATTGGTCGTTATATACATGTTAAATCATGGCGATGATGATGAGGATGTGCATGTGTACGAAGGGGAAGTAGCCCTAGAAGGGAATAGTTAGAAATTGTAGGATTCTGTTTTCACACGGCCAGAATATCAGAAGAAGGTTACCATAGAAGCACATAGAAGAGGTTTGCAACTATTATTAGCTGCTTAACATATGTACTAGATACTTCAAAGAATATCATATTAGCAATAATGGCGCCCAACGAAGGCATAAATTGCTGAAATTATGATTAGTTGAATTACAACATTGAACACCTATTAGCTTCTTTTCAGCTTAACAGATCGAAACTTAAACTTAAAATTTATCATACAAAATGGCGCCCAACGTGAGACCAAATTATAGGTGTATTGGGATATTATAGGATTATTTTTGCATTTGTTCGGGATCTGTGAATGGGATTTTATTGATAATTGCGCACAGTGGTTCAGAATCAAAATCCATCGGCTAAAATTCAATAATTTTTGTTCCAGTAAACATTTTTGAGTTCTGTAAAAATTTGAAATTAAATTAGGACCCAAGTGATTTCAACAGTTTTCGAAACCACAAATACTAATTAAATAATTTCGAGAGAAAAACATTTCGACAAAGTCGAAAATAAAAATTAGATTTTTTGTTATTTATATGTACACTTGGTCTGTTATATTGTATGTGTTGTCTTTTATTTTGGTTAAAGACCAAAGGTTGTGCTGAAGTCTTCAGCAGAAACCAAAATTAGCAAAATCAGGCAAAGTGAGACCTTTATGGTTGCAGCTAAAAGATTTTTAAAGTCAATTTGTCTTTTTGCTAATTTTGGGTTCTGCTGAAGACTTCAGCACAACCTTTGGTCTTAAACCAAAATTTCAATTTTCAAAATCTGATATACGAAAAAAATTAAAATTAAAATATGCGCTTTATGAACAAATACATTAAAAATGTTAATAATATTAAAAAACATCAAAAATAAAAATTTTATTTTTCTTTAAAATTGAAAACTACGAAAATTAGTCATTTTTGGGATAATTTGTAAAATATAACGTATTGTCCGAATTCCAACGCTAATATCTCAAAATAACCCTTGGGTTCTTGTCTAATTTCAGGTTTTTAGAGAACATAAACATATTTACTAGTACTTTGTTCGTTGAATTTTGGTTTTTTGATCACCAAAAATTTGAAAAAGGTGAAAATCTGTAATACGAAAAAATTGATTTTTTCTGAGCATTATGAACAAATACGTAAAATAATGTTAAAAACATAAAAAAATAAAAATTGTATTTTCCATTAAAACCGAAAATTGCGAGAACTAGCAAACTTTGGTATATTTTCGAAAATATCCAAAAATAGCCCCGATTTTCAATGCTAATATTTCAAAACAATTTTTAGAGAACTCATATATGATGAATTTTTTTTTAACCAAACACAGTGCGAATTTTTTTTTGATAACCAAACACAGTGCGAAATATATCGGATATAATTATTTTGGTCATTCCAGTTCACATCTCTCAGTCAAATAAAAATTCTTGAAATTCGCCAAAATTATAATAAACTATGAAAATATTACCAACAAAAAATGCCCGAGTTCCCAAAATGGGGAACATGTGTTCCAATATTGGGGATGTTTTTTATTAAAATGGTAGCCATGCTTTTTCCCATTTTAAACTATTTTAATGAATTTTAAGTATTTTTTTGAGGTCCAATAAAAACTTGAAAAAACGTTTAACTTGTATTTTTGCAAAAATGACCAAAACTTGTATTTTTGCAAAAATTTGGTATTTACAAAACCTTCAATAACCCAGTCAATTACTGACATATTTTTTAAAACGGCGTTTACCAAAACAAACTAATGTACAAAAACGCGGCCTAATGTAAAAAATGGTTAAAAATTGCTAAAAAAGTGTGTTTGCTGGACAAAAGTACACAGATTATTAATTGTGCCAGTTATCTCAATTTTTTTGAGTTTTGACTTAGACCACTATTCTTCTAACTGCCACAATTAATCATATAACTATTTTCTTTTCAACTCTGTAGAAAAAGTTGAAATCTGATGATGTCCAAATAACTTACAGGCTTATAAGTGTGCAAAGATACTAAAACCCGTAACTCAATATTTTGGGGGTGTTTGTGAAATTTCAAATACAGCTTCCTGTTCTGATCTACAATACCTACCAGAAAAGTACTATCACTTCCCGGAGTTTTCTACTTCTTTCTTTTTTGTAGCACTGTGTTATTTTTGCATTTGTTCGGTAACTGTGCTTAAAATGGTATTCGGCTCATAGTGGCGCCCAACGTTGAGCAATATGATTAAAGTTATTGAGATGCTATATAATCATAAGTTTGCGGTTTTTCATCGTAGATGAAGTCCATTTTCGTGCCAGCATATTAGAAGGACCTTGCTAATAATATTGGTCGTTATATACATGTTAATGGCGCCCAACGTGGAGCAATTTTAAAAATATTCTTTATATATGTGTATTTATAATATGATATAATTATTTTTGCTTTCGTTCTCGAACTATGCCAGAAATTTGATTTTAAATAAAATGGCGCCCAACGTGTGACGGAATTATTAAAATCATTCAGATGCTTAAAATTGGTCAGTTTGCTGTTCTTCATCATAGATGAACTTCATTAGCAGGAACTTGCTTTTTAGAATATGATTTATTATAGATATGATTATTTACATTTTTTTCGGGAACTATGTCGAAAATGTGATTTTATATAATGGCGCCCAACGTGGGACAACATGATTGAAATCATTGAATATTTTGTGGATCTTCATCATAAAAGAATTTCATTTTCGTCTACAAGGCCAAAATATTAGAAGGAGCTTGATAATAATACTGTTCTTTCTACAATAATTACTGTTGGTTATGTTTGCTATTGTATTATAAGAGTATTTTTGCATTTTTTACGAACTGAGCCTGAAAAGGGATTTTTGATATAACGCGCCTAACGTGAGGAATGTGATTTAAATCATTGACTAGTTTGGGTTTCTTCGATGTGGAAGAATTTATTTTCATCTATAGGTTTGGATTAGAAGGAGCTTGCTAATATTACTATTCGTTCTACAAATATTATTGGCGCCCAACGTGGAGCAATTTCAAGAATATGCCGGATATGTGTGTTATTATTTAATATGATTATTTTTGCATTTATTCGCGAATTATATATATTTTTATATAATGGCGCCCAACGTGGGGCAATATGACTAAAGAGATTGACTAGTTAACTGTTCTTCATCGTAGAAGAATTTAATTTTCGTCTGCTGGGCCGGAGTATTAGAAGAAATATTATTGGCGCCCAACGTGGAGCAATTTTCAGAATATGATTTATATATGTGTTATTAAAGGATATGATTATTTATAAATTTATTCGGGAACTATGTCGAAAAAATGATTTTATACATAATGGCGCCCAACGTGGGACAAAGTGATTAACATCATTGAATAGTTTGGGGGTCTTCATATTATCGTCTGTAATGCGGGAATAGTAGAAGGAGCTTGCTAATATTACTATTCGTTCTACAAACATTATTGGCGCCCAACGTGAAACAATTTCAATAATATGCTCGAAAAGGATTTTTTATAAAATGGCGCCCAACGTGTGACACTATGATTAAAATCATTGAATAGTTTGGGGTTCTTCATCGTAGAAGAATTTAATTTTCGTCTGTAGGGTCGGACTATTAGCAGGAGCTTGCTAATATTACTATTCGTTCTACAAAAATTATTGGCGCCCAACGAGGAGAAATTATATGAAATATGAAATATGGGTATTATATTATATATTATATGATATGAATATTTTTGCATTTCTTCTAGTACTATTCCTGAAATGTGATTTTATATAAAATGGCGCCCAACGTGTGACAACATGATTAAAATCATTGAATAGTTTGGGTGTCTTCATCTTTTCGTCTGTAGGGCCAGAATATTAGAATAAGCATGCTAATATTACTATTCTTTCTACAAACATTATTGGCGCCCAACGTGAAACAATTTCAATAATATACTGGATATGTGTGATATGTTCATTTGATCATTTACATGCGAAATGTGCCTCATAAAAGGATTTTTTTGTAAAATGGCGCCCAACGTGTGACAACATAATTAAAACCATTAAGATGCTATATAAAGAATGATATTCGGATAGAATCTACCAGAACAAAGTAATTTATGAATGTCAGCGGTTTTCTATCCTCCTCCCCCGAAGGCTATCCTTCCCTGGCACACAACATTGTGGCATCCACTTACATATATGAATAACTCAATCATTCCCTGCGACTCTTTCAACCACAAGATTATTTGCTTTTTTTTGGGCAAACAAAAAACATAGCTTCCTCCACACACATTTGCCGCAGGAACCAAAACAAAAACAAAAAGAAACATGATTTCATGTTAATGAATCATTAGTAATTTTTAATGATGTTGTTAATAAATTCGACGAACGAAGGAAGGAAAAACGCAAGGAAAACATTTCGACTCAAAACAAGCGGAAGTGTTGCTAATTTGTAACTAATTAAGTTGTCGAGATTACTCACTCCAAACCACTCAAGCTGGAGAGTAAAGGAACGAGCAAATTGGAGCAGCAATTGAATTGGAGGGCACTCCAAATAAACCAAATATACGAATATACACACATACGTACCTTAATAAATTGAAATGTGGCCATGGGCGGCAAACGTTTGCTCTTCGGATAGAAGAAACTACCCGCAGGATGTGCCGGATAACGTGATGTGATGCGATAGATAACGCCCTGCGGCGATGTCGGCCAATTGGGGGCGGTAAAGGTGAAGCCATTGTCGGTGCCCGCGTCCAGGGGGTCCATTTCAACGGTGACCGTATCGATCCAGGAACCGCCAACGCACAGCTGCAAAACAAACAAAGAAAAAAGGAAAACACAGATATTGAGGTTGCCCATGGAACATGTTTAGGAATAAATTCAGCTAACGTTGTGGATTTTTCAAATATAATTTCTATGCTAGCTATAGCTCCTATTCCCTATTTAAACTGTTTTGTTGTTGTTGTTTTTTTTTTGTTTTGTTCACAATTCGAAATGTAAACTGTGCTAAGCCACAAGGCAATGTTCGATGATAACGTTTTCTAAATTCATTCGAATACCAGCAAAACCCCGGCCCGGACAACACATTTGTGTTGTTGCTGTACATGCACCGTGTTCGCTAAACAATTGTTGTCAATTCATCTCGTCGGTTTTTTGATGACATTGTCAATGATGCGGGTTTTGTGGTTTGCGTGATGTTGCTGCCTGGTAGGCAGGAAGGCAGCACATTTACCAGCAACATAATGTTGTTCATGTGGTTGTTGAGTTGTTGAGGGACTAACGATAGTGACACAACTTTGATTTCCCCTCGGTGGCCTGAATATATACGAGGTTGGATTGAAAAGTAATGGGCCAAAATGCGTCATTAAGGCAAGGCTCTCACAATTTTCCCTTCACGATAAAGGAAAAATTCCAAAATCCCCAGATGCCACTGAAAATATTGACTAGAAGTTTAAGAAAGTATAGGTCATTCATTCGGCCCACATTTCTGTAAGAGCCTTTAAAATCATCGCTCTATTTTCTTATCGGTTCCATTTCTAAATGCTTTTATATCGACAGTTCTCTTGGTATCTGTTAGTTAAATCGCTCTATTCTCTAATCGGTCCCTTATAGGTCATTTTCTGTCTGTTCTTATGTTCATCCTTAGCGTCAACAAGTACGATTCTACACATTCCTCCGACTTTTCCAAGTTTTCTCCTTTTTCTCTCTTTGCTGTTTGTCTGTCCGCCAATTCTCTTATTGGTTACTTTGCAGGCTTAGTTAGGTTGGAATGTGGAGGCAGTCCGCAAAGAACCATCCGACTCACACAGACCAGAAGAGGCCGATTATTGTGCTTGTATTGTCGTTGAAGACACTCAAACCCGTGACACTGGGCCACTTCTAGCCACAGTGGGACACAGACAGAGAAGAGTTTTGAGACTCTCAATCTCCTTCCAGCTCCTACAAAAGTCATTTGACTCTATTGACAATTGAATACAGATTAGGTTAGGTTGTGATGGCAGTCAGCAAGAAACCATCCGACTCACTTAAACCAGAAGAGATAAGGTACGCCTCTCGTTAAAAACAATCTGTGAGTCTCACGAATCACTTTACCTTCCCGATTGCTACTCTGTCTAGACTCTCATAGACCAGAATAGGACCATTATTAACCAAGGTCCATTAGTCCCTCATCTCAACCAACCAATGTAGACATCTTGCCAATGTCAAATTCGGGGAAAACTCCAGCTCCTACGAAAGTCGTTTGACTCTATTGACAATTGAAATTGGATACAGATGATAGTCAGCAAGGAATCATCCGACTCACTTAGACCAGAAGAGATCACGGTCTTTTATGCCTCTCATCGAAACCAACCAGTGAGTCTCACGAAACATTATACCTTCCCGATGTCTGCTCCGGTCCGACTCTCAAAGACCAGAACAGGTTCATTATTAACCAAGACCTTTTAGTCCCTCATGTTCGACACTCTCTATTTCCTTACAGCTCCTACAAAATTCGTTTAACTCGATTCAAAATCATTTCAAGTAGAATTAAATAGCTTGACCTCTTCTTATCATAGAGAACATCTTTCCTGTTCGGTACTCGAAATCTCCTACTAAGTTCTACAAAAATCGCTTAGCACGACTATTAATTGAATCTTTCAAAAGCAAACATGGAAACAATATACCATCCCAATGTCTACTCCGTCCGTCTCTCATAGACCAGAATAGATACATGATTAACCAAGGCCCTCATCGCAACCAACCAATGTAGGCATCTTGTGGAAGTCTACTCTAGTTCAATCGCTCCAGCCTTCGAAGAATGTCGATCACAGTATCACCAGTCTTCTAGCTCCAGCCAGTCTAAGACAGAGAAGAAATTCGACACTCTCCATCTCCTTTCAGCTCCTACAAAAGTCGTCTGACTCTATTCAAAATTAAAATGTTTCAAGTGGAGGTAGGTAGCTCGACCTCTTCTTATCATAGAGTTGAAGAAGATGTTCGGCGCTCGCAATCTCCTACCAAGTTCTACAAAAATCGCTTATCACGATTATAAATTGAAATCTGTAAAAGGTAGGGAAAAACTTTTCATAGCATGGAGATAGAGAATATGTTCGAAGCTCTCAATCTCCTGCTATCCTATGTGACAGCGACGGTCATTGACGAGAAATTCTCATATGTTCTTGGTGGTCCAAAGTTCCAAATACAATGGTCGTCGACCTCATTTTCATCTGATTTTTTTTAAATCCGTCCATTGGTTCTCATATTTACAATACAATTCAATTTATGATTCTTGTTTCATCCAAGTTTTTTTCTTGCAGTCTCCTGTTTGTTCGCTGTGTATTCTTTTTCTCTGTCTATTCCTCCTCCAATAATTTTTAATAAATTGTATAAATCCGACCGTCATGCTTTAAAAATGTTTTCTTTCGATCTCATATTAATAAGATTGCCTACCATTTATCCGCCCTATATCAATGTCTATTTCAGCCATTCAGTCTTATATTCTTCGTCTCCCCATTGTTAATTTGTTTCTCCACTATTCGCACATCTAACCATGTAGTAGTTCCTTATTCAGCTTCACCGTTCGTGATCTGTCTAACATGCAAACAGCCCTTGTTTCTTTTCGTCCATTTATTTGGCCTCATACTTGGTCTCCTATTCGTTGGCTTAACTTATTATTCGTCCCTCTATCCACTCTCCCACCCATGCTTTTAGATTACTACATCTCCGCTCCTCGATAACTAAATACGTCCATCGGCAGAATGTTGTATCAATCTGTCCGTTTTCATCCCAATCTATCCCACTGATCTGTTACTTTCGATAATATGCCTACTCTTCTATTCGTTGAATAGTTCTTCTGTCTTCCAGTTACTCTTCGATAGTTCCATTCTTCAACGTTTCCTTCCGTCCGCTCCTCGAAACCGAACTACGTCCATCGCAAGAATGTTGCATCCAACATTTCATTTATATCTCCAACTATTCGTCCATAACTTCATACATCCGTCCGTCTGTCCATCTTGTTAACCTTCCGTATCTCTGATTGTTCTATTTCGCTTCTGAACATCCTTCTAGTCACAATTTTGCAGTTCACATCTTCAATATCTTTTACCCTCAATCTATCTTCCCATAACACCGCGCGTACTTATTTCTTTCGCCTTTGTGTGATGAGAACTATAGCCTGATCTCTACGAAAATTTGAACAAAGTGTTTTCATGGGTTTCTCTAGTATTTAATGGATGATTTGATTTTGGTTTTGAATATCCCTCTAGTCACTGTTCTGCACGTCAATTCGAAAATGTCTACTCACAAAGAACTATGAATGATGGGATGTATAGTCTGATCTCTACGAAGATGATAACTAACGTGGAAAAAGATCCGAAGTGTTTATATCTACAATAGAACCTTTGCGATTTATGACTTCAGTCATATAGAAGTCATCCAACTCTCTTAGAGCTTAGGAGCTTCCAAGTAATATCATAGACTTTTATGTTCCTCATCGGAACCAACCTGTAGGAATCACGAAATCGTTTATGCAACCGAGGTCGCAAAGGCTAAGTCTCACAAGCCTTTAAAGAAATCCAAGCCCAAACAACACCTATATTTAGACGTACAGTGACATAAAGGATGTTTAACATTGTCAACGTTCTCTTAGTACTTGAAGGTGCTACGAAACTCCTATGAAGATTGGTTTATAATTATAGAGATTATTATATTATGATTATCCAACTGATTTGTATCTTAGTGTAATGGCAACTCTTCCGAATTAACCCCCCTATTCCATGAACCCCATGCTATGAAGTGTATATTACACTGTGCTACAAAAAAAGAATGAAGTAGAAAACTCTGTGTAGGTATTGACGATTAGAACAATTCCCACTTTGGCATATCGGGTATATTTTTGGAAAAAGTGGAAAATCTAGTATTTTTCATTGTTTTTATCATTTTGATGAAATTTATATATTTCTATTCGACATCAATTCGTATAATAATGACAAAAACTTGTATTTTTCAAAAATTTCGTATTAACAAAAACTTCAATAACTCAAAAACAAAGAGGCGTTTTACTCCCTACTAAATGTGTTATCAGGGTACATGTACGAGTGGTGTGGTAACCTCAACAAAATAACGTGCAGACACATTACCAAAGTTGAGAAATGCTTAAAAAAAATTTAAAATGTTGTGTTTGCTGGACCAAAGTATTCTATCGATCGGAAGCTCCAGGTTTCGGTTGATAAACAACTAATTTACAGACTTATAAGTGTGCAAAGGTACGAAAACCCGGTTTTCAAAATTGTTGGGGTGTCTCGGATATTTCAAATACTGACTCTTGTTCTACTCGACAATACTTACCAGAAAAATAATATCACCTCCCAGAGTTTTTGGACTGTCGCACAGTGTTATTGTTAAATAAACTTGTTTATTTTCCTAAACCTAATATCCACTTTACTTGCTAAAGGAAAAATGGTCTAGAATTTTCCTCAACACATTTTTTCCAGTTCATTTCGCCCTTCCACCCAAATTTCCTTTCGGAAACTCCCTAGCAATTTGTTTAAATTTCACTTCCCCACTCCTCAAATACATAGAATACTTGCTAAACACTCACCTGAAACGAATCGACCCCTATAAACCAGTCCGGTGAGGGTACAATGCGTGTCATTAATGACACCAGACTGTGATTGCTATCGACGAAGAACTTCGCCTCACTGCGACCCGCACCTGTGGTAATGGCCGGCAAATTGAATTCATCGAAAACACTGCGCTCACCACCACCAGCGGCACCACCCGGACTGACCGTGTTACGGCTGTTGCGTGTTGTCGGCTGATTGTTTGTAATTTGTTGTTTCTGCTGCTGTTGTTGTTGTTGCTGCTTCTGTTGCTGCTGCTGTTGTTCACCTAATAGCGTATCCAATATTTCACTTTTGCCCGTTTCGGCAAATTGTTTAACACCGGATGTCGCCTGTTGGCCCATGTGATAGAGAGCAAATTTCGAGTCATGTGTACGGCCTGCAAAAGAAATTCCAAAAGGGAAATAAAAAAATTAGTAAAAAAGAAGAAGAAGACGAAAAAAAACAATAATGGTTAAGGTGAACACCTTAAAGGTAATAAAGAAAAGAGTAATTTTTGGAAATTTTAATCGGCGAAATTTTTTAAATTGAATTAAATTAAATCGCAAAAATAACTGTTTTGAAATTTGAAAATTAAATTTTAAATTGAAATTAAATTAAATGATAGTAATAAAAGTTTGTTTCAGAAAGGTCTATTAATTGGGAAGCCTTTTGAAAAAAGGCAATGGATTTCCCTTCAAATTGATTTTTGATTTATTTCCTCTCATAACTCCCGCATATCACTCCTCATTCCCCTGTGGTATGCAACAATTTTTCCAAAAAAATATTATAATAACTTTATCATATCATAAACTTTATTTTTTTCATTGTCACCGATATGACAAAACCATAAGAGACAGGATAAAATAACACATACACAAACGCAAAAAAAAACTTTGCCATAAAGTCACTGTCATATTATGACCGCAAGATAGCACATTATGATCACAATTGACCATAATATTTAAATATTT
Source organism: Polietes domitor (assembly GCA_947397865.1). Lineage (NCBI taxonomy): Eukaryota > Metazoa > Arthropoda > Insecta > Diptera > Muscidae > Polietes > Polietes domitor. The sequence continues at coordinate 130,647,194 of OX377622.1, forward strand.
TTTTTTTGCTGTGACACTCTGTCCGCTTTTTCTGTTGATAACTTTATGGCAGCAACAGCTGCAGAGCAGAGCCATAGAGTAGTTGCAAAAACTCGGCAAAGTATCATATTAATATGAGGGATTTTATATGCACACACATGACGATATGCGATATATGAAGGTATCGATGTCGTGTTTACACATGATACTCTGTATGTATGAGTAAAATTTAATATAAAGTCTTACATATAAAAATCATAGACACTATTAAATGCACAAGAGTTATGCCACAATTTGGGACAGGGTATTAAATTTGTATTGCATTATTCGGGTTCAATAATGGGGAAATAGTATATTTTGAGTCAAATAGTTGATTTAAGATAAATGACTTTATTGATTGTAATATTTAATAGATATATATAATTAAATATATTTCCAAAATGAGGGTACAAATATTACACCGTGCGACATTTTTACATTTTTTTCTTTGGAGATTAATTCAAATCTACGTGAAACAAGAAATCGTATGTAGAAAAGCTGTATACTCAGTTTTCCATTTGGTGATATTAACGGACTTTTATTTTCCAAAGAATATAAAAGTTAAAATAATTTATTTTCGCATTTTTTGCAAACAATACAACGGTGATATGGGTATCGAATGAAAGACAAGAATATCTGCTAAAAATACTAAAAATTTTATGAATCTCTCTGTATTAGTTTAGTATTAGCAACCAATATCAATTTTTCCTCCGTAAATATTTAAAGTTTATTTATTTTTAAGGGGGAAACTTGAAATGGTTGTTAATGTTAAACTTATACAGATAGAAGCATGCAATTTTAAGTATTTTTAACAGATATTCTTCTGCTTCATTTGATATCCACGTCGACTTTATATGGCTCGGAAAAGTGCGAAAATAAATTACTACCATATCTATATTCTTTGGAAATTAAAAGTCATTTTAAAAGGAGATAAGATCACCAAATGGAAAATTTGTGATCTCTAGGTTGTCTTATGGTCTTGTTCAGCTGTAACAAATAACAACAGCGTTAAGTTCGGCCTGGTAGATCTTTATATACCCTCCACCATGAATTGTATTCCACAGATGCTGTCGATTTTCGTAGAAGTGCAGTAACATTGCAGGAAAATGATAATTTTTAATATAGCCAATAAAATATTGAAAATAAAAAATTATAAATAAATATAAAATTTTAATTATTTTAAAACACGTTCATTTAAAATTTTAATTTTAATTTTTATTTTCAGGTTTATGTTTGACATTTGCCAAATGGGACGCTATACGCTCGAACAAAATTGGGAAATATTAAAAACGTACTTCCAAAGCAGTGAGGTTGGTACCAATTTTTATCCCTCTGTCCTATTTTACACCTTAAAACGACGAATTTGGAAAAAATACTTTCACATCAATTAGATGAATGTACAAACCGAATTTCGTGTTTCTAGCTATTGTCGTTTTATAGGTACCATTTTTAACCCTTTTGCCCCATTTCACCCCCTACGAATACGAATCACTTTATGGTACAAGCAGACCTAATGAAAAAACATGCTGAAATACTGTAAATATTAGGGGTATTTTCAGTCCTTGTGAGGGAAAAAATTTTCCATTTGGGCCGATTTCGCCCAGTTTCAATCCACCCACGACTATAAGACGCATTTATGGAAAATTTGGACGTCCTAGCTCCTTTCGTTTAGATGCTAGCGTGCTTTCAACAGACGGACTGACGGACGGACATGGCTAGATCGTCTTAGAATTTTATGACGATCAAGAATATATATACTTTATAGGGTCTCAGGTCGATATTTCAAGGTGTTACAAACGGAATGACAAAGTTAGTATACCCCCATCCTGGAGGTGGAGGGTATAAAAATCGACATCGTTGGTACCTCTAAGGCAACCACTTCTTTCAGAGGACGCACTGACTTAGACAACTTTAATTCTTCTCAAAATTGAAAAAATTGAACACACAAAATTTTTATTTTTTTTCGAGAAGAGATTGACATGATTTGCCAAATATTTCGTCACTGGGTCAAACCTTCTGTGAGCTAAATGTTGCTGAAATACCTCTAAAAATCACGTTTTTCCCGTGTAATTATTTGTATGTTAAATGTTTGTCCAATATCTTTCGAATGATGCCTAAGCGATGCATATCGGACGAAAAATGACGTCACTGACACCTTGTTTCAAACTTATTTAATACAGGAGATGGATTTTCAGAGTTAAGATTTTCAAACTCTTTTTACAACTCCTTTTACGTTCATCACTGCCGCTATTTATTTTTCATAAAATACTTACACAAAATATGAAAAAAATTGTCACTTTAAAAAACACACAAAATTACTATAAAAGTCAATAATTCGACCAATAAGTTACTCTAAGACAAAGATCAAAATTTATGTTTAAAGTGCTTTCAAGGGTCTATTATTTCAGAAAAAAATGTACAAAATTGCATTACAAAAAAATACATGAGAAAAACATGATTTAAAGTGTGTTTTTAGGAGAGTTTAGATCACAGATGGCTTGATCTAGGAATGAAATATTTTGCAAAGTGCTTTCAAGGGTCTATTATTTCAGAAAAAATGTACAAAATTGCATTACAAAAAAAGTACACGAAAAAAAACATGATTTTAAGCGTGTTTTTAGGAGAGTTTAGATCACAGATGGTTTGATCTAGGAATGAAATATTTTGCAAATCACCATTAAACAATCCAAACTTTATTTTCGTGGGGTGACTGGAAATTGCTTTTGCATTTCTATGGACCGCGACCCAGCCTAATATACATATATATATACAGAAATAATGCCTCAAGAAAGTCAAAAAATAAATATAAAAATAAATCTTCAAAAAAAGCTTAAACACCTTTAATATTGGGGGAAAGAGAAGATTTCAGATACAGTCGTTTGGTTGCTTGTATTTCCGTCCTATTTTAATTACAAAATTAAAAAATTGCTTGTATTTCCGTCCTATTTTAATTACAAAATTAAAAAATATTGAAAATCCATTATCTCTCACGAACACACTACAAGATAACCTAAGATCATGCTCGTTAACAGTTTTAATACTTTTTATATTTTTTCCGTTAAAGTAAAAAAGTAAGAATTTGAAAAAAAATATATTTTGTGTTTCTACGCAGTCCGAGGAATGTATACATCGAATTTCACTTTTATCCCTTTTTCCACATTTTACACTCTAAAACGTACGACGTCCGAAAATGTAATTTTTTACGTCTCTACGCGATACATACCAAACCTCTACGATATACATACCAAATTTCATCTTTCTAGCTGTAGCCGTTTAGTGGGTACCATTTGTATCCCTCTGTTCCCATTGAGTTCCTTTATAAAGGGTGATTTTTTAAGAGCTTGATAACTTTTTTTAAAAAAAAAACGCATAAAATTTGCAAAATCTCATCGGTTCTTTATTTGAAACGTTAGATTGGTCCATGACATTTACTTTTTGAAGATAATTTCATTTAAATGTTGACCGCGGCTGCGTCTTAGGTGGTCCATCCGCTTAGTCCAATTTTGGCATTTCCACGTTTTTGAGTAACAGAGACCCAATTGGTGCGAACGGCGACGAATCGAAAATTGGTGGTCATCATTAACACTGGCCGATACAGCTGCGATATTTTCTTCAGTTCGCACTCTACGTAAGCGTGTTGGTGGTTTAATGTCCAACAATGTAAATTTGGTGCGAAATTTAGTCACAATATCCCGAATAGCCGCTTCAGTGGGTCGATTAAACTGACCATAAAATGGAAGCGCGCAATGAACTTTCTTAACAGAGCACGCATTTTGATAATAAAATTCAATGATTTGCAAGCGTTGCTCGTTAGTAAGTCTATTCATGATGAAATGTCAAAGCATACTGAGCATCTTTCTCTTTGACACCATGTCTGAAATCCCACGTGATCTGTCAAATACTAATGCATGAAAATCCTAACCTCAAAAAAATCACTCTTTAGTATGAATTTGAAAAATGTTTTCGTTTTCATGTATTTTCAGTCAGAGGAATGTATACACGGAATTCCATGGTTCTAGCTGCGGCCATTTTATTGGTACCATTTTTATCCCTTTTTCAATTTTACCCCCTAAAAATGCAAATTTCGAAAACCACTTTGATTTATGCGCCAACGCAATCAGATGAAGTACGAATTTGAAAAAGTTTTTATTTTTCGTGTTTATGCAGTAAGAGAACCAAATTTCATGATTCTAGCTGCGGTCATTTGGTTGGTAGCATTTTTATCCCCTTTTCTCTATTTTACCCCCTAAAAGTACGAATTTCGAAAAATCCCTTCTTTACGTGTCTACGCGAACAGAGGGATGTGTTTACCGACTTTCATGATTCTAGCTGCGACCGTTTGGTTGGTACAATTTTTATCCCCTTTTTCCATTTTAACACCTAATAGTACAAATTTCGAAAAAAAACCCTTTATTTACATGTCTACGCAATCAGTGGAATATATACGAATTTCATTATTCTTGGTGGTGCAATTTTTATCCCATTTTCCATTTTACCCCCTAAAAGTATGAATTTGGAAAAAATACTTTTATATATTGTGTATCTACCCAATTAGAGGAATGTACACAGCTAATTTCGTGTTTCTAGCTGTTGTCGTGTGATAGGTACCATTTTTATCCCTTTTTGTCCCATTTTACCCTCTACAAATAAAAATCACTTTATGGTGCACGTATTTGCAATAAATGGAGCTATAAATATAAGCAGACATATTAAAAAATATTAGGGGTTATTAGGGGTATTTTGAGTGCTTGTGAGGGAATTTTTTTTCTGTGGAACGATTACGCCCGGGTGCAATCCCAACCGATCTACCACAATAAGGCGTCTTCATGCTAAATGTGGACGTCCTAGCATTTTTCGTTTAGATGGTAATGTACTTTCAACAGACGGATGGACGGACATGGCTAGATTGTCTTAGAATTTTATGACGATCAATAATATATATATATACTTTATAGGGTCTCAGGTGGATATTTCAAGTTGTTACAAACGGAATGATAAACTTAGTGTACTCTCACCTTAAGGTGGAGGTTATAAAAATAAAAAATATCCATAAAAAACCTTTTGTGCTGATTTTATGAATCAGTATGCCCCAAGGCACCTTAAAAAATAAATTCTAAAAAATAAATGGAGTACTTCCAATACATTTTTTTTATTTTTTCCCATTATTGTTTTTCATGTTCCATATTTTTTTAATTAACCAATTTATGCATTCACACGTTAAAAAATACATTCACACCACTAATGACTTCATTTAATTGCAGTTAATATAAAAAAATCAAATATCATAAACTCTTGATCGCTGGGGAATTTTAAAATGTAGACCATTTCCTGATCACTTTATAAATGATATCAATTCATGAGTGGCTACGAATTCGTTTTTCAACACATCAAATAAATATGCAGATTTTATTATCTGGGGGTTGGCATAAATTAGCTGACAGTTAGTTTATGGCTTTTTAATATGCGAAACATTAACTTGTTGCCGACAATCGCCGCTAGTTAAGCACTAGCCAACTGGCAGTTGACACTTGCCGCAAAACAGATGAAAAAAAGAATTAAAATCTTTTTGAAATGTCTAATAAATTTTCGCCAAAAGATAAAAGCCCTCGTCTATTTTGCATTTCAGCATTTTGTGACACTCGAAACAGGCAAAAAACATGCCAATCTGTTGTGTAGTATTGACTGCAAAACAAATATACCAGCGAGCAAACAAATTAATAAAGACAAAATGAAATGAATCGCTTCCATAAGAAGGAAGACCTGCCTCGCCTCGCCTCATCTCACCTCTCCTCTTCTTTATCTCTCACGGTATCCGCGTGGCGTCATATGTGCGGGTTCGCAATGGTGGTGTCACGGAAAATTTGTGTTTTTCAATTAAATTTAACCAATATATAGTGGTGCACAATGGGGTTGAATAGTGATAAATTATATCGCTTGAAATTCGAAAAACTAATGGGTTAAAGTGGACAGGCAGACAGGAGCGATGGACAGAGAGACAGACGGTTCGATTTTTCCAAATTTGAAAGTGGAGCAAAAACGGAAAAAATCGCACCCTCTAAAACAGGGATTTTTAAAAAAGGTACCCACTTAATTACATAGACAACTAACACAAACAGATATTTAAAAAAATATTTTTATACCCTCCACCTCCACTTTGTCATTCCGTTTCTAACACCTTGAAATATCGACCTGAGACCCTATAAAGTATATATATTCTTGATCGCCATAAAATTCTAAGTCGATCTAGCCATGTCCGTCCGTCTGTTGAAAGCACGTTAGCATCTAAACGAAAGGAGCTAGGACGTCCACATTTTCCATAAATGCGTCTTGTAGTCGTAAATCGGTTGGGATCGAAACTGGGCGAAATAGGCCCAAAAGGAAATTTTTTTCCCTCACAAGGACTAAAAATACCCATAATAACCCCTAATATTTTAGAGTACTTGAAATTTCTTTTTCCAATATTTTATCTTGTAGTTATTTGATATTGTATGCGCATTCCTTCTATAACAAAAACGTGCACCATAAAGTGATTTTTATTCGTAGGGGTTGAAATGGGGCAAAAAGGGATAAAAATGGTACATATCAAACAACAACAGCTAGAAACACGAAATTCGGTGTGTACATTCCTCAAATTGAGTAGATACATAATATAAAAGTATTTTCCAAATTCGTACTTTTAAGGGGTAAAATGGGAATAGAGGGATACCAATCAAACTGCTGCAACTAGAATAATGAAATTCGTTGTATACATTACTCTGAACGCGTAGACACGTAAAATAAAGGGATTTTTCGAAATTCGTACTTTTTGGGGTTAAAATGAAAATAGGGGATAAAAATAGTACCAACCAAATTAATACAGAGAGCGGCATGAAATTCGGAGTATACATTCCCCTGACAGCGTAGACACGAAAAATAAAAGTCTTTTTTTCCAAATTCGTACTTTTAAGGGGTAAAATGGGAGTATAGGGATAAAAATAGTACCAACCAAACGGCTACAGCTAGAATGATGAATTTCGGCGTGTACATCCCTCTAATTGTTTAGACACGTAAAATAAAGAGATTTTAGAAAATCGTACTTTTAAGGGGGTAAATGGAAAAAGGGGATTAAACTAGTACCAACCAAATGGCCGCAGCTAGAATCATGTATTTTGGTATATACATTAGAGCGTACCAGGTTACAAGTAAAAAAAAAAAAGTTCGCCGTACACCTTCGAATATGAAGTATTATTGAAAGGTAGTTTCAAAAAAATTTTTTTTATTTTTTTATGCCGAACGTAGGGGTCGCGCTTTTACATTTTTCTATATAACTTCTGCATTTATTAACGGATTTTAAAGTGTGATACATCGATGTTTTTGTCCGATTTTTTTGTCTTTGAAGTCATTGAGCTCAAACATGATTCATGATTTTATGCGAGCTTTAATTTTCGATTATTAGAGTGGTACATTAGGGTAGTAGCAACTGAGAAATGATGGGTAAGTACCAGAAGGGGGTGCTTGAGCTCAATGACTTCAAAGACAAAAAAATCGGCCTCGTCGAGACAAAAACATCGATGTATCACACTTTAAAATCCGTTTATAAATACAAGTTATATAGAAAAATGTAAAAGCGCGACCCCTACGTTCGGCATAAAAAAAATAAAATTTTTTTTTTTGAAACTACCTTTCAATAATACTTCATATTCGAAGGTGTACGGCGAACTTTTTTTTTGAGGTACGCCCTAATATACATTCCTCTGACAGCATAGACACCAAAATAAAAAGATTTTTCGAAATTCGTACTTTTTACTTTCACGGCAATGGTTGAATCATGATGTTAGGTTATTGTGCACTATGTACGCAAGATAATGGATTTTCAAAATTTGTACTTTTGAAATTAAAATAAAATGAAATACAACCAACTGTAGCACATACTATCCACCAATATTTATGGTATTTAAGCTTTTTTGAAAATATAAACATAAGAATATTTATTTTTTGAATTGACTTGAAGTATTATTTCTATATATATATACTGTAAACGTATCGGTAGCCTTGCCTTATAAGCGTAGCTGAAAATAATAAAAATATTATATTTATTTATAAAATTATTCTTTTTTCAATATTTGTATTTGTTTTGGTTCGGCTATATTAAGAAAAATATTTTCCTGTAATACTACTACACTTCTACGAAAATCGACAGCCTCTGTGGAGTGCAATCCATGGTGGAGTGTTTATAAAGTTCAGCCCGGCCTTTAAAGTACAAATTTTGAAAATTATACCCTTTTCTCGTGCATATACAGCCAGAGCCAAGTATTTACCGAATTTCATTATTGTAGCTGCAGATTAATGTTTAAATTTCAAGAAAAAACAGTTAACGTTACGCTTCTATGCAGCCAGAGGAATATCCTAATCGATTTTTAAGATCTTAGCAGCATACATTTGGCCGGTACCAATTTTATCCGTTTTCCTCGGATTTGTCCTAAAAAATTGAGAAAATTCATTTTATATTGGGCGTTTAACCAGTCCGGGGAATGTACGCATCGAATTTTTAGATTTTAGCATCCATCCATTTAGCCGATTCCATTTTTATACCTTTTCATTATTTTGGCCATTTAAAGTACAAATTTTGAAAAATCTTTGTACTTTTCGTGTATACAGAGTAAAGCCGAGTATAGGCCGCATTTCAATATTATTCAATATTACTACTGTATGCATTTGATTGGTACCTTTTTTATCCCCTTTGGTCCCTTTTCCCTCTTGAATGTACATTATTCGAAAAATTCGTCTGTATTGCGCGACTAGAGAAATGTCACACCAATTTTTTTGATTTCTCCTTCAGCCGTTTGGTTTGTACCTTTTTATCCCCTTTTTCCTATATTGGCCCTTTAAAGTACAAATTTGAAAAATCCTTTAAATTTTGCACATTCATTCACATAATTTCATGCTTCTAGCTATTGTTCTTTGATTGGTACCTTTTTTATCCCCCTTTTTGAATCACTTTATGGTGGGCGTTCACGCTATTCATTTAATAAATAAGAATATTCATCCCCCCATTTATCCACTTTTTTGGCCCTGATCTCTCCCATTGTGCCACACATAATACTCTTGATGGTGCCGATGATCTTCATCGCCTGCTTTCCTTGTTGTTGTTTTTCATTTCGTGCAATCTGTGCTCCAAATATGAAATGATAATCACATGCATGAGTGTACCGCGCCGCCGCCCATTTGTTTTTGTTTTTTTTTTTTTAATCATGTTCCATGTTTTTTAATGCATTTATCTTTTTTATGGCGGCTTTCTTAATTCTTATGAAAATTATAAATTCCTGGGGTTTATGGTGCAGGCAGCATAATGTGACTGCGAGTAGGTTGCATGCGTGTCTCTGTGTGTGAGAGAGTGTGTGCGGCATGGCGAGCAGTGTCATCCAATTTGGCAGAGTGCCCACTATGGCTGATGATTAATTTTTCACGATTCATTCAAAGAAACAGCAACCGAAGCCATCAACACGGAGGTGGCGGCAGCAGCGGCGGCGGCGGCGACTGCCTAGAGTGAAGCATTTTTGAAATTTTAAGCATTTTTATGCCACATTTGTTTTCCGCTGTCTCCGATGCTGCTGCCGCCTCAGCTTCGGCTTCAGCTGCTGTTACCGGTTGTCGATGCCGGTGCGAGTGTCATTGTCGGTGGGTGATTGCTGGCCTGACTGATCGAATGGCCAAATGATTAGTAAATCGTTGGCCGTTTGCTGCAGCGCTAGTTTTTGTTTGTTTGTTTTGACATTTTGCTCATTCCTCATGGGATTGTGAACGTGCGGAATTTTTGCGGTGGTGGGTTGATAAGACGTTGTGTCTCACTTTTTTCGTTTTTTTCTATTTGATTCTGTTCATCTGTCATGCGAAAAATCGCCACACATCTCTTTTTAAAGACCGCAGAGCAGAGCTGATCATTCAAACCATGCAAAACCACATGGGTTGCTAAATGATTCACGTTAAAGTTATTAAACACTTGACTGAGATGCGAAAAGCATGTGATGTGTGTGCTTGTTTTTTGATTTGGGTTTTTGTTTTTTTTTTCTGTTTCATTCCCATATTTGTTGGCGCAACGAAAATGTAATCAGGATATTTAATTAAATTTAAATTTGGTAGATGATAAACACACACATGTATATGTAAATGAATAACTAGGTCATGTGTTAACCACGAGACCAAAGGTCCAAAAACAATATAAAATACAATTTATTGTGCTGGATAATGGTAGTTTCCCCGATAACGATTTATTCGGCGAAGCCGTGTTTGGTCTAAGCACGGTTTAGTGATTCAAAATAGTGTTTAAACATTCTCCATCCCTTGCATTTGGTAACTGTAGAAAGATTATTTTTGAATATTTCTCTTACATCGATTTCTTTTTAATTTTCATTTCCATTTTCACAAAAACTATAAATTTTTATATGTTGTTGCTCCTGTAATTCAAATATTATATATCATAAAAAATATAATTACCATGAAAATATTTATTTATTGCCCAAATATTGAAAATATTCCTTTAAAAATTCTAATGAAAGGGGTCGGACTTATAATTCGTGAACAGCAACATCAATTTATTCAAAATTTACTTAACGTCTTGAATTGCAGATTTATTGTTCACCAGTGATATCGATCAAAATAATCGTTGTATAAAAACAAAAAATTCCTTTTGAAGTTCGAATAAGAATTGACGGAGTTATGGCTCATTTTATCCGAAATATTAAAATAAAGTTCTATTCGAACCTTTTTGCACCTATATTTTATAAGAATGCTAATTTATTTATAAATGACATTCGAATATCTCACGAAATAGATTTGTATCACAATATTTATTCAAAAAAGGATTCATTAATCTGAAGGTAAGATTTAATATTGACCAGAGATATTTGACAAGACTATTTGACCCTAAATAAAACCTGGTAAACTAAGACTGGAGTGTGGTTTTAAGTCAGGAAGCAATGTCAAATTGGGCGAATCGATCTGAACGGAGGGAGTCCATCTATTTGTAATCGTCTGTGATATTTTGTGATTTTTACTGCTTGATAATTGTAATTGAATAATTTGTGTTTTTTTGTACTAAAACCCTAAAATTGATCAACGAAATCGGTTGAAATATTGCTAATCAAAAATAAGAAAATAATAAAGTACTGTCTTTAATTTTACTGTTCGAAAAAAACAGACCTCAAGCCGAACAAACAACAAAACTCAACAACTAAAAGGTCAATTTTGCATTTTTAACTAGGTTTATAAAATCATATTTTATGGATGTCGAAAAATTGATATTTACACCACTTTGTGACCTAAATGCTCCTGAAACACCACCAAAATCATGTTTTTCCCGTGTAATTTTTTTCAGTAGCATTTATGTCCAAAAATCATTTCTGCAGTAATATATACATTCCAATTTTCAGCCTTCTAGCTCAAAGAACACTATTGCCACGCCCAATCCGCCCACAAATAAAAAATCCAAATTTCTGCATCAAATTGATCTTTATCGTGGTCAGTTATATCTATGTACCAATTTTCAGCCTACCACCGCTCAAAAACACTTTTGCCACGCCCACTCCGCCCACAAAACGAAAATCCAAATTTCGGCAGCATATTTATCATTCTCGTGGTCAGTAATATATATTTACCAAATCAAATTTGTAAAACAAAAATATTTGCTGTTGACTTTTTGTACTTAGCCTCAATAACCATAAATTTGTTTTACACTGAAAAATAATTAATAATTAACAAGGCTAAGTCCAATATTTTTAGCATAAAAATAATTTTTCAAAATTTGTTTTCATACACAAATTGATATTGTTGGTGAGCATTTAATTTTTTTATTTTGAGTGAAATTTTAAATTTTATTCAATTATTTCTTATTTCTTAAAGAAAAATAGCACTAATATCTAATAATATTATAATAATCGTTGTTAGTTTGCTTCTTGCAATGTACATAATTTGTCTTCCATATTAGATTGGATATTGGAAATGAACAATTAAGAAAACAATTTTTTAATATGGAAATAATTTCAGAAAAATCCCCAAAATTAGGATTCTTTATTAATAGTCCATGAAAATGTCAACAACTCAATATTCAATAGTAGCTTTGCTAATCCATGTATTGCAATGATTTTTAGAATCCATTTGGCTTTATTACTATAAATTGGATACTGGAAATGAAAAATTAATAAATAGGATTCTTTATTACAACCAATCCAAGAATTTCTAGAATATGGAAAAAATTGCCAAAATTTGTAAGCTTTAATAATTTGCAATTAAAGTACCAAAATAAAAATAGAAGAATTACGATTTTTATGAAATCCATTCCCAAATTCCTAAAATATAGAAACAATTCATCAAAGTTGGTTTTAAAAATAAAATATTTAAAACTCAATATTCAATATAATATAATATGCATGCCTATTGTCGTAAATTGCATAACAAAGGATAGGAATTATATGAGATCAATATCATAGAACCTAAAATGGGGAAAAATGTCGTCGAAATTTGTTTTTAGTAATTTTCTGTGTTAATATTAAAAAATCAATATTCAATAAAATCATTGCTAATAGGCAGAGTATAATGAAATGTTGCTTCATTTTAAGTAATGCAAAATTAAGTTAATCCCAGAATTACCAAAATAAAAAAACAAATCTCAAAAATTGTGATTTTTCTACTAATTATCAGATTCTGGAAACTGTAAATAAAAATAGACTTTTTGTGAAAACATTTTCAGAATTCCTAAAATATTGATAAAATCCACAAAAGTGAGATTTTTCTAATTTTCCCTGAAAATTTAAAAAGCAACCGAACCAAATAAATGTTACACACTTCTTTTAAAACACTTTGTTTTCTGTCTAAAAAACAAAAACAAATTATCTCGAACCTGAGTAAGTAGTTACAACAAAAACTATAATTTAAAAAGAACTCAATATTCAATATAATTTTCGGTAACCGACAATATTTGCAAAAATTCCTAAATAGAGAGAAAAAAATCTCCAAAATCTCCAAAATTCTGGAAATTGGAATTTAAAATGTTTATGAAAATAAATAAAATAGGAAAAAAATTCCCATAATTAAGATTCTTTTCGTGAACATGTTAAATTCGTAAAATTCCAAGGCAGCGTTCGCTAATCGAAAGAGTGCTATAACATTCAGCACCCATGGTGGAGTTGATAATGAAAATTGAAAAAAAAAAATAATTTTCATGAAAACGTGCCCATAATTCCTTAAATAGGAGAAATAAATCCCCAAAACTTGTATATTTATCCATATTACGAAATTCGAATTCCTGAAGTCGAAAATTACGAAATATAATTTTTGTAACAACAATTACAGAATTCCTAAAATAGGGGGGGGGGGGGGGCGGTAATTCTTAAAAATGCGATTATGTCAATTTTCCCTGAAATTGTAAGAACTTAATAATCGATATCATTTTCGCTATTCGACAATAATTCCAGAAATAGGGGAAAAATCTCCAAATTGCGGAATTTTCTAATATTTTAATTCTGGAGATAAAAAACAACAATCCCTGAATTCCTAAGAAAGGAAAAAATCATCAAATAGGATTTTTGAACATCTTAATGTTTCATGCAACTTTTGCTAATCCAAATTGTACTATAAAATGTTTTAACCGTCGTGGGTTTGATACTGAAAAATTAACTTTTATGAAAACAATCCCATAATTCCTAAACTGGAGACACGGGTCCCCAAAGTGGGGAATTTTACTCAGTTATTAGTTAAATTTTGTTTCCAGAAATTGAGAATTAAGAAATAGGATTTATTTAAATAATCCCAGAATTCCTAAAATAGGTGAAAAAATTCCCAACTTTGCAATTTTTACTCATTTTCCTTCAGCTTCAATAATACCGATTTTCCATAAACAATATCTGACCTTGGCACACTTTCGTTCTCAACAAATACCAAAAAATAAATTTTCTTCTTCGAAAAAGTTTTCCTCATTTTGAGAATCTTCTTTCCGGTGACTCGTCGCTGCTGCAGTGCAACTTTCTAGAATTTGGAAATTATTATTCAAAAAACTTTAGGCAGAATTTTTCGTTCTCTTCCGCTAAAGAGTTAAAACACACAAATTTTCCAAAGATAACATTTTAATGTATGTTAAGGGGGAGTACTTTTGAAAAACTTTGAACGAACACATGTCGTTGTTTTTGGCATTTCATTTCGAGGATAACTGACATACATTGCAAATAATGAATCCCAAATGATCGGCCATATCGACGACAACAACATGACAAGAGTGCGGTGAATAACAAACAACGTACAACAACACCACCCACTATCAGCCACCAACCACCTCCTACTCAACCTCAACATGAAGCATGAAATTGCATGAAGTTCTGTGGAAAATCGACAAAAAGCAAGAAATATTTTCGTTATCATTGTTTTCGAGGTTGACAAATAATTTATTCTCAGCGTTTTTATTTTGTTTTCTTTTTTCGTGGAAAATTTCTTTCCGCAATTCTTTGCTAGGATTTGTGTGACACAGAAGCAGCGGCACCACCAACACCAATACTACGCCATAACACAGTGAATGCTAGTGTACATTGTTTATTTGCACCGTGTGTATGTATGTATATGTATGCACTATGATTGTATTTCTAGATACAATCACACACGCAAAGAACTCGTAAAAATTCTGAAAATAATGTATTTATGCAGAAAATATTGAAAGCGGCAAAAAAACGCAGAAAAATATGTCAATATTATGACAGTTGACATAGTTTTGCTTGGAGCGTGTGTTGGGTATTGGTTGGATTCTTTTCATTTCGTTTTGGATTTTTTGTCCACCTAAAGGTTTCCTGTTACAAATACTTGTGTATATCCTTGCATAAATTGAAGTGTAGTTGTTTTTCGATTTTTCTCGAAATTCGCTACAATTTAGAGGACTTGGAGGTTAGGCCGGTTCAAGCAGTTGATATTGTGTGCAACTATTATAAGTGCTTTATTGTTAGGCTTGTTCGAGAATTTTAAAGGACGTCTGTGAGTGAAGGAATAGAGAGAAAGCATCCTAGTTATATAGGATCTGTGAAAAATCATGTTTTCATTTGTCATTGTCAAGAACACAGCCTCATATTTAAGCAGTTCGAAAATGAGGATATCAGGAAGAGATCTCAAGAAATTACATGACAGCTGGAAAAAAATAAAACAAACTCCAAACTCATGTATTTAGTATGCAAATGGGTCCATATTCATAAAAATATATTAGCCAAAATATAAAGGTCACCTAAAGAAAGTGAGACAATTTTTATAACACCCTGAGACAATTTTATATTTTTTATTGGAACTGAATGAGACCATATATAGGCTGGGCCATTTAAAATTTTATTAAAATTTGAACTACCGATTACTTTGACTTTGAAAAGAAAATTAAAATTCATTTTTATTTTTATTTTCAGGCTTATGTTGGACATTTCCAAATTTGGGACGCCACACATTGTCACGGCTGCGGCCAAAATCGAGAAAAAAATTGTTTAAGAATTTTACAAATCATTTAGTGCAATTTAGTAGAAAACAGTCTAGACAAGAAAACTTCAAAAGAATTTTGAAAATAAGTTATTTTTGTGGCAGCTATGATAGGTCAAAGTACGACTTTTAGTTAAATATTTTAAAATCAATAATTCCATAACAAAATAGTCAATATTAAAATGTCTCAGTTATAATGAAGTATTGAACATATAAAAAAACCTTCTTTACATAGTTCATAGGGCTCATTGTAATGAAGAAAAAGTACTTGTTGAATTATATATTATATTGTATAAGCAAGTACTTTCTAAACATCTAAGGCATCTTTGAAAGTAATATTTTAATATAATTTCTGACTTTCGAAGCTTGTAAAAGAAATATATATTATTTTATATCTCCAATTTTTATTTTGAATAAGGTTGCACGTATTTCAAATCAAAAAATACCTGCTAATGAGGTGTGCAAAATATTTTTTATCGCACAAGCCCATGACAAAAATGTGTATAAAAACCACGGTATATATGATTGAAGCTACACCAGGCTTACAACAAAGTGACGCAACCAGTAATCATGACATGTAAAAGGAGTATTCCTGTAAGGAAACACCAAATATAAATCGAAATGGGGTTATATGTCGACATGCAGAAGACTGGATATGGTTGGAGTAATGCAGTGAATACGACTAGAAGATTTGTTTGCCAATATCGACAATTCACCGACATTACTGGAAACTGACCCTAAAAATTAATAGAAAATGTTACTATTCCAGGTGGCTACACAACAAATATGATATTAATTCACCATTCAGATTTAATAAGCAACTCAATAAATGTAAATGGAATCCCTATCGAAGAAGGCATGAAGCCTTGAAAATATTCCGAAAATGGAAGTGTCATTCAAGAAAAAAATATGAATTAATTACAATAACGATTTAATTGAAATAATGGTCATCCAAGCCGAAGCAAATCTGAATGTACATACATCAGTAGAATCACTTATGAAAATTTAAGTCTAATTATCGCAAGAAAATTGTCATATCAAAAACCAAATTGATGAAATGGAATTGAAACTGGACTAAAATAAATCTTAAAGCAAATATTTAAAACATTATTTTTTAATTTTTTTCTGTAAACCTCTTTTTTTAATTCTAAATTCTCAAACCAAATTTTCCCAAAAACTAATCAGATGGGAAGCTATCTGTGTTGTTTCTATTATTTCTGTTATATTTGGTTCATAATGTTATGTTATATAAAGGGTGATTTTTTAAGAGCTTGATAACTTTAAAAAAAAAAAAAACGCATAAAATTTGCAAAATCTCATCGGTTCTTTATTTGAAACGTTAGATTGGTCCATGACATTTACTTTTTGAAGATAATTTCATTTAAATGTTGACCGCGGCTGCGTCTTAGGTGGTCCATTCGGAAAGTCCAATTTTGGGCAACTTTTTCGAGCATTTCGGCCGGAATAGCCCGAATTTCTTCGGAAATGTTGTCTTCCAAAGCTGGAATAGTTGCTGGCTTATTTCTGTAGACTTTAGACTTGACGTAGCCCCACAAAAAATAGTCTAAAGGCGTCAAATCGCATGATCTTGGTGGCCAACTTACCGGTCCATTTCTTGAGATGAATTGTTCTCCGAAGTTTTCCCTCAAAATGGCCATAGAATCGCGAGCTGTGTGGCATGTAGCGCCATCTTGTTGAAACCACATGTCAACCAAGTTCAGTTCTTCCATTTTGGGCAAAAAAAAGTTGGATATCATCTCACGGTAGCGCTCACCATTCACAGTTACGTTACGATTCGCATCATCTTTGAAGAAGTACGGTCCAATGATGCCACCAGCCCATAAACCGCACCAAACTGTGACTTTTTCTGGATGCATTGGTAGCTCTTGCAATGCTTCTGGCTGATATTCACTCCAAAATCGACAATTCTGCCTATTTACGTACCCATTGAGCCAAAAATGAGCTTCGTCGCTGAACACAATTTCTTTCTTTCTGAACTTTCTTAACAGAGCACGCATTTTGATAATAAAATTCAATGATTTGCAAGCGTTGCTCGTTAGTAAGTCTATCCATGATGAAATGTCAAAGCATACTGAGCATCTTTCTCTTTGACACCATGTCTGAAATCCCACGTGATCTGTCAAATACTAATGCATGAAAATCCTAACCTCAAAAAAATCACTCTTTATAATATGTTAATATAATATATATATAAAGGGTGATTTTTTAAGAGCTTGATAACTTTTTTTTTAAAAAAACGCATAAAATTTGCAAAATCTCATCGGTTCTTTATTTGAAACGTTAGATTCGTCCATGACATTTACTTTTTGAAGATAATTTCATTTAAATGTTGACCGCGGCTGCGTCTTAGGTGGTCCATTCGGAAAGTCCAATTTTGGGCAACTTTTTCGAGCATTTCGGCCGGAATAGCCCGAATTTCTTCGGAAATGTTGTCTTCCAAAGCTGGAATAGTTGCTGGCTTATTTCTGTAGACTTTAGACTTGACGTAGCCCCACAAAAAATAGTCTAAAGGCGTCAAATCGCATGATCTTGGTGGCCAACTTACCGGTCCATTTCTTGAGATGAATTGTTCTCCGAAGTTTTCCCTCAAAATGGCCATAGAATCGCGAGCTGTGTGGCATGTAGCGCCATCTTGTTGAAACCACATGTCAACCAAGTTCAGTTCTTCCATTTTTGGCAACAAAAAGTTTGTTAGCATCGAACGATAGCGATCGCCATTCACCGTAACGTTGCGTCCAACAGCATCTTTGAAAAAATACGGTCCAATGATTCCACCAGCGTACAAACCACACCAAACAGTGCATTTTTCGGGATGCATGGGCAGTTCTTGAACGGCTTCTGGTTGCTCTTCACTCCAAATGCGGCAATTTTGTTTATTTACGTAGCCATTCAACCATTCGAAATGAGCCTCATCGCTGAACAAAATTTGTCGATAAAACACATTTCGAACCGAACACTGATTTTGGTAATAAAATTCAATGATTTACAAGCGTTGCTCGTTAGTAAGTCTATTCATGATGAAATGTCAAAGCATACTGAGCATCTTTTTTTTTGACACCATGTCTGAAATCCCACGTGATCTGTCAAATACTAATGCATGAAAATCCTAACCTCAAAAAAATCACTCTTTATATACAACCCAATAAATCTGCTGCCAAAAATATTCAGAGCACATGGAAAACACATCTAAAATGATTTTAGAGTGATTTGGGATGATGCAATATACTGATGTAATTATTTTAAAACATCAAGGCCACAATTGTAATAAATTGTAACAAATGTATAGTTGGTCTGTTATGTTGTATGTCTTGTCATTTATTTTGATTTAACACCAAAGGTTGTGCTGAAGTCTTCAGCAGAACCCAAAATTAGCAAAAAGGCAAAGTGAGACCTTTATTGTTGCAGCTAAAAGTTGACTGCGCAGTTTCGATGGGCGCTACCCCATCTTTCAACTTTTAGCTGCAACAATAAAGGTCTCACTTTGCCTTTTTGCTAATTTTGGGTTCTGTTGAAGACTTCAGCACAACCTTTGGTCTTAAACCAAAATAAATGACAAGACAATTGTAACAAATAATTTTTTTTTGTAAAACTCAACCGGAATTGAAATAAATTATTTAAAGTAAGGTTAAAGTATTCCTGAAGACCTTTCAAGCAAGGTATAAAACTTTAAAATCGGATTGCGAAATACATTGATTTTAATATTTTATTTGATTTATTATTGTGGAAATTGCAATGTCCATAACTCTACAAAGAAAATTTTAAGATATTTTGCCTAAGACACGTAAAAAATCTTTTAAAAAGAAGATTATTTTCAGAAATTTTATGGAAAATCGGAGCGATGTGAATTTTTTTGGCCGGTTTGTCATAGAATGAATCATATATTGTGTGTTAACTATCTCAAATTTTTTCGAAATTTCATCCATAATCATATTTAGTTGCTATATAAGCATGAACCAAATTTCAAATTTCCACGATAATTCCTTCTAGTTTTGGCCACTCGTTGTATGAAACCGTGTCACTGTGCGGCACACGCTCGAAAAAAATTGGGAAATATTAAATTCACAAAGTAGTGAATTTTTAACGCAAACTGTAAGAAATTTACGTGGAAATTTTTCAAGAAGAGATCGGCCTTCAGTTCAGCCTTCATGAAGCTCATTTTCGCCTCGGTGGCTATGTCAATAAGCAAAATTGCACCATATGGAGTTCAAAGAACCCACTCGTGACTATTGAGAAGCCAATGCACCCACAACGAGTCACTGTTTGGTGTGGATTTTGAGCCATGAACTGAAAAATTGGGTTGATCGGTACTGCCTAGCCAGTCGTGGTAGTCATATGAATGATATTGTGTTCCACTATTAAATGACAAAGTTCAACCTTTCAAATAAAACCAAAAATTTGAAAAAATCTGTGCAGCCGATTCTAATTTAAAATTTCAAGTGACCCACACTATTAATGAAACTATTTTTTTGGCTTTTGTGAAAATTTCCCTTTTTAGGCTTTTAATTTACAAAATATAGATGTTTCAATAATTTATTTTGGTACTTCTGCGAGCCATAAAAGATATGGGTATCAAGCAAAAGTGAAGAATATCTGTTAAAAATAATTTAATTTTAGTCTATCTGTTTGTATCACTTTACAATTAACAAACATTTCAAATTTTCCCTCATTAAAAATTAAAATATGCTTAAACTAAATTACTAAGGGGGAAATGTTTAAATGTTTGTAAATGCCAAACTAACACAGACAGAAGCCTGAAATAAAAAGTATTTTTAGCAGATATTCTTGTCTTTCATTTGATACGTATAACGTATTAAAATTATGCAAATAAATTATTATTTCACGGCCCAGAAATCATGTGATAGTGATAGTGTGCAGCCAAGTAATAAATGCGACGATGCCATTTGTAAATAAATTTTTTGAATATACCTGTCTGCATTTTCACAATGAATACTCTAAGTGAAAATATTTACGGGAGCGCCCAAAAGTATGCAATATTTTCCGCTGATAACAATATGCAGCAAACAATTTTGTAGAAAGGTATATGAGTCATTCCATATCAAGCGGTACGATTTTTGACCTCGATAGCTGCGCTGCGAAAGTTTGTGTATGACTTCTTCTCATAAAAATATTGTATACGCTTTTTTCGAAAAAAATAGTTGTTTTTCTCAATTTATGACCAATTTTATAGTGAAAAATTGTGATTTTTTCAAATAGGCGTATTCATTCAATCCTCTCCTGTAACTCCTAAAATACTAGACCGATTTTAATCTGCCATACCTTGTTTTGAAGGTAATTTTAATTACATTTAAAATTCTGAAGTGATTTGTTACGGCCGGAATAGATTTTTAAGGTTTTTACAATTTAAAAGAAATAAAAAATATAAAAAATTAAAAGAAATAAAATTGATCAAAAATGGATAATAAAACAGTCTCATAAAAATATTGTATATGCTTTTTTTCGAAAAAAAAGTTGCTTTTCTCGATTTATGACCAATTTTATAATGAAAAATTATGATTTTTTTCAAATAGGCGTATTCATTCAATCCTCTCCTGTAACTCCTAAATTACTTGACCGATTTCTATGTGACATACCTTGTTTTGAAGGTAATTTTAATTACATTTAAAATTCTGAAGTGATGTGTTATGGCCGGAATAGAATTTTTAAGGTTTTTACAATTTAAAAGAAATAAAATTGGTAATTGATAAAAATTGTATAATAAAACAGTTTATTTTGGGAAAAAAATCCTTTGTCATGCGTGACAAGAAGGTCCATAACTTCTACATTTTTCCATAGATTTTATCCAACTAGGATTTGTATTTACTTATAGTAAAAATATATTTATTACATATAAAAATATTTATAAGAAATTAAAAATCATAACTTTTTAAAAAATCTTCTGATTTTTCAAAGATGTCAAAGTCATAACTTCTACATTTATTCATAGATAGTGCCTATATCAAGAATCTATATTTTCTTCGATATAATTTTAAATGTTTCAAAATAAAACAAATTATTTTCTCTGATTTTTATAGATTTTTCCGTGCCAAAAAAAAATAATAAAAAATAAACATTTTTGAAATTTTTAGAATTCGTGCACAAAAAATAAAAAAATATTTTTGATTTTTTTTTTTGAATTTTATAACTTATCCATAAAAATATTTTTTAATACAAAATATATTTCCCATTTTTTCTATTTTTTTATAGTTTTTTATTGTGCCAGTAGAAAAAATAATTATTTCGGAAAAAATAAAATTTTCTCATATTTTAGGGACTGTTTCCAAACCATTATTATTATTATGTGAAAATGATATTCGCAGCATTTGTAGTCATCATAGTTAGCTTTAATTGATACAAGCGCGTGTGATCGGACCTATATTTCCAAAATGACAGACCAAGTATTAAAGGTACTTTCGATGAAAATTGGTATTTTATTAAAAATTAAAGGAAATCAAAATTCAAAAAATTTTAATATCGTTTTTCCGATTTTTTCTATTTTTTACATATATTTTTGTAACATTAAAAAGTTACATTTAAAAAATCGAATTATTTGTACAATTTGTGGAGGTTATTCCTAAAGCAAATATTTACGACAGCACCAAAAAGTATGCAATATTTTCCGCTGAGAACACTATGCAACACATTTTTGGAGGTTATTCCTAAACGACAGCTCCAAAAAGTATGCAATATTTTCCGCTAAGAACGCTATGCAACAAAAAGTGTAATAAATTTCGAATTTAGAAAGAAAAACTACATCAGAAAATGTCAGACTTTGCTCTTTGGCAAAATTTTTGTTCATTGCGTAATTAATCTTGAACTCTTTGTCGTCTCTACCATAAGAAATATTCTATAATATTAATAAATTTAAATTAAATTGATTTTTTCTGAAATTATCAAGTCACGGAAATACAATCAAAGAGAATATATTTTCTTTTCTTTACAATACAATATAAACAAAGTACACCTCCTCATTACCGGTATTTATTTATTGAATTAACAATAAAAAACGCAAATTAAATTAATTGTAGCTTGTATAGGCAGCTTAATGAAAAGAGAAAACTCTGTGTGTAAGACCACATTTTCATTAGCAATTTTCCGCGCAGAAGATACTCGATTAATTAAAGTTTGCATTTTATTTCCCTGCAGCGGCAGGCGGCAGACAGCCAGCCACACAGAGAAATGAGTCATTCATTCATGCATTGAATTGACAAGAAAATAAAATTACTTTTTGCATGTGAGTTGTTTTTTTCGATTTTTTTCTTTTTTGTTTGTTTGTTGTTGTTAAAAACGAAATTGGGTTAATTGATTCTTCACATGATGCAGTTGCGCGTGATGATGATGATAAAGATAATGATGATGATATTGTTGATGTTGATGGCACCAAATGCAATTTATCATGAGATCTTGAAAAACATGCGAATATATTTAGCCAACTCGTTATGTGTGTATGTAGGTCTGTAGTTTGTGCCATTCTAAACATATGCAAATACAGAACTTTAAATAAATAATGGCAGTTTGTCAAACTAATGAAGGAATGAGAGAAAAAAAACGCGAAAATAGAAATCGATTTTAAATTTGGGGAATTTCATGTGAGAAAAAGTTTCAGTTGGCAACTAACAAAAAAAAAAAACAGAAATTAAATTTGGGGAATTGTGTGAAAATTGCAATCATTTGAAATATGTAGTCGAGCTGGTTAGATTAAATGTTTGTTGCATATTTCTCTTGGGCATAGAGCTCAATCGCTTGACATAATCCATAAACCGTGTGGTTCCCTGTTAGACATGCCAAAAAACGGACGGAGCCAACTATATGATACCATATGCTTTCAATCCCATTATAAACTTTTTATTACAAACATCGTACAGTGGTCTAGACTCAATTTCTATCGGTAAAAAATGCTATCACTTTTGATCTTGTAAACATTTTTGAATTTTGAGAAAAACTGAAATTAAAATTACATTTACCTGTTTTTATATTAGGAGATATTAACACTGACAATCGGGCAATGGCGCAATCGGAAGTATTTTAGAAATAAGCTTAAAGTTGACTTATTTTGTAATT
Source organism: Polietes domitor (assembly GCA_947397865.1). Lineage (NCBI taxonomy): Eukaryota > Metazoa > Arthropoda > Insecta > Diptera > Muscidae > Polietes > Polietes domitor. The sequence continues at coordinate 130,670,762 of OX377622.1, forward strand.
TTTCGATTTCAGGAAAAGTAACATATTTATTTTTACGTTTTTTAACCCTCATTCTGTATTGTGAACAATTTTATTAACTCAGCGTATGTGGCATACATTTAGTAATATCGCCATGAAATTTCTTGACACATAACTTTTACATATTTTTAGCAGCATTGTAAAAATTGCTATTGTGGCTCCATCAGAAGCTCCCCAATAAAAAAGTAACGAATAAAAAAGTATAGAAATGTCGCTGTGAGTCTCCAATACACACAGGATAGCCTGTCGAAGAAACCAGAAGTAAGCGATAGAGGCTATTGTTTTCTAAATTCTTCTCACATATTTTATATATTTTGACGCCTGAAATGTATTTCCTTGTGCATTTATAAAATATATTTAATTTCAACAAATATTATTTTTTTGTCAATAATAAATTAAAATCTAAAAAACAATTTCATGGGATCACGAATCGAAAAATACTGTATTTTCCAAATAAATATATTTTTTAAAATTTCACAAATTTCTAAGGATTTGTTTATTTCTTAAGGATTTATTAATTCACTTGCATTTCTAATGACAAAAGACAACCAAAATATACAAAAAATACAGTCTTACGGTTTCTTCTAAAATTTTCAATTGGAGGGAGATATCACGTATTTGTTTTTGGCAGCTGAAAGCAAACATATTGGGCTACTTCTATGAAAAAATAATTAAAATGTCTAAAAAAGAAATTTTTTAAATTTAAATAAATTTTTATAAATCCACAAGGAAATATCTATCAAACGTATCTTCGCGCATCAAAAAACCTTAACTGTGTCAGAAGCTATGGAATTTAGAAAACAGTAGTCCGTAACGCTCACGCCAAATTTCCCCGCCCTGTTGCGCGAAAAAATCGCAAGAGCGCCACAAGAAAATGGGGGACAAATTTTAACTTTTGATTCGTTTCGCAGAGAATCCCACATACATATATGAAAATTAGAAATATATGATGATTTGACCTTTCATGTTAAATTGGAGGTAGCATGGTTATGGGCGGATTAAAAAAACTTAATATTTATTTAATAATATGTGCGCGATTCGATGAAGGAACTAGATCGATTCCTTCGAATTTTGTCGCTGCTTGTATGGAAATATTTCACCGTTTGCCGTATTTTTGTATAATCAACCCTTCAGTAAATATTATATTCAATTGGGGCACGGAATTATCTTTTATTAAAGAATAGATATCTATTTTATTAAAGAATAGATATTATTATTATTATCGCGAATCAATCTTGGATTCTCTTCACTCCAAATACGGCATTTTGTATATTTTTGTATATTTTCTGTTATATTTTTTTCGAAATTAATAAATTAATTAATAAATATTTAAATCACTTTAAATATAAATATCTAATTTGAAACAAGTAACAACGGCATTAAGTTCGGACGGGCCGAACTTTTTATACTCACCACCACGGATTGCATTCCACAGAGGCTGTCGGTTTTTCGTAGAAGTGCAGTAATATTACAGGAAAATATAAATGTTTTTAATATAGCCAAACCAAAACAAATACAAATATTGAAAAAATAATTTTATAAATAAATATAATATTTTTATTATTTCAAACCACGCTTATAAGCTAAAGCTACCGATACGTTTACACTATATATATCGAAATAATACTTCAAGTCAAAACATAAATATTCTTATATTTATATTTTCAAAAAAGCGTAATTACCATAAATATTGGTAGATAGTCGGTGCTACAGTTGGTTATATTTTCTTTCCATTTTAATTCCAAAAGTACAAATTTTGCAAATCCATTATCTAAAGCATATAGTGCAAAATAATCTATACTCATGATTCAACCAATTTTTACAGTAAAAGTAACAAGTACGAAAAATCTTTTTATTTTGCGTGTCTATGCAGTCAGAGGAATGTATACACCGAATTCAATGATTCTAGCTGCTGCCATTTGGTTGGTACCATTTTTATCCCATTTTACCCCCTTAAGAGTAAGACTTTCAAAAATCTCTTTATTGTACGTGTCTACGCAATTAGAGACACGCAATACGCAATTAGAGACGATTTTCATCATTCTAGCTGTAGTCATTGAGTTGGTACTATTTTTATCCCTCTGTACCCATTGTATCCCTTGAAAGTACGAATTTGGAAAAAAAACATTTTTTTTAAGTCTACGCAGTCAGAGGAATGTATACTCCGAATTTCATGACTCTAGCTGCGGTCATTTGGTTGGTACTATTTTTATCCCCTTTTTCCATGTTAACCCCGAAAAGTACGAATTTCGACAAATCCGTTTATTTTACGTGTCTACGTAATCTGAGGAATGTATACATCGAATTTCATTATTTTAGGTGCAGCCGTTTGTTTGGTACCATTTTTATCCCTCTATTCCCATTTTATCCCTAATTAGTACGAATTTGGAAAAAACAATTTCATATTATGTATCTACTCAATTAGATGAATGTTACCGAATTTCGTGTTTCTAGCTGTTGTCGTATAATATGTACCATTTTTATCCCTTTTTGCCCCATTTCACCCCCTACGAATAAAAATCGCTTTATCGTGCACGTTTTTGGTATAGGGAGACGTTAGTACAAGGAGACATATTGAAAAAATATGCTTAAATACTCTAAAATATTAGGGGTTATTATGGGTATTTTCAGTCCTTGTGAGGGAAAAATTTTTCCCTTTGGGCCGATTTCGCCCAGTTTCAACCCCAACCAATCTACGACTATAAGACGCATTTGCGGAAAATTTGGACGTCTTAGCTCCTTTCGCTTAGATGCTAGCGTGCTTTCAACAGACTGACATGGCTAGATCGTCTTAGAATTTTATGACGGTCAAGAATATATATACTTTATAGGGTCTCAGAACGATATTTCAAGGTTTTACAAACGGAATGACAAAGTTAGTATACCCCCATCCTGGAGGTGGAGGGTATACAAATATTTAAAAGCACTTGATAACAAATATTAAAATTGGCTCTCAGAGTCAATTTGTATGAAAGTATTTTCACAAAAATAGAATATTTGAAGTACATCAATAAAACAATTATTTTGTATTTTTTAAGCGAAAAAATTTAAAATGTTCAATTTAGATATAATTGTTTATTAAAAAAAATAAATTTTTTTCCCGAGCCACAATAAGAACCCGAGGACTTTTGGGTGCAAAGCGGACACCTTATGCTATTCGTAAATTATTATTGTCTTGTTTGTAAGTTGTTTAAAATAACTTGCTCGAAATAGGCACATTTGGATTTTGAGATGCGATTAGAATTTTTTTACTGAGTTGTTTATAATACCTTTTTCAAAATTTTTGCAAAAAATATGAGTTTTTAGTTGTCAGTCTTAGAAATCACAAAAAAAATATGCTGAAAATCCAATAAGTTCATTCATTCAATGAGTTAATCTACGACAATAATTTGGTCAAAAATCCAACATAAAATAAATTACACGAGAAAAAATGATTTTTTTTGATGTGTTTTCAGGACAGCTTGACCCAGAGACGAAGTATTTTGCAGATGATCATTAAACAATCCAATATGCATTTCTAGAAGATTTTTTTGTGACTTGGCCTAGTGTGTTTACGCCTATCGTAGAAATATTTTATTTATCTTTTGTGCTGAAATAAAATTGCGATTTTTTCCAAAAGGTGTGCCCTTCAATCGCTTGCAAGTCCTAAAATACTTGACATGTTTTATTATATTAATGTAATGTATTTTAAATTAAATACTCGTTGTTATATTGCTTACTGCGTTTCTATCAGTTTTTAAAAACTAATGAAGAAATTATCATTCTGTCGACCTTCTAATCTATTCACAAAATTTTTAGTTACTTTTACAAGAGGTATTTTGAAAAAAAAAAACTATTAAAATGGCGCCCATTATAAAAACGTATAAAGTTTAAGGATTGAAATTAAGTAAACTTAAAAAATCTTTTTGGGCTGTACCAAACTGCCTAAATATATAGTGAGTTGACAATAATTTGTGCAGACAACAGGACGACGCCTATTAATTTTTAACTGTTTATCCCCAGATGATGGTTGACGAAGGCTACCGAAATATTGGAAAAATAACCAGTTTTTTTCAGGGCCTCAAGCCCAAACCAATCAATAAGTAAATATATATTTTAAAATTATTCAAAACTACCATCAAAATAAGGTGTAGTACATTAATTAGTTCATGAGTTAACTAACTTTTTCCAGAAATCGATATAACACCAATTTTAAATTGCTCAGAAGCTTAAAAAAAATAATTTTCTTCTTACTGGGGATGAAACTGAATTGAATGAAGCTATTTTCTTGCAAATTTCCACCAAAATCGAAATCATTGTGTTAAGGTTGTTCCTTAAATCGTACAATTTAACATGGAATGTTTCATAGGTATTCTTAAATGTTTGCTTAGAACAATTTCAGTGAACTTGTAAGCATATACATATATATATACGTACATATATCTATATATATATAATGTTCAACATTTAACCTCCAATCTCAGTTATCACTAAGCTTGAACATGCTGCCAAAGCTGACGCCAACTAAATAATCTCACCCGCGCAGCTACTTTATTCCAAAAAGCACCAACTACCTCCCTCACCCCATAATTTTCCAACTGGCATTGCTGTGTTGTTTTTAGTGCAGAAATTTTGGCATAATGTTTCAATTTACTTTTGTGTGTGCTGTGTGTCCCCGTGTGCGTGCATGTGTGTATGTGTGCCATTTACAGTATGAGAAGTGCATTTGTGTGGCTCTTGTGATATGATTCATTTCCCTCAGAGAATGAGACGCAGAGCGAGCGAGAGAGAGGCAGAGACAACTTGGCGTTTTGTGCAATTGTCGTTGTCATTTGTGTTGTCGGGCAGGCATGTGTGTCAGTGCATTTTGGGGTTAATGTTCTTTTACAATTATCCCGAAGGGTTTTGTGGGTGTTCGTTTTTTTGTGCAAGTTTTTGAATTTACAAACGTCACTCTATTCATTTGAAATAGTCATGAGCAGATCTGCTGCACACACTTACAAATATCCAAATCACAACGCAGCAGAAAGGACTCGCACACACACACACATCCATGTATGTTTACACAGACATATGTAAAATTGTGTGTTTAATATTTAATGTCTAAATTTTGGCATTGGCTCAAAGTGTTCTGTGCCATATACACCATACATACATACGTATGTCTGTGCAAGTAAGTTAGTGTGTCCGTGCTGAGCATTTGCTGTGCATGTGGGTGAGTAATTTAAATATTTATTGCAGTGAAAAGATTTGAAGCAAAAAGTAGACAACAACTTTATGATCCACGAATGAATGAACGAATGGAAGTTCAAAAGTTCAGAGTAATCACAGCGCCCCAGGGGTGGTATAAGTTATATCGCCAGAGAACATTACTCATACGCACAGGGGGATGTGTTGAAAACAAACACTATGAGTCGAACAGGACAAACAAATGTTCGTATGATTCCAATTTTTCTGAAAATCTCACACTATATTCTTCTTTAAAAATATTTTATATATATATTCAGGAAAAAAATCTTAAAATTTTATTTGCTGAATTTGAATTTTGACAAAAAGTCATTGTAAACATTTTAGTAAAAAAATCCCAAATTTTCCCCACATTGGGAAATCAGATGTTTTTTCTTTACAAAAAGGCATATCTAGAAATTTTTCGTCATGAGAACATTTAGTAAAAAAAAATCCAAAATTGTGGAACACATTTTCCCCATTTGGGAATTCAATTTTTGTTTTTTTTTACAAAATTGCATATCTAGTACTTTTTTATCATTTTTAAGACACTCGTCTTCAATAAAGAGTCCTCGTCACCATTTTAGTAAAAAAATCCAAAATTTTGGAACACATTATCCCCACTTTAGGAATTCAGGTTTTTTTTGCAAAAATGCATATATACTAAAATTTTTATAATGTTTAAGTCATTCGTCATCAATAAAGGCATTGCGATCATTTTAGTAAAAAAAATCCCAAATTTTGGAACACTTTTTCCCCATTTAGGGAATAAATAGTATTTTTTCATAATTTTTCACGCATTCGTTATCAATAATGGCATTACAAACATTTTAGTAAAAAATACTTAAATTTTGATCATATTTTCCCCATTTTGGGAATTCCGATTTTTTTTAACAAAAAAGCATATCTATTAATTTCTTCATCATGTTTAAGGCATTCTTCATCAATAAAAGCATTGTTGACATTTAAGTAAAAAATCCCAAATTTTTCCCACTTTGGGAATTCAGATTTTTTTACAAAAATCGATATTTACTAATGTTTTCTATATTTTTAAGACATTGCGACCGTTTTAGTAAAAATCCCAAATCAAAATTTTCCCCACTTTGGGAATTCAGCGTTTTTGACAAAAATGCATATGAAGTATTTTTTCATCACTTTAAGGCAGGCGACCATTTTAGTAAAAAAAGAAACAAAATTTTGGAACACATTTTCCCCAATTCAGCTATTTTGACAAAAATCTATATCTACTAATTTGTTATCATTTTCAAGGCATTCGGTATCAATAAAGTCATTGTGAACATTTTGGTAACAAAATTCCAAATTTGTAACAAATTTTCCCCACTATGGGAATTTTTCTTTTTTGGCAAAAATGCATATTTAGTTTGTTTTTCATCATTTTAAAAGGCATTGCGACCATTTTAGTAAAAAATCCAAAATTTGGAAACAATTTTCCCCACTTTGGGAATTTAGTTTTTTTTGACAAAAATGCATAGTAATGTTTACCTTTATTTAAATCATTCGTAAAGGCAATGTGAGCATTTTAGAAAAAAAATCCAAAGTGTGGAACTTATTTTCCCCACTTTGGGAATTCAGTTATTTTTTCAGACAAATGTATATCTACCGTTTTCATCATTTTAGAGGCATTGCGTCAATTTTAGTAAAAAATCCCAACTTTTGGAACACATTTTCCCAAAATTTTTGGCAAAGATGGCAAAGAAGGCATTCGTCATCAATAAAGGCATTAAAACAATTTTAGTAAAAAACCTCAAATTTTAGAACACATTTTCCCCGCTTTGGGAATTCAGCTTTCTTGACAGAAATGCATATTTAATATGTTTTCCATCATTTTTAAGGTATTGCGGCCATTTTAGTAAAAATCCCAAATTTTAAAGCCAATTTTCCCCACCTTGGGAATTCTTCGTTTTGGTCTAAAATGTATATCTAGTAATTTTTCCGCACTTTTAAGACATTCGTCAACAATAAAGGCATTGCGACCATGTTAGTAAAAATTAGGGATGCTTTTCGAACACAATTTCCCCACTTTGGGAATTCAGCTTTTTTCACAAAAATGCATATATCGCAATTTTTTCATCAGTGTTAAGACATTCATCATCAATAAAGGTATTGTGACCATTTTAGTAAAAAAAATCCAAATTTCCCCACTTTGGGAATCAGTTTTTTTTGACAAAAACTCATATCTAGTAATTTTTATCATTTTTAAGGCATTCATCATCAATAAAGGTATCGCTACCATTTTGGTAAAAAAAAATCCCAAAATTTGGAACACATTTTCCCCACTTTAGAAATTCAGGTTTTTTGACAAAATTTTAATTACTTTAATTTTTTCACTACTTTTATTGGTTTTTATGAATTTTGAATATATTTTTTTTGGTCTCAAAAAATCCCAAAATTTGGAACACATTTTCCCCACTTTGGGAATTCAGGTTTTTTGACAAAATGTTAATTACTTTAATTTTTTCATTACTTTTATTGGTTTTTATGAATTTTGAATATTTTTTTTTTTGGTCTCAAAAAATCCCAAAATTTGGAACACATTTTCCCCACTTTGGGAATTCAGGTTTTTGGCAAAATTTTAATTACTTTAATTTTTTCATTACTTTTATCGGTTTTTATGAATTTTGAATATATTTTTTTGGTCTAAAATTCAGTCAAATATTGAGAGATCTGAACTGGAGGGACCAAAACTTGTATTTTTGCAAGAATTTTGTTTTGGTGAAAACTTCAATAACTCTGTCAATTACTGAAGGATTTTTAAAAACAAAGTGGCGTTTTACTGCTTGCTAAATATACCTTTTAAATTAATAATGTTTTAAATTAAAATTAAAAAAGTAAAAAATGTGTTTGAGACAGATTTCTCAAGATTCCTTAAAGTACGTTTGAAAGGTCCAAGCTTCTTCTTTTTATAATCGCCTAATATTAAACTATGTTCAACGGCAGCAACTGTAAAAAATGAGTTTGCGACAGATTTCTCAAGATTCCTTAAATTATGTAAGAATGATACAGAAAGGTCTAAACTTCTTTTAAAAATCGCCCAATATTCAACTATGTTCAACTGTCGCGTATTATCTTTTCAAATTTGCCCTCCCATGATTCATCCCAGACCAGAATTGCTTTTAGTGGCAATAAATCTATTTAAAAGAATCATTTTCCTGCCATAAAACGTTTCTGTTTGAAATTAATTGTGCTTGCAATATAAAAATTTATCAATATTCGTTGGACAATTAAAAATAAATTTTGACCTTTTTTTTCTTTTATATGTAAATGTTTATGGCATATTTATATTTTTGTTTAATGACATTTTCACTACAAAATATGTGTATTTCACCATAAATGTCCACATTTGTGGTATTTCTGACAAAGCCTGTCGAAATTTGTCAACTTTTTATTTTTTTTCAACTGACTAATAATTACCACCGAATATCGGCTGCAAACAAATGATTCTTTTTAGGAGGCAAATTAAAGGCCATAACATATTTATTGATATCAATATATATATGCACATATACACTTTAACAATTATTGACATTATGGCATTTAATAAAGATGAAAATATTGGATTTTATTGCTCAGCGAATTTAAGCGACTGCTGGTGTATATACTCGGTGGCATTCAATTCATATTGCGTTAAGCCGCTCAATATAATAAATCGATGAATTTTATACAACATTAATTTTATTTCGACACATCTTTGTTGCCATGCTCACACCCCTGAATCATGGGAGTAAGAAGGGTGGCATGATGGGGTGGCAGTGAAGCTGATTACGATGTTGATGATGGTGGTGTTGGTGGTGGCTGGGATGTTTTCTTGCCAACGTTGATGCCAACGAATCATCCGAACGTACATAAATGGCAACAGAGCAGAAATATTGCGGTGCTGTTATTGTTTATTACGAGCATTATTTGTGTTATGTTTATTATGAAATAAAATAATAAATACATATATCAAAAAATAAGCACGACACGACACCGACATCGGGACACCAACACCAACACCGTCACCGACAACAGCAGCAGCCATACAATATCCGCAAATATTAGATAATATCAATATAAATAACAAATAAAATATACAACTAATAATAATTTCATTTGGTTTCTCCATGAGCGAATACGTTGTATTTTGTATGGTATTGTACATTGTAAATATGTATTTAGGTATGTACATACATATGCTTGTATGTCTACTAATTAATATTAAAAAGGGTCAGCATAATTTGTATCTTTGTATATTGCTGTTTATTTATTTATTCATTTGCTTGCTTTTGTTTTTGCATAAATATATTTATTTAGTATAGAATACAAAATAAACAATTAGTTGCTGTATTTGTTTGGTTTTCATATACATAAGAGTGCCTCATGGAGAATATGCAACATGATAACACTTCCATTGAATGCATTTTATTGATTAGGTTATATATAAGAAAAATTCTTCCAATGATGTTTCGAAATCAAAAAGTATTTTCTGTAAATATTTAACAGTGGCTTGACTCTAAGGAAAACGGGGGATAGATAGAAAGATAACACTATAAAGAAAAATTTTGCCGACAGGCCATGTATAACATTTTCTGATGTATTGTGGATTTATAAACGCGAAAATGATATTAAAAAATTTCTATTATTTTTTTAATTTTTTCTAAAATCCAATTTTCGCCGAACGTACATTTAATATTTGTACTCTCATTTTGGAAAAATGTTCAATTAAAGGTAGCTATGATGGCTACAAATATTGCAAATTTCACTTTCACATAAAAACAGTGGATTATTAGGAACAGACTCCAAAAAAATTGATTTCTCAAAAATTTGAGAATTTTTTTGTGAAAAAACTTTTTTATTACCATAAGAAAAGGGAAAACATTATTATCAACATTTTAAAGAAAATTGATTTTTTTTTGAAAAATTGTTTTTTTTTTGCTGCCTCAAAAAACCTAAAAATAATTAGAAAAAAATTAAAAAAAATTATTTTTATTTCCTGATAATAACTGAAAAACAATGCCTATGAGTAAAATATCTACGGATAAAGAAGTTCTGATTACCCTCTCTTTGTAGATGCAAAAATTTAAATAAAATCATTATTTTCAAAATGATACCATTTTCATCCCCTTTTTCCTTAAAAAAATTGATTTCTCAAAAATTTGAGAATTTTTTTGTGAAAAAATTCTTTTATTACTAGCGAGACAAAAACCCATTAAAAAAGAAAAAAAAATATTATCAAAATTTAGGGAAAATTGATTTTATTTTTGAAAAATTATTTTTTTTACTGCAACGAAAAACCTATAAAATTAGAACAAAATATTTACTTTTATTTCCTAATAAAAACAGAAAAACAATGCCTATGTGTAAAATATCTACGGATAAATATAGAAGTTCTGATTACCCTCTTTGTAGATGCAAAAAAAATTAAAAAAAAACTATGATTTTCAAAATTTGTAGTTAAATGGTACCATTTTCATCCCCTTTTTCCTAAAAAAATGATTTCTCAAAAATTTGAGAATTTTTTTGTGACAAAAACCCATAAAGAAGAGAAAAAATGGGGAAAATATTATCAAAACTCTATAGAAAATTGATTTTATTTTTGGTAAATTATATTTTTTTGCTGCCACGAAAAATCTAAAAATAATTAGAAAAAAATTAAAAAAAAAAAATATTTATTTTCATTTCCTAATAAAAACAGAAAAACAATGCCTATGTGTAAAATATCTACGGATAAATATAGAAGTTCTGATTACCCTCTTTGTAGATGCAAAAAATGTAAAAAAACTATGATTTTCAAAATTTGTAGTTAAATGGTACCATTTTCATCCTCATTTTCCTAAAAAATTTGATTTCTCAAAAATTTGAGAATTTTTTTGTGAAAAAATTCTTTTATTAATGGCGTGACAAAAACCCATAAAAAAGGAAAAAATATTATCAAAATTTTAGAGAAAATTGATTTTATTTTTGAAAAATTGTTTTTTTTTTTTGGCTGCCACGAAAAGCCTATAAAAATTAGAAAAAAATGAAAAAATATATTTAGTTTTTTTTAGAAAAACAAAATATTTAATGTTATTTCCTAATAAAAACAGAAAAATAATGCCTATGTGTAAAATATCTACGTATAAATATAGAAGTTCTCATTACCCTCTTTGTAGATGCAAAAAATGTAAAAAACTATGATTTTCAAAATTTGTGGTTAAATGGTACCATCTTCATCACCTTTTTCCTAAAAAATTTGAGATTTTTTTGTGAAAAAATTCTTTTATTACTGGCGTGACAGAAACCCATAAAAAAGAGAAAAAATGGGGAAATATATTATCAAAATTTTAGAGAAAATTGATTTTATTTTTGAAAAATTGTTTTTCTTTGCTGCCACGAAAAACCTATAAAAATTAGAAAAAAAAAATGAAAAACAAAATATTTAGTTTTATTTCCTATGATTTTCAAAATTTGTGGTTAAATGGTACCATTTTCATCCCGTTTTTCCTAAAAAAATGATTTCTCAAAAATTTGAGAATTTTTTTGTGAAAAAATTCTTTTATTACTGGCGTGACAAAAACCCATAAAGAAGAGAAAAAATGGGGAAAAATATTATCAAAACTCTATAGAAAATTGATTTTATTTTTGGTAAATTATATTTTTTTGCTACCACGAAAAATCTAAAAATAATTAGAAAAAAATTAAAAAAATATCTAGTTTTATTTCCTAATAAAAACAGAAAAACAATGCCTATGTGTAAAATATCTACGGATAAATATAGAAGTTCTGATTACCCTCTTTGTAGATGCAAAAAATGTAAAAAAATATGATTTTCAAAATTTGTGGTTAAATGGTACCGTTTTCATCCCCTTTTTCCTAAAAAAATTGATTTCTCAAAAATTTGAGAATTTTTTTGTGAACAAATTCTTTTATTACTGGCGTGACAAAAACCCATAAAAAAGGAAAAATCGGGGGAAAAAAATATTATCAAAATTTTGAGAGAAAATTGATTTTATTTTTGATTTTTTTTTTGCTGCCGCGAAAAACCTGTAAAAATTAGAAACAAATGATAAATATAGAAGTTTTGATTATAACTCATTGTTCGTAATATTACACGTTTATTTTAATTTTCAGAAAAACTCATAATTCTTGGAAACATTTTATAATAGATGTTATGTAAAATAAATAGAAGGAATCAGTACCTTTCGAATGATGTCTAAGTAATGAATATCGGACGAAAAATTATGTGACGGACTTCATGTTTGTAAAATAATTTAATACAGGAGATGGATTTTCAGAGCCAAAATTTTCATAACTCTTTTAACAAAAATGAGCGCTGCGGCGTCAATTTCCTTCCGATTTTCATAATTTATGGATCATTCGAAAGGTATTGACAGCAGCTATTTATTTTTATTTATTTATTTTATTAAAATACTGCCACCAAATACGGAAAAGTTTTCAGTTGTCAATATGAAAATAAAAAACACAAAAAAATGCTAGAAAGACAAGAATCAAATTTCTATTTAAAGTGCCTTCAAGGGTCTATAAATTCAGAAAAAAATTGTGCAAAAATGCAACGTAAACTAGTAAATCAAAAAAAAATTTTTTTTCAAATCCATGCTTTATGCAAGCAGAATTCTATTGGGCCTAGAAATTCTTTTTTAGTTATCTTTTGTAGAAGGAAAAATTACTGCGTTATCAGGAGCAGAAATAATAGATTTTTAATTTGTGGTTTGTATGGGAGGTACCACGCCCACTTTTCCAATACCGCCCCTTTTTGGCACAACTATGCGAATTGATGCTAGATGCACTTACACAAAATTTCAGCACTCTAGGTGTCATAGAACTGACAATATTCAATAATAGGTTTTAACTTCGTATGGGAGGTTCCACGCCCACTTTTCCAATACCGCCCATTTTTGGCACAACTATGCACATTGATGCTAGATGCACTTACACAAAATTACAGCACTCTAGGTGTCATAGAACTGACTATATTCAATAATAGGTTTTAACTTCGTATGGGAGGTGCCACGCCCACTTTTCCAATACCGCCCCTTTTTGGCACAACTATGCGAATTGATGCTAGATGCACTTACACAAAATTTCAACATTCTAGGTGTCATAGAACTGACAATATTCAATAATAGGTTTTAACTTCGTATGGGAGGTGCCACGCCCACTTTTCCAATACCGCCCATTTTTGGCACAACTATGCGAATTGATGCTAGATGCACTTACACAAAATTTCAGCACTCTAGGTGTCATAGAACTGACAATATTCAATAATAGGTTTTAACTTCGTATGGGAGGTTCCACGCCCACTTTTCCAATACCGCCCATTTTTGGCACAACTATGCACATTGATGCTAGATGCACTTACACAAAATTACAGCACTCTAGGTGTCATAGAACTGACAATATTCGATAATAGGTTTTAACTTCGTATGGGAGGTGCCACGCCCACTTTTCCAATACCGCCCCTTTTTGGCACAACTATGCACATTGATGGTATATGCACTTACACAAAATTTCAGCACTCTAGGTGTCATAGAACTGACAATATTCAATAATAGGTTTTAACTTCGTATGGGAGATGCCACGCCCACTTTTCCAATACCGCCCATTTTTGGCACAACTATGCGAATTGATGCTAGATGCACTTACACAAAATTTCAGCATTCTAGGTGTCATAGAACTGACAATATTCAATAATAGGTTTTAACTTCGTATGGGAGGTGCCACGCCCCTTTGTCCAATTGGTCAAATTTTTCCATTTCCTTGTATTGTCACCGAAAATGATTAAGTGTGCAAAATTTGAGCAAAATTGGTTGAGAAAAAAGCTTTCAAAAATTGATTTCAAATTTTGTGGCACACATAGAAAGTAACCTTATATAAAGCATGGAAAAAAAATTACAAGGAAAAGACATATTTTTTGGGAGTGTTTTCAGGAGCGTTTAGCTCACAGGCGGCTTGATCTTGCAACGAAATATTTTGCAAATTATCGTTTAACAGTCCAAACATTATTTTCGTGAGGTGACTGAAAATTGTTGTGCCATTTGTATGGCCCGCGACCCAGCCTATTATCTATAGAAAGAGATAATTTTAAATGAATTTTCTGGTGGTCTTGCCATACATTTTCTCGGAATTTACAGTCATTCAAACAACGTTCTTGTTTGACAATATGTTTTCATCTTTAATGCCGTGGCACTCCAATGTACATATTTGTGTGTTTGAATTTATTTGAAAAAGGACAAAAATTAGGTTCTGTTGGCGAGAGACAAATATAAATTAGTAATTATATGAAATCAACAGTTCGGTCAAATAAATATACAATAAATACTCTTGTTAAGCCATGCGAAAGCTCCCGGTACTAGGGGTGGTATGAGTTATTTTTTGCAAAATATCATGTATACGGCACCGGGGGCCATATAAAAGTACTAATTAAGCAATTTATTAATGGGTGACACGGAATTTTAATGATAATGAAATCTAACAGAGATTAAGGTGAATAGTTTTTGAGTTTAGGAGATAGATACGGTAGGATATCTCAGACCACAAACCAAGAGATATGATATGAGAGCGACAGCATAGAAGATCCGGGATAAAATAACATTTTGAATAAGAGATATGAAGGTGAAATGTTTTTTGAGTTTCAAGGTACATGAATCACAGACCAGACACCACAGAGATGAGTTGAGAGTAGAAGATCACCAGCGAAAATATATTTTAAACAATTTACAAGGCTATGATGAAAATATTATGAAAAAATAATTTTATGGTAAAACTCTTTCCTACCTAATCTCATGTATGGTTCTCACACTTATCCAGGTATGTTCATGTATTTTCATGTATTTTCATATGCCTGCAACTAGTGTGATTTTTTTCAATGACCTTTGACTCTGAGCAAACCTCACTATTTGAGCCAACAAAATGTTCAACCCAGCCATAAATTTCATTGTTGAAAATAAGAAATAATCTAATGGAAATTTAAAGAATGAGGGACTGTCCATAAATAAATGCAATCAATATCCTATGATCGTGTAGTTTTATTTTACATTTATAGTACAAGAATAGTATAATCTGATTCTATATTACCTGCCATAGATTACAATTCCAAAATAAATTACCTGAAAATAAAAGAAAAGGAAAATTTAGATTATTTCTATCAAGTTTTCATCACAAATTATTTATAATTTTAAATATAATTTCCTCCATGTTGCAATGATAATACAGAGATCAGTTCATCATCATACAATGATTAAGAATTTTAAATATAACCATTCAAATATATAGAAAAGATTAATCGATTTAAAATTTCCTTTTGACTATTTTCTAAATCCTTTAAACTAAAAATATAGCATTTTAAAGTTACAACTCTCCCCAAATTAAATTGTTTTATTGTCCAGTGATACACAATCCCCCGCCTCTTTAAAGTAAACACCACTTTATTGAGGATATAAATTTGCCCCCAAAGTTGTTGAGCACCAACACATAATTTGTTTAAATCCTTTGGTCCTTTCCTTTCACATTTAATTATACTCCCACTTCGATTTAAACACAGACGTTCATACTCCAACCACACAGAGACTTACTTGTGAAATCAATAATTTCCTTTGAAATCCTCTCTCTATATATCATTAAATCTTCCACAGTATACTCTATTTGCTTTTGGGTAAATCCTTTAGACAACAACAAAAAAATGCTCAATAAATTTTTTGCTTCAAAATCAGAAATCCTCACAAACAGGAAGCAAAACAAACCAAAAGAAGGAACATATTTTTGTACTCCGCACACACATACTTTTTGGCTTTAGATTTGTTGCCAATATATCCTGCTGCCGCCACCCACTTTGGCTTTGGCCCAGTGTGTTGATTATTCAAAAGAGCAGAATAAGTGGCAACGGGCGGCGAGCAGAGCCCGCTCGGTTCACAGCCCAGCCAACACGCAACGGAATGAAACTGGAATTGCTCATGGAGTGGAGATAGAGATGAAAGTTGGCTGGTTGGTCGGGGAATGTTTGGAAACATACAAACAAAAACAATTCATAAAGATAAAGCACAATTTATGTGAGACCACAATAAAAATTAGGTTAACGATTCTCCTCTTTGCTCGCTTCAACGTTCATGGGTTTGAATAAAACGCTAAAAAAAACAATTCCGGGAAAAAACTCTAAGCTATGAAGAAACAAAGAGGAGGAGATAGAGGAGTTTTCCTGGGAGTTGTAGCTGAACTTTAAAGGCACCGAGCAAACAATTCTGTTACTTAAAGCCACCATCATCGTCCCCAGCTCGAAGTTCACAAAGACAAACAACTGGGAAAACTTTGGCCGCCGACTCAAACGCAAATAGAACAAATGAAAAGCCCAATAATGCACAGACGAAACAGGGGAGGGGCTGTCATTTTAAAGTTTTCAAAATGACTTTAAAAGGGAATTCACAGGAACTGGAAAAAATTCAGTATAATTGACCGGCATTTCTCAACAGAAATATTTTTACATAAAAAGTTTTCAAAATTTCCAACTTTGATGTCGTTTTGCCATTTAATTTGTTTGTCCGACTCTGTGGTATCCTTCCCCTCCACAGCTCAAAGAAAATCTAAGCAATGTTGTTAAACAAAAACAGCCCAGAGATGGTGGAAATGTTTAAACAATGTCTAACTTAGAAGAGGAAAGGAATGACAGATTTTGAAATATTCAAAAAATCAACTATTTCAACTATTTCAACTATTCCAACTATTCCAACTATTCCAACTATTCCAACTATTCCAACTATTCCAACTATTCCAACTATTCCAACTATTCCAACTATTCCAACTATTCCTCCTATTCCAACTATTCCTCCTATTCCAAATATTCTAACTATTCCAATTAATCAAACTATTCTGACTATTCCTACTATTCCAACTATATCAACTATTCAAATATTCAACTCTTCCAAATATTCTAACTATTCAATTAAAATATTAAAATATTTTTAACTTTTGAAAATATTCTAAATTTTTAAAACATTAAAAATATTAAAAATATTCAGAATATTCAAAATATTCAAAATATTCAAAATATTCAAAATAGTCAAAATATTCAAAATATACAAAATATTCAAAATATTCAAAATATTCAAAATATTCAAAATATTCAAAATATTCAAAATATTCAAAATATTCAAAATATTCAAAATATTCAAAATATTCAAAATATTCAAAATATTCAAAATATTCAAAATATTCAAAATATTCCAAATATTCAAAATATACAAAATATTCAAAATATACAAAATATTCAAAATATTTAAAAAATTCAAAATATTCAAAATATTCAAAATATTCAAAATATACAAAATATTCAAAATATTCAAAATTTTCAAAATTTTCAAAATATTCAAAATATTCAAAATATTCAAAATATTCAAAATATTCAAAATATTCAAAATATTCAAAATATTCAAAATATTCAAAATATTCAAAATATTCAAAATATTCAAAATATTCAAAATATTCAAAATATTCAAAATATTCAAAATATTCAAAATATTCAAAATATTCAAAATATTCAAAATATTCAAAATATTCAAAATATTCAAAATATTCAAAATATTCAAAATATTCAAAATATTCAAAATATTAAAAATATTCAAAATATTCAAAATATTCAAAATATTCAAAATATTCAAAATATTCAAAATATTCAAAATATTCAAAATATTCAAAATATTGAAAATATTCAAAATATTCAAAATATTCAAAATATTCAAAATATTCAAACTATTCAAAATATTCAAAATATTCAAAATATTCAAATTCAAAATATTCAAAATATTCAAAATATTCAAAATATTCAAAATATTCAAAATATTCAAAATATTCAAAATATTCAATATATTCAAAATTATCAAAATATTCAAAATATTCAAAATATTCAAAATATTCAAAATATTCAAAATATTCAAAATATTCAAAATATTCAAAATATTCAAAATATTCAAAATATTCAAAATATTCAAAATATTCAAAATATTCAAAATTATCAAAATATTCAAAATATTCAAAATATTCAAAATATTCAAAATATTCAAAATATTCAAAATATTCAAAATATTCAAAATATTCAAAATATTCAAAATATTCAAAATATTCAAAATATTCAAAATATTCAAAATATTCAAAATATTCAAAATATTCAAAATATTCAAAATATTCAAAATATTCAAAATATTCAAAATATTCAAAATATTCAAAATATTCAAAATATTCAAAATATTCAAAATATTCAAAATATTCAAAATATTCAAAATATTCAAAATATTCAAAATATTCAAAATATTCAAAATATTCAAAATATTCAAAATATTCAAAATATTCAAAATATTCAAAATATTCAAAATATTCAAAATATTCAAAATATTCAAAATATTCAAAATATTCAAAATATTCAAAATATTCAAAATATTCAAAATATTCAAAATATTCAAAATATTCAAAATATTCAAAATATTCAAAATATTCAAAATATTCAAAATATTCAAAATATTCAAAATATTCAAAATATTCAAAATATTCAAAATATTCAAAATATTCAAAATATTCAAAATATTCAAAATATTCAAAATATTCAAAATATTCAAAATATTCAAAATATTCAAAATATTCAAAATATTCAAAATATTCAAAATATTCAAAATATTCAAAATATTCAAAATATTCAAAATATTCAAAATATTCAAAATATTCAAAATATTCAAAATATTCAAAATATTCAAAATATTCAAAATATTCAAAATATTCAAAATATTCAAAATATTCAAAATATTCAAAATATTCAAAATATTCAAAATATTCAAAATATTCAAAATATTCAAAATATTCAAAATATTCAAAATATTCAAAATATTCAAAATATTCAAAATATTCAAAATATTCAAAATATTCAAAATATTCAAAATATTCAAAATATTCAAAATATTCAAAATATTCAAAATATTCAAAATATTCAAAATATTCAAAATATTGAAAATATTGAAAATATTGAAAATATTGAAAATATTGAAAATATTGAAAATATTGAAAATATTGAAAATATTGAAAATATTGAAAATATTGAAAATATTCAAAATATTCAAAATATTCAAAATATTCAAAATATTCAAAATATTCAAAATATTCAAAATAGTCAAAATATTCAAAATATACAAAATATACAAAATATTCAAAATATTCAAAATATTCAAAATATTCAAAATATTCAAAATATTCAAAATATTCAAAATATTCAAAATATTCAAAATATTCAAAATATTCAAAATATTCAAAATATTCAAAATATTCAAAATATTCAAAATATTCAAAATATTCAAAATATTCAAAATATTCAAAATATTCAAAATATTCAAAATATTCAAAATATTCAAAATATTCAAAATATTCAAAATATTCAAAATATTCAAAATATTCAAAATATTCAAAATATTCAAAATATTCAAAATATTCAAAATATTCAAAATATTCAAAATATTCAAAATATTCAAAATATTCAAAATATTGAAAATATTGAAAATATTGAAAATATTCAAAATATTCAAAATATTCAAAATATTCAAACTATTCAAAATATTCAAAATATTCAAAATATTCAAAATATTCAAAATATTCAAAATATTCAAAATATTCAAAATATTCAAAATAGTCAAAATATTCAAAATATACAAAATATTCAAAATATTCAAAATATCTAATCAAAACTCTAAGCTATGAAGAAACAAAGAGGAGGAGATAGAGGAGTTTTCCTGGGAGTTGTAGCTGAACTTTAAAGGCACCGAGCAAACAATTCTGTTACTTAAAGCCACCATCATCGTCCCCAGCTCGAAGTTCACAAAGACAAACAACTGGGAAAACTTTGGCCGCCGACTCAAACGCAAATAGAACAAATGAAAAGCCCAATAATGCACAGACGAAACAGGGGAGGGGCTGTCATTTTAAAGTTTTCAAAATGACTTTAAAAGGGAATTCACAGGAACTGGAAAAAATTCAGTATAATTGACCGGCATTTCTCAACAGAAATATTTTTACATAAAAAGTTTTCAAAATTTCCAACTTTGATGTCGTTTTGCCATTTAATTTGTTTGTCCGACTCTGTGGTATCCTTCCCCTCCACAGCTCAAAGAAAATCTAAGCAATGTTGTGGTGGAAATGTTTAAACAATGTCTAACTTAGAAGAGGAAAGGAATGACAGATTTTGAAATATTCAAAAAATCAACTATTTCAACTATTTCAACTATTCCAACTATTCCAACTATTCCAACTATTCCAACTATTCCAACTATTCCAACTATTCCAACTATTCCAACTATTCCAACTATTCCAACTATTCCAACTATTCCAACTATTCCAACTATTCCAACTATTCCAACTATTCCAACTATTCCAACTATTCCAACTATTCCTCCTATTCCAACTATTCCTCCTATTCCAAATATTCTAACTATTCCAATTAATCAAACTATTCTGACTATTCCTACTATTCCAACTATATCAAATATTCAACTCTTCCAAATATTCTAACTATTCAATTAAAATATTAAAATATTTTTAACTTTTGAAAATATTCTAAATTTTTAAAACATTAAAAATATTAAAAATATTCAGAATATTCAAAATATTCAAAATATTCAAAATATTCAAAATAGTCAAAATATTCAAAATATACAAAATATTCAAAATATTCAAAATATTCAAAATATTCAAAATATTCAAAATATTCAAAATATTCAAAATATTCAAAATATTCAAAATATTCAAAATATTCAAAATATTCAAAATATTCAAAATATTCAAAATATTCAAAATATTCAAAATATTCAAAATATTCAAAATATTCAAAATATTCAAAATATTCCAAATATTCCAAATATTCAAAATATACAAAATATTCAAAATATACAAAATATTCAAAATATTTAAAAAATTCAAAATATTCAAAATATTCAAAATATTCAAAATATACAAAATATTCAAAATATTCAAAATTTTCAAAATTTTCAAAATATTAAAAATATTCAAAATATTCAAAATATTCAAAATATTCAAAATATTCAAAATATTCAAAATATTCAAAATATTCAAAATATTCAAAATATTCAAAATATTCAAAATATTCAAAATATTCAAAATATTCAAAATATTCAAAATATTCAAAATATTCAAAATATTCAAAATATTCAAAATATTCAAAATATTCAAAATATTCAAAATATTCAAAATATTCAAAATATTCAAAATATTCAAAATATTCAAAATATTGAAAATATTGAAAATATTGAAAATATTGAAAATATTCAAAATATTCAAAATATTCAAAATATTCAAAATATTCAAAATATTCAAACTATTCAAAATATTCAAAATATTCAAAATATTCAAAATATTCAAATTCAAAATATTCAAAATATTCAAAATATTCAAAATATTCAAAATATTCAAAATATTCAAAATATTCAAAATATTCAAAATATTCAAAATATTCAAAATATTCAAAATATTCAAAATATTCAAAATATTCAAAATATTCAAAATATTCAAAATATTCAAAATATTCAAAATTATCAAAATATTCAAAATATTCAAAATATTCAAAATATTCAAAATATTCAAAATATTCAAAATATTCAAAATATTCAAAATATTCAAAATATTCAAAATATTCAAAATATTCAAAATATTCAAAATATTCAAAATATTCAAAATATTCAAAATATTCAAAATATTCAAAATATTCAAAATATTCAAAATATTCAAAATATTCAAAATATTCAAAATATTCAAAATATTCAAAATATTCAAAATATTCAAAATATTCAAAATATTCAAAATATTCAAAATATTCAAAATATTCAAAATATTCAAAATATTCAAAATATTCAAAATATTCAAAATATTCAAAATATTCAAAATATTCAAAATATTCAAAATATTCAAAATATTCAAAATATTCAAAATATTCAAAATATTCAAAATATTCAAAATATTCAAAATATTCAAAATATTCAAAATATTCAAAATATTCAAAATATTCAAAATATTCAAAATATTCAAAATATTCAAAATATTCAAAATATTCAAAATATTCAAAATATTCAAAATATTCAAAATATTCAAAATATTCAAAATATTCAAAATATTCAAAATATTCAAAATATTCAAAATATTCAAAATATTCAAAATATTCAAAATATTCAAAATATTCAAAATATTCAAAATATTCAAAATATTCAAAATATTCAAAATATTCAAAATATTCAAAATATTCAAAATATTCAAAATATTCAAAATATTCAAAATATTCAAAATATTCAAAATATTCAAAATATTCAAAATATTCAAAATATTCAAAATATTGAAAATATTGAAAATATTGAAAATATTGAAAATATTCAAAATATTCAAAATATTCAAAATATTCAAACTATTCAAAATATTCAAAATATTCAAAATATTCAAAATATTCAAAATATTCAAAATATTCAAAATATTCAAAATATTCAAAATATTCAAAATATTCAAAATAGTCAAAATATTCAAAATATACAAAATATTCAAAATATTCAAAATATTCAAAATATTCAAAATATTCAAAATATTCAAAATATTCAAAATATTCAAAATATTCAAAATATTCAAAATATTCAAAATATTCAAAATATTCAAAATATTCAAAATATTCAAAATATTCAAAATATTCAAAATATTCAAAATATTCAAAATATTCAAAATATTCAAAATATTCAAAATATTCAAAATATTCAAAATATTCAAAATATTCAAAATATTCAAAATATTCAAAATATTCAAAATATTCAAAATATTCAAAATATTCAAAATATTCAAAATATTCAAAATATTCAAAATATTCAAAATATTCAAAATATTCAAAATATTCAAAATATTCAAAATATTCAAAATATTCAAAATATTCAAAATATTCAAAATATTCAAAATATTCAAAATATTCAAAATATTCAAAATATTCAAAATATTCAAAATATTGAAAATATTGAAAATATTCAAAATATACAAAATATTCAAAATATTCAAAATATTCAAAATATTCAAAATATTCAAACTATTCAAAATATTCAAAATATTCAAAATATTCAAAATATTCAAAATATTCAAAATATTCAAAATATTCCAAATATTCAAAATATACAAAATATTCAAAATATACAAAATATACAAAATATTCAAAATATTCAAAATATTCAAAATATTCAAAATATACAAAATATTCAAAATATTCAAAATTTTCAAAATTTTCAAAATATTAAAAATATTCAAAATATTCAAAATATTCAAAATATTCAAAATATTCAAAATATTCAAAATATTCAAAATATTCAAAATATTCAAAATATTCAAAATATTCAAAATATTCAAAATATTCAAAATATTCAAAATATTCAAAATATTCAAAATATTCAAAATATTCAAAATATTCAAAATATTCAAAATATTCAAAATATTCAAAATATTCAAAATATTCAAAATATTCAAAATATTCAAAATATTCAAAATATTCAAAATATTCAAAATATTCAAAATATTCAAAATATTCAAAATATTCAAAATATTCAAAATATTCAAAATATTGAAAATATTGAAAATATTGAAAATATTGAAAATATTGAAAATATTCAAAATATTCAAAATATTCAAAATATTCAAAATATTCAAAATATTCAAAATATTCAAACTATTCAAAATATTCAAAATATTCAAAATATTCAAAATATTCAAAATATTCAAAATATTCAAAATATTCAAAATATTCAAAATATTCAAAATATTCAAAATTATCAAAATATTCAAAATATTCAAAATATTCAAAATATTCAAAATATTCAAAATATTCAAAATATTCAAAATATTCAAAATATTCAAAATATTCAAAATTATCAAAATATTCAAAATATTCAAAATATTCAAAATATTCAAAATATTCAAAATATTCAAAATATTCAAAATATTCAAAATATTCAAAATATTCAAAATATTCAAAATATTCAAAATATTCAAAATATTCAAAATATTCAAAATATTCAAAATATTCAAAATATTCAAAATATTCAAAATATTCAAAATATTCAAAATATTCAAAATATTCAAAATATTCAAAATATTCAAAATATTCAAAATATTCAAAATATTCAAAATATTCAAAATATTCAAAATATTCAAAATATTCAAAATATTCAAAATATTCAAAATATTCAAAATATTCAAAATATTCAAAATATTCAAAATATTCAAAATATTCAAAATATTCAAAATATTCAAAATATTCAAAATATTCAAAATATTCAAAATATTCAAAATATTCAAAATATTCAAAATATTCAAAATATTCAAAATATTCAAAATATTCAAAATATTCAAAATATTCAAAATATTCAAAATATTCAAAATATTCAAAATATTCAAAATATTCAAAATATTCAAAATATTCAAAATATTCAAAATATTCAAAAAAAAATCAATATCTTCTAAATTTTCTAAAGTTTCTAAAGTTTCTAAATTTTCTAAATTTTCTAAATTTTCTAAATTTTCTAAATTTTCTAAATTTTCTAAATTTTCTAAATTTTCTAAATTTTCTAAATTTTCTAAATTTTCTAAATTTTCTAAATTTTCTAAATTTTCTAAATTTTCTAAATTTTCTAAATTTTCTAAATTTTCTAAATTTTCTAAATTTTCTAAATTTTCTAAATTTTCTAAATTTTCTAAATTTTCTAAATTTTCTAAATTTTCTAAATTTTCTAAATTTTCTAAATTTTCTAAATTTTCTAAATTTTCTAAATTTTCTAAATTTTCTAAATTTTCTAAATTTTCTAAATTTTCTAAATTTTCTAAATTTTCTAAATTTTCTAAATTTTCTAAATTTTCTAAATTTTCTAAATTTTCTAAATTTTCTAAATTTTCTAAATTTTCTAAATTTTCTAAATTTTCTAAATTTTCTAAATTTTCTAAATTTTCTAAATTTTCTAAATTTTCTAAATTTTCTAAATTTTCTAAATTTTCTAAATTTTCTAAATTTTCTAAATTTTCTAAATTTTCTAAATTTTCTAAATTTTCTAAATTTTCTAAATTTTCTAAATTTTCTAAATTTTCTAAATTTTCTAAATTTTCTAAATTTTCTAAATTTTCTAAATTTTCTAAATATTCTAAATTTTCTAAATTTTCTAAATTTTCTAAATTTTCTAAATTTTCTAAATTTTCTAAATTTTCTAAATTTTCTAAATTTTCTAAATTTTCTAAATTTTCTAATTTTTTCTAAATTTTCTAAATTTTCTAAATTTTCTAAATTTTCTAAATTTTCTAAATTTTCTAAATTTTCTAAATTTTCTAAATTTTCTAAATTTTCTAAATTTTCTAAATTTTCTAAATTTTCTAAATTTTCTAAATTTTCTAAATTTTCTAAATTTTCTAAATTTTCTAAATTTTCTAAATTTTCTAAATTTTCTAAATTTTCTAAATTTTCTAAATTTTCTAAATTTTCTAAATTTTCTAAATTTTCTAAATTTTCTAAATTTTCTAAATTTTCTAAATTTTCTAAATTTTCTAAATTTTCTAATTTTCTAAATTTTCTAAATTTTCTAAATTTTCTAAATTTTCTAAATTTTCTAAATTTTCTAAATTTTCTAAATTTTCTAAATTTTCTAAACTTTCTAAACTTTCTAAATTTTTTAAAATTTTTTAAATTATCTAAATTTTCTAAATTTTCTAAAT